>JAAAPX010000071.1:0-154778 GCA_012656285.1 Aspergillus fumigatiaffinis | reverse complement strand
TTAACCACCATCTATTTAACCCTATAGATATTGAATTAATATTTTAGATATAGATTATTATAATAATAAATAATATATATTATATATAAAAATATTAATTTTCTATAGATATAGTAATAGTATAGTAGATAGTATAGTAGTCTATAATTATTTAAAATTTTAAAATAGCAAAAATTTACTAAATAATAATAGTTTAACTCATCTAAAATCAAACCAAATCTAACCATAGTTAGTTAGTACAGACCTAGTTATGCCTATCTAGGCCTAGTAGCTGGTTTTTATGGTTAAACTTAAACTAAATCAGAACAGATCAGGTTTGGTTCTAATTTCTAAAATTTAGACTTGAAATCGCAGCGGTTCAGTGCCAACTGGTTTTAAACTTGCCTGAACTCAGACTGAATGCAACTCTACTATATACTATATCATGTGAGGGGCTATATTCAGTATTATTAGGGCAAATCTAAATTATCCTTCTATAAGGGTTTAGTATTACTATTAGTAAGCAACTACTAAACTGTTTTTCCTGTAGAATCCTATCTAGATTAAGCATTTCTCTAGATCATGCCCTGATCACTTTTAGGATTAACTGGTGATCATTAATCCTTGGGTTTCTGGCTGTCACACCCGCCCTGCACTAGTGCAGCTGTGTCAGTGCCATAACAGTGTGAGAACCTTGCGCTGGGCTGCAAAAGGTTAACCACTGAGGCAAAAGACCTACTATGATTGACCCCTATGGTCAATCATGCCCAGCTCCCATATTTATATCTTTAAGGCTTACTGGATGCCTCTAACAAACAGACACCAGCAGTCATATAACTCTCATAGCAATTAATATAGTAATCAATCTTGTCACATAATCTTATCTACCATTTACACACTCCTTTTTATGTTTAGCTGTCGTGGCCCTAGTTAGAACCCTTCAGTGATTTCTTACTGTCCGAATGTAGGTCATAGATTTATAAGGCTTCTAGCCCATGACATATTATATAGGTTAAGCTATAGCTAATAAGATAGCTTACTTTAATAACCTTACTAAACTAGTATATAATCTAACCTAGGTTAGATTATTAACCTACTAACTATTTATTAGTAAGATAATCTTTTTAATTAGACTACCTAGGGCTAATTATTAGTAAACATTAATTAGTAATAAAACCTAATAAGACTCCTTAGGCTGGGGGATAATATCCTCTAATATCTCCTAGATTAGAGGAGGGTAGTACATTGCCTAATAATATAAGTTTAACTACAGGAACTGACTCTCATAGTGTCTCACTAGATTCATGGCCGTAGAATTAATTAGGCAGTTTGAACAGAACTTGAATACATGTATATCATCGGCTACCTATAGATCACTACCACAGGCTTCAATTAAATCAAATTAAGCAAAGGAAACCAATGTTTTTGATAAATATTACCCATGTTCTGCATGCACTATTCTATTCCACTTCAAATAATCTGTTGATGACCTGCAAAAACTGTTCAATGTCTTCCAAAAATTCACTTGGTCGCTCCAGACTAGCAAAATGGCCCCCCTAAATTTCAAATAAGCATTTTTCCATATCACATAACAGAATTTTCAACATCAACTTACCTTTGAATGGGCGTTAAAGAATGCTAGATTAGGGTATATTTCTTGAACCCAAGGTTTGGGTAACACAGCAAGATCGTATGCAAACATTGAATACCCCAGAGGCTTCTCTGTTGAAATTGGATGCGGAATGCCCACAGAGTAATTTCTCACGAGGTTTGCATGATACAAACTCCGGGAAAAAGTCTGGGTAACCCAGTAGAAACTCATTAGCCCAAGAATGGTATCAAGAGGGAGCTGCTCCCGAGGGTCTGTCCATTCAAGAAGCTTCTCCCCAAGCCTAACTTAGCGTTAGCAAAAGCGGAGTCGGGTGATAAGGGCACAATACCAAGCAAGCAGGGAAAGTGGGCTAGACGAGATGGCCAAACCAACAGTGGCAGGACGAGTGCCATGTTCAAGAGCATATGCCAACCCATCCTGTTGCCATTTCGAAGTCCTTTCAAGGATGCGGAGATCATCCGGGGCTAAGCAGTCGATAGAAGGGGGCGCACTTCCGGGTTCTAGCGTGAGCATGTTGACTATATTCGTTAGCAAATATTTAAAGCCGGCAGGGGCCAGCGCTGTCTGATTACATACCATGGAAAGCTTTACACTCCTTGTGGTTGACGGACATGAGGCGCGCAATCATACTACCAAGGTCCCCGCCTTGAGCGACATATCCTTTCTCAAATCCAAGTGCAATCATTAAGCCATTCATAATGCTCGCAGCTCGCTCTAGAGTCATTTCCAAGTCCTGACTCAAGCTTCCAGACAATCCATAGTCAGGAAGAGAGGGCGCTATGATGTGGTAGGGTAGACTCTCTGGTGTATATTTATTCCTCAGCAGGTCCATCATTGGAAGAAAATCCATAAAGGAGGAAGGAAAGCCATAAACAAAGACGATAGGGATAGCATCTTTCCTTTTCAAAAATAAGGCAGCGAAATGAACATCAATTTGACAGGAATCAGTCTCCTTGATGGTGACTTTGAAATTTGGGAAATCGTTGATATAGGACTCGTGTTTGCGCCAATCAAAGGTAGAAAGCCAGATGTCTTTGGCCTTAAGCAGCCACTCACGAGAGACGCCAAAACGAGAGTCATCTTGTTGGTTCCAACTCTTCTTCAGGAACATGAAGAGTAAAGGGCTCAAGGTGTGTCAGAACATTGCCAGGAGGGATGTCGAACTTATTAGCCATGGTTGAACAATAAGTAGCTGTCTTGAGAGATAGAAGACTGGTTGGAATAAGGCAGGTATTGATATTTCCAAAGGAACTATTTCGATGGCTTTATTTATAATGCCATGTGCAGTGGCCCTTTTTAGCGCTCGTCCTCCGAAGTTCAGGTTGAATCCCCTTTAACAATAAGTTCCCAAAGAGCGAAGTAGTACATCATTCGATTTCTCGTTTCTAACATATGTAGAATGCGGCAAGAAACCACCCAATGACGTTACAGGTATGTGTGGGGGCCGAACCTTGAGTTTCGTCCGCCGATGTAACCTGCACTCTTCCTATCCGTCACCTCGGACAACTATTTAGGAATCTCTTGAGAGAATCTCCTATCTCATCACCTACTTTACGCGCTCCAAGAGCTTCTTTATCTTGTGATTTCGTCCCATTCATCCGAGGAACATCAGATAAGACCTGTATGTGTCACAAGTGATCACTGAGCCCCACACTGATCCCAGAATTGCTAACGTAGGCATCAGGTACAATGCCTACTTCAAGAGATAGCCATAATCACGAAAATGATGCCCTTTCTGCAGCAACGGCTAAACAGAGAAAGATACGAAAGGGAACTCATAGTTGCTGGGAATGCAGGCAGCGCAAGATGAAGTGCACATTCAGCTTACCCACAGACAATACATGCATCCGTTGTCACCGACGCGGTATCAAATGTGTGAGCCAAGAATATCCCGAGGAAATTACAACTGCTCTAGACCGGAACCTCCAAATGGGGGATCGCATTGCCAGAGTTGAAACATTTAGTCGAACAGCTTCTTAAAAAAGCTCCTAAAGACGATGTTTTCGATGGTCTCTATTTGATGAGGAAAGATGAGGGGAGTAATAATAGCGCCTCCAACTCTTCGGCAGTTGCATCTGACCAAGTAGAGGCTGTTACTTTACTCAAACCATTGGAGGTGAGCATTCGATTTGACAGCCCACTTCACCATGCAAAGTGCTAACATTTCCGTTGGTAAGTCCCAAACTTCTGGTTCTGAGATTATGAATAATAGCACCGGGTCTTCACATGTCGACCCCGAAAGGACTTGTTTTTTGGTTTCAGTCAAATATGAAAAGCTGTCACAGACTCTACATATGTCATTACCATCACAAGAGGACATTGCAATGATATTAAAATCATGCTGCAACACATCTCCTCTATTCTATCAGATGCAGATTGTGCCCTACAATCATCTCCACAAAGCAAAGTCTCTTGAGACCTTATTCAAGAGGCCAAGCTCCAATATGCATCCGGTTCTGATAGCAAGATACATGCTTCACCTAGCCACTGCTTTGCAGCACCTCCACCCATCCTCATCTCAGGAGATAAATGGGTTGTCAGAGCCACCCCGGGAGATGATGAAAAGGCTAGCGGACATAGCTACAAGCCTTGTCACTACTAACGATGATCTCATGAGCTGTATTGAAGGTTTGGATTGCATGATAATAGAGACTTGGTACCATGCCAATGGAGGAAATCCACGAAAGGCATTGATCACTGTTCGTAGGGCAATGACGATTGCTCAACTGCTGGGCTTCCACCGCCATGGAAAGGCACAGTGCAATATTGTCGAAAAGGCAACGCAGATATACCCCGAGTTCATATGGTTTCGAATAATTTCTCTCGAACGCTATCTCTGCATGATGTTGGGTAGCCCCCAAGCATCCCTTGACCGAAACATGGCTTCTAAAACGTTACTCGGAGAAGATACAGCAATGGGTCGTCTTGACCGTATACATTGCGTGGTCATGTCTCGAATCCTAGAGCGCAATCGCACCGCGCCCAGCGTCAGCGATCTTGTCTTAACACAAGAAATAGACGAAAGTGCTACAGAAAGCATCCAGAGCTTTCCCTTCAAAATGGTGGCTTACCCCAAACCTGGCTACTGTGGCCAATCAGCCAGAAGCCCTTTTCTGGGATATGCGACGTCTTTTCCACCACTTGTCTCACTACAACCTCCTTATACAACTTCATCTACCATTTATGCTTCGCTCTGCCACGACCGGACACAAATATGACTATTCACGAATGACTTGCATTACTGCCTCGCGTGAAATTCTCTCCCGGTTTATCATGTTCCATAGCTTCAATCGTATCGCTTTTAGTTGTCGAACCGTGGACTATTTTGGGTTGATGGCAGCGATGACACTTCTGATCGCGCATCTCGATGGTCATCGGTGTTTGCCTCCGTCCACCTCTGAACAACTGCCATGTAACCAAGCCCTGATGTCGAACAATATCTTGGTTCACCAGCGACCTTCCGACCGTGCTTTAATAGAGCAAGCCCATGAAAGCATGGAAGAAGTGAGCCGGCTGGATGGGGATTCTATGAGCATACAAGCCTCTAGTTTGCTGCAGCGGCTGATGGCTATCGAGGCTGAAGCAGCCAGCGAGGTCACACCGGGAAGGAAACTGCAAGCGCCACCCACTGCACAGGCGCCGCAATCATCGAGCAATAATGGTACTATCCGTGTGTCTATTCCCTCTTTCGGCGTCATTGAGATTGACCGAGGGGGCGTTATATCTAATGACTCGGTTGGTTTCTCTGTTGGTGAAATTGCAATTGAGAATAAAGAACGAAGTCGTGCGTCGGATAATGTGAATGGTAACCTTGAAATGGGAGGAAGGGTACAGGTGCATGATATATCATCCCAAGCGCCAAGAAATGGGGGCATCAACGTTGACCCATTGCAGCCTTTACCTGGTACCACTGGACAAAAGAGTGAAGAGCCAATGCTCTCTGTTGGGGAGGATTGGGCGCTGCAAAACATTGATGCAGCTTTCTTCGATACTTTGATGAGAGGAACTGGGAATGATGATAGCATTGATTGGTCGACTTGGCTGAACGATCTCCAGCCACCACAGTCATTCTGGGGTCTAAGCCAAGCATGTACGTAGTTAGTAAAGAGATAGGATGTGTTGAAGATTGAGCTTAGTTATTTTCTTCCTTTTCTGAATAGTTAGAAGCACTGTCTACACCTGGATTCTTGTAAGAAGACTACTTGTCAGGGTAGTAGGCCTGTCAGATCTATACTACCTAGTCAGGTGACCCCTAGTATTCTAATTTCCACCTATTTTTCTAGTATTCTAGCCACACCACCCCCTAGGGTATCTAATATTCTATTTTATATATAGGGAAACTTGGCACCAGCAAACAAATACATTCGATTGCCAGGCTCACAACCCTCTGCGATCCCGACATAACCCTGTACAGAGAGTAACAGGGAGGATTTGTAGCTGTCCGCCATGGATTGAAAGTAGGCTATTAGCTCCTCACTCAATACCTGGCCATCTGTCATTTTCCCTTTGCTCTGCACATGCTCGTATAAGTAGGACAGAAATTCCATAAATCCTATTTTCAGACATTCGCGGGCTTGATTGCGTCCTAAACGATCTCCTTGTCCAGAGATCAGTCTGTCAGCCAACGGAGTCAGGTAGGGAACTGATGAGCGATCTGACTGCGTCATGTAAATCTCATAGTCAGAGTCACTCCCCTAATGATCAGACTGCTGAGAAAACTAGCAAATCTCGACTAAATACTCAAGCTGCCGCTATGCATTGATGTAATCTCATACTTCCTTAATAAGGAAATCATAGCGCTCCCAGTGGAGAGGTTTCCCCAGTCTCAATCGTGTCAACTAGCATCCCTTGCAATGCTAAGTTTTGGGGCTCACGATTGTCTGGGACAGGCATACTTGGGAAAGGCCCACTCCCAGATGATGTAAACACTGTCTTCAGTGGCAGTCCGCAAACTGGTTGTCGAACGTAAGAGGCCTAGTCAGGGACCCAGCTCGGACCTAGACGGTCAGGGGTCTCTTGCTTGTTTCCCCAACCCACTGGGTGTCCAGCAGTATGACAGAAGATTAATTTGCCCATTCTGTATGATGATGTGAGTTGTTTCACGGAATATCCCATTCAGGCTCATGGTATATTGAAGCTGGTCCCCGAATTGAGAGGCATCTTTTGCCAAACTCAACAAGCGAAAAGAGCATCTTCCGGCTCAGTGACCCCTCTTGGGGATATTTTATTATGGTCGACATATACTGTAGAGAGTAGCTCCATCAAGGAAAGACCTCCCCTAGGAGTGCTGTGGTATCTGCTCCGCAAGTCTAAGACAGTGTCTATCAGAGGGGGAGTCATAGGTAGCGGGATTCGGAACTTCTTGTCTCTAAATCCCATAATTCCACTGTCGGAAAAATTCATCCTGCCGCTGTTATGCCCTGCAGCCGCCCTGCTCCGTGCAACCTTCAACAGAACAACTGCGGCTTGGATATGCTCTAGGGAAAGAGTTCCTCTCAAAATGCCATATAGGAAGCCGAGACGTGGAGAGATATTTCCTGGAGAATCCAAATTCTCGACCAGTAGTAAAGTTGGCAGAACGTCGAGAACATGTATGGAAAACCGCCCCATTCAGCGCTGTCGAACAGTTGATCGACCAGGGCGTTGGCCCTATCTTCCCACATCCGAGCCTCAGAGTCCGCGCCGCGCTTGGCCGCTGTGCGCATGGCTAACAGGGCATCATAGCTTCCCGTCTCGATAGCCCGCGCACCGAATTCGCGAATCAACTCTACCACCTCATCACCCTCATCATCATCAATAGAATGATACATCAGTCCAAGCCAGACTTTTGTTTCGGTTGCTTGGGAATAGATCTCATGCATTTGCTTGATTTGCAGGTCCATCTCCCTATCATCCTTCTGGTTGATGCATAGAGCATCAACCCACATGTAGACATCGGAGCTTTCGTCAGTAGGGTCCGTAAGGCGAGTGCGAGATTTCCCCCAATTTTGGCGACCAGTCCATTGACCAGAATATAGGGGCTTATCAGATCCCAAGAGCGTTTTCCTCCGCAGGGGTATGAGAGTGCAAAGTATTGTGGCTTCTCCTTGTGTGAGAATGAATGTATCTCACAGATGATCTCTATCGGCTTTCCATTGAACAAACAGCCGCTTTTCTCCACCAATTGGACACTCTTCAACAGGACGAGACGCAGATCCTGCGAGGGGTCTTTAAGGAGCGTATATCTCATCGAGATGGGACCCACAACGGTGTCAGAATTATGATGGTTTTCCTTATAGAGTGCTTCAATCAGTTGTATTCTCTTGATCTCATAGATGTAGTGCAGAATTTTATTACTTATAACATATTTCAGATGCAATGAATACATTTAGTGCTATCATTTACAGCTGAATAGTACTGTATGTAATATAGCCTAAACTTCCATACACCAATATGAATCAAGCTATATGCCGGAATCATCCTGGAAACGACCTTTGGGGTGCCAGAATTTGTCTGGGTTAGAACGCCATTCGTTCCAACGCCGGCATGTCCTGTCGAGTTGTCTTCTGTCCTGATGTTGTTTGTCCATCAGGCTCTTGAAGTCATTTTTGCTTTCCAAAATCTGGAACGCTAGGCCAGCTGAAGCATGCCAGGCGATATGGCAATGGACTGCCCAAGCACCGGGGTTGTCAGCTTTAAATGCGATGACTACAAAACCGTCCTTTGGCAGAAGCACCACGTCGCGGCGAGGTGGATTGTTGTATGTCAAATTTAGCGAGCTTGACCCGTTGTAACTATGCTCTGACTGCTGCAGTAGTGCGAAGTCATGGCCGTGGAGGTGAATCTTTTCAAAAAAGGTCAGCATGGACTAGTGTCCTTACTGGTCTTCGGCCCACATACCGGATGCGCAGCAGGGATCAATCGACCGCCCTTTGAAGGACCCCGGTTTGGTTCCTCACCTCCAATAATAACCATGTAGTTCCATTCATTGTGAAGGGGATTTTTATCTACCGGATATACGACGGCGTTATCGCCAAATGGACCATCAAGATTGTTCACTGTCGGCTCCGAATAATTCACCCAAAGAGTGTGATTCATCATGTGCCAGTTGTTCACCACGGGTCCTGACGATATGGCGGGTGGCTCAGCAGGGAGAGACCAGTTTGCAAGCATGATCGTCGCGTTGGGTAGATCAAAGTCATCCTTTTCGCCCTTCCTAAGAGAAGGAACTGTCCATGGAATGATGGGCCGCAGTTTTTCCGGTGGCTCATCACGACAGGTGTAGTTGTATTCACCCTCACTCGTTGTCGGCCATCCGCAATTATAGCCCTTATAGCACAAGATGCCCTGCCGTACGTCAAGTCGATCAGCAAAGTTGTTGCAATGATCTGCTGGCACAGTCCGTATCCAAAATTCATTGGTCCCATTTCGCTGTTCCTCTGGCCAAGTGTTTAGCACAACATGGTATCGTTGCCCTGGGTGTATGTCAGTGCGTACCTCCATCGGGTGTTCAGAAGGCAATTACCCACCAATCCCGATTGCCAAATGGTCTGTTTCATAAGGTTCAATAGGCACCAAGTCCGACTCAATAACAGTAAAGTTGTGGTTATCAATGGCGAACACATAGGTTGTATCAGTGGACGTGTTGATCAGTCTTAATAAGTAACGTTTATGCTAGAAATATATTTAGGGTAACACTCAAAGCAGGCGGAACTAAGACTTACACCTTCAACCTCCATTTCATATCTCCTGAGCAACATACCAGCATAGCTCCCTAGAACGCATTACGCACATCAGTCATGACCGCTACCAAGGCTTGCATAGATAGGCGAGCGTACCATTTCCGTTGATTAGGATGCTGGTCATCTTGGGAGGTGCTCTATGTTTTCCGGAAAATTGCTCCTGATAGTAGTCTTGGAAGGCACTTCTGTGATTATGGTCGCCCAGGAGAATTGGGTCAATGGACTCATCCCAGTTGGCCGATGTAGGTCCATGAATGGTCAGGGGCCCATACATGCCATCACTATATTGAAGTGAGTAGTGGCTGTGGTACCAGGTGGTGCCATATTGTGTGGCTCTGAATTTGTATGTAAAACTCTCCCCTGGTGCAATTGGGCACTGAGTAACGCCAGGTACGCCATCCATCAGATTATTATTAAGCATGCGCAGCCCATGCATATGAATGGCCGTTCCGTTGTAGGTGAGGTTATTCGTGACAGTGACGTCTGTTACCCATTAAAATCAAGTAACAACTTAATGCCCTATCCATGTACTTACGAACTGAATCTCCCCAGCATGCCTCTACACATCATCAGCATCTGTCTCAACGTAGTGCAGAGGTGACTTACGAATCCATGGCCCAGGAAAGGTTCCATTGATCATCTTTGCCCCAGGAAAGGGGATTCCATCCCAATTCGCTGTGGTGTCATTACTAACGACGATATGGTACTTTATAAGGGCGTACATCAGTATAGCCTCCCTCTCCACATGGTACACTAGATACCTACATCACGTCGTACTCCCTGTGGCCAGGACGTCTCATAGTCAGTTTTGATGTTGTACTCACGCCCGGTTTTATTATTCCGGAGCCAAACACCTCTTAGCTGTGGTGAATCCGGATGCCACCAGCCGGGGTATCCCGTGTAATTGCACTTTATGCGATTATCTTTGCCGGTACCCGGTGGCACAAAAATGGGTGGCGTGGAGCTGGTTTCATCCGGAGTGGTGTTATCTCCTTTTAGTAAGGGCGCCTGGTCCACCGAGTCCAGTCCAATCAAGGACGTGAAACCGAAGTACCTGATCAAGCTGATCACGTAAATCTTAAGCTGCATTATGTAGGGAAAGGGCCTCAAGTAGCGTTGACAGGGACTGATTCAACCGGAGATCCTACTGTCATTGTCCGAAGATTGAGGAAAAAGATGTTAGATCTCTGCGGGAGGATTCCTCTCTCAGACCATAAATGTCCAAATATATGGTGGCAATCTGGTTATGTAAACACACCACCATTCTGCTCGTAGCAGCATAGGTCAAGGACGTCACTCTATCCATGACGACTTCTACATACATCATCGACTGATGATGCAAAGAAACCGCTACCGCTCCCTATAGTGTCTGGCAATGTTGACGAATATGGTAAAAGCGCAATCGACGGAAGCTTGCGTAGTTCCAAACCTTATACTGTGACTTAACTTTACAAAGGCTAAGCATTGGCACGCATTGGCACAGCATTCTTACAATTGACTTTAGTAGTACGTCAATCATTTGAAACTCAGAGACCTCGACCACTCTCTAGAAGCCTTAAGCTTAATCTAACACATAATAAAGACAAACAGTTGCGTTTCTTTTGGAACGTTACAGATATAAATAGACCACGCTTCCCCGCTCTTACCTCAGGGTCATTATGTCACTTGCACTATTTCAATGCCTCCAATGGGTGTGCCATGGAATTTATTAAAGGAAATGCAGTAATAGTCACGAGTAGTGGAACCATGCCTATAAGGTCCATGTTCCCCCATACTAACTATGGTTGCCTACAGTCGCCGCTGCCTGTACTTCTGACCTTCATCCGGGAGTCTATATCTAACGTGATCCACCCCCGAGACAATCACCCCTCCCAAAATCCAGCAAACTCAGTATCTTGAGACTATCTAAAACAACCAAATAACGCGGCTTTTCCTTAGAATTAGCTAGGGTTAAGTGTATGACACCTAACACTAGCGTATTTAGTAATAAAGTGTTTTAGAGGATATTAGTTGAGCGCTTTTTATTGTCTGAGTCACTTAAGAGACAGAGGGATTGGGGTAGCCAGAGTTGTAATTGGTCTGAGTTGGTGCAAGTTCAGTATTAGGGAAATGCAGTGTGATTGATGACCATTAAACTCCGACTCTATATAATTTCCTACATTCTGGCTCTCACGGACGCCCTCGGCATTTCTACTTGGGGATCAGCACCTCCATTCTGACCATTGTGTAACAGAGTGGCTGTGGATTGGGTTGCATCATTACCTTGCATTATTCTAGTATGTGATATTCTTTATTAGGTTCTCCGCATCATCAACATAGTCTCACCAAAGAGTCTATGATGTGGGGCCTGCAGTCCTCGTGAGTCGTCGGGGTATCCCCTTCGCCCCAATGCCCGCCGCCGCATCCGGCCCTCCTGTCACCTCCTGGGTCAAAGATAACTATAAACTAGAGCTAGGCTCTGTACTATTTATCTACTTAAAACCGCAAATAATCTTGTAGCCCTTGTAGAGTTGCATAACCGAACTGCTAAAATCAAATCCAACCCTGACCAACCTGGCAGCGGTTTGAATTTGGTGCCTAGCCTAGGGAAATAAACTTTTTTTAGTTTTCCTAGGGTAGAACTAATTTAGATTTAATTCAAACTATCAGTTATAGGTTTTGCAGTTCTATGACATTAGGTTCACTAACCCAGACTATTTTGCTTAGTAATCACTAGATAGCCTACTATCTAGTGTATCTAAATATAAAGTATTAATTCAAAATATATAGTGGTCGCTGAGATATAAGGGAATAATCATTTCTGTGACTTCTGTCAGGGGTTGGTATGAAAGTAGTGGTGTACAATTAGGAATTACGCCGCAGCCGCCTGGTTTGGCCGCATGATCATTTGATGAAGAAGGTCCTCGATGCCAAGAACCATCAACAGTCCTCCAGGGACCAGAGCCGGACGAAACCACTATGAACTGCGGATGATGGTCTGTGATAGGTCCTTACAATAGCATCACTGCATCAGGGTGTGGACTGGCGGGAAGGAACTATATAAGCACACTCATTATCATTATTATCTAGCACTCTTAAGTTTGGTTCCTTGTGTTTAATATTAATATCTCACTTAAGTTGACACAGCTACTGTGGCCAGCAGAAGAAAAGGTGCCGCAGTATCAAAGTTATTCAGCCCGGCTACCTAAATGTACCTGGCAATAGACCATGGAGATGTCAGTCATGATTTATAGCTGATCCCAGTGAAAAGGTTCCCTTTATCGTTAAACATAGGATCCTCGTAGCTAAACGTGCCTTGACCAGGGATCACAAACAGAGCCGACTTTTGAAGGTTGCTTTTTAGCTTGTACGCTGTCTCGGGCAGTGGTGAGTTATCTAAGCTGGTTTTGAGGGCACTTATTAACTTTGATTCTTTACCTTGCACCTTCCCTTTATCAGGTCCCCCGCCATTGAATCGCCCGTAAAACTTAGTGGCTCGGCTTTCACCATGAAATTATCTTTCAATTTAATTAGGTCGAGCAGCAAGGAAAGACCTCCCCCCTCTACTGCGCTGATAGTGATCGTCGTCTTCCATTTGAGCCAGACATGAATCCCAGCAGGGAAGATCAGGATGAATATACATCAATTTGAACTAGGTAGATGAGTGTCAAGAATACTTACTCGTAATGACAGGACCAGGGTACACTATAGGGGTCTTTGGGGCTACGTCCGCATTTTATACGAACCCTAATATTAGTTTTTCTTGATATGTTTCTCTCGTTGCAGCCAGACGTGGTCTGCAGATTGTTGTTTGTAGTAACTGTAGATTACTGTGAGCTATATAAAAAAAATCAAAGAAAACCAAAAAGATAAGGGACATACATGCAACGGAAAGCTCTCCATTATCGTCCTTGCTATTATGTTTGCGTTGGTCTGGTGCTGATGGAGCCCAGTTCCATCTCATGGGGTCATTAGACACCCATTTGAAAAAGCTGAGATTGCTTGTATGGCTAGAATCCTATTTTGATTTTCTAATCTGGGAACTCGGTATTACTTGCCTCGGCTTTTTTAGCCCACGGATATGTTGGTTTATTGAAGATATGGAGAAGCTGGGGCTCTGTTTTGCGTAGGGGATAGTGATCCCAGAAGATCTCCTTTTTGACGCACATTGTACCGTCAATTCTGGGGGACATGAAGTTCCCAGTGTAGGGTAGAATTGTATGGGACGGAAAAGGCATCCCATCAGTCATATGCAGATACAGCCGCATATTATTGTCACCTCTGGGGATGCCCGTTTCTGATGTATCTTTTCCTGGGGCAATCTACTCGTATGTCTGGAAACATAATGAGGTTGGGGGAAAGCTGGGTGCTTGTGCATTGACTGACTCCAGCTTTGTTGTATGCGATCCATATGCGATGGTGCGCTTGCTCCAAACAGTTATCAGTCCTTCATGGATGTACCATGTAGCCAGGATGCTGGTAAATATAATTATGGCATCTCTGTCCAGAGCTCCCTGTAGTCGCTCTTGGTTGAACTGGCTATTATTGTCAGCGCCATAAGTAGATAGAGCAGGACGGACGATGTACTCTGGTTTAAGGATATCTCCTTCTGTATAACTTGTCTGTTAGTTTAGACATCCACGGTAGCAGCCCATGCATCGCACATACCATTAAACGTGAGAAACAGAGACAAGCGAAGAGTCAACTGGCTGCTGAATTGCGTGTCTTACTTTCTTGTCCTCAACACCACCCGGCTTAATGTTAATGGTAGAAAGTATTTTGTCGAAAGTAATGGTCCAGCCTTTTATGATAAAGTCCTCTCTATCAAAAGGATCAGTACCAATGCCACACAGAGTGATATCTAACTAATGGTGGATCATAGTTGATATGCAAAGTTCCCGAGCGTAACTGGATAAGGTACTCAGGACTGTCACGACCACGCGTGGATTCCAATGAAACTTGGGGCTGACCGATTTTAGGGTCAGGATAGTCGCCCTTTTATTTCACATTTGACTTGAGTAATTTCTGGACGATCTCTTTCTGGCTTGGCCATGCCGGCGTTGATGGCCCGTTGGGATAGTGGGGTGATCTGTCCAGGATCCATCATAAGACTCATCACTGTGTAGCAAGCAGCTATTCCAATGTTTCACCTCCGAGATATCTCCCAAGTTCCAACCCGGCCTGCAGACGCTTGCTATTTTCTTCACCCATATCAACGTGCTTTAGATGTTAACCCTTCATGTAGACGGTTGCTTTCTCTTCTCACGTAGGTAGGAAACGGACTAAATAGTGACCTCACGTTGCATTGCACCCAGCAACTGAAAGTTCCGCTTCCTGGTGTCATTGACTGTCTTTGCATCCAGCAACCGAAACGCAGAAACGTGTACACCAGGTCTGGCTAAGGCCGCATACGACAAATCAAAAACTGTTGTTGCTAGGTGCTTCCAGCAGATGACAGCTGATAGTATTGAAACTGACCCGGCTGCAACCGCGTTACAACAAGGCCTAGACGTTTGGGCGTTCAGTGAAATATTCAATGCCAAGTTCACTGTCATGACCGGACTTCTCGGAATGTCTATACCTCTCCTCTCTTTAGTTGACCTTGTCCTATAAGTAATCTCTTCTGTTCTTATGATGATGGTTTGCCTACATGCTCAATAAACAATAGGGTAGTACAGGGCATCCGTGTCCTCTGTCCGAGCAATCCTATAAAAGATTCTGGCAAAATCAGCGCTGCTATAAGGAGTGTGAAAGAAGTTGCCAATAGAATATCGGACGCAGTAAAAACCTCCAAGCCAGAAGAAAATAAAGTCTCCTCGGAAACTGTTACAGCGCTTCCTGAATACATGAAAGCTGTTGAGGAGCTATACCCTACAACGAACAGCATGGTTGAGGGGATAGCGCGAGTCGAAAAGCACCCAGATACTGAACTCCCGGCGTTGCGTGAGATTTCAGGCGCCGATGTTTGCGATGCAGACGATCAGGTTATTACTAATCTGGCTGCCTGGGACAAATGGATCCTTGAATCTGATCAGCAGCTAGGATTTGCAGTTAAAAAGGATATTGGGCGTGCAAGCAAATATCGACTTGCTCAAGGAAAACATGGTAACAGTGGGAAGGCATTGGCCCAATCCCAGGTTGAGGCTGTGAAACTAAGACATGAGCACCATCCAAGCTGAGATGGAAGTTATCGGGCGCATAAATAGAGAAACTGATAAAAGAATTTCGTGGTGAAGAAGATATAAACAAGCTAGTGCCAAATTCTTTGACCGTTTCCAGGCTATCCGGACCAGGCTTGTGATGGAGATACACAAGGCAGTTTGGGCATATAAATACTGGGCATTGGAAGATTCTTCACTCATAATAGACTCCCAGAAGTGGGCTTGAGACTTTGATCAGGATACTGCCACCATCGTCTGGGATATCGAATCCGTGATCGAAAAGTACACCATCGATTTTCAACGTAAGTTGACGTTCCAGTTGGGCTTCATGATTGGGCTCCATACTAAAGGATGCGACTCACCCCTATCCGGCGTTTGATTCCAATGCACATTCTTCTCGAGTAAGCTTGTGTCTTCCTCGCTTGTATATCAAAGAAAAAAGGCTAATGCAAAGTGACGAGTTGTGAAGCTCCCTTCCAGCTATGGCCAATTAATGATCGACGGCCTCCAGAGTCAGAGTCACAGCGCCAGCTTCACGCTCGCACCAGATGATTCTGCTAGGGAGCAGGAATATGCCAGTGTGCTTATTAATGGCTCCCACTTCCGTCTTGATGGACTGGAGGTATTCTTACGCGGGGTCGTTCCCCGGTGTTGAGTATAGCGTCATACAGGTCAAGATACGAATTGAAACGTCAGGGGTCTACGCAGATATTAAGGATGGCAATATCTTCTAATCCGACAGCTTGCCAAGAGATGTTCTACTTTCTTACAATCCCACGGAGTCTGGTGATCAAGGTTTTACTCGTATTCACGCCATATTCCCAACTAAGGATCATGCTGAACCGACACCGTTCACCCAATGGACGATCACGCTAGAGAATCCTGATCACAAATTCCCAGATATCTAAATACTAATTACTTGTCTCTATGACCAGCCGTCTCTTCATTCCTAGACAACATCACTTCAGGCAAATAGAATTCACTGCCATAAGTTCTTGCTCCTGGGCTATTGCGTAGCACACATCCGAATTTGATCATATCCAGATGTCAAACATCTAAGCAATAGAGCCCCTCCGTCTGCAAAGAGTCCGAGACTCTGCATTCTGAAGCAAACAAGCATTGTCAGCACAACAGGGCCAGAAGCTGTGGACCAGCGCGGCCCAAACCATCAACTATACATAAGCGTTGACGCCATTGGCTGCAACTTGAGCAACTATTTCCACAATATTTTAAGACCTAGCGTTTCTTATTTACCAGCAACCTCGACTACTCTTGCATTGTCGCCCTGATCCTTCCCTTCGGGTTGCGAGTTGCAACTGGGCGTAATTTGGTCTTGTTTCACAGCTTTGGGAGAGAAGAAGACACTAATAGCCTGATTCCAGTGATTCCATCTTTGAGACTTTCTTTGCGCCAAGTCTATAATAAATTGCAACTGTCAGCTTGACCAAATCGCAGCAAATACTAAGAAGAGCTACTCACCATTCAGGATATACAGCAGTTCAACTGGTATTGGGGCCCAGACAGTCAAGGCAGCAACTTGTCCAAACCCCCAAGCATCATCCTCAAACTTGTCCCTAGCCAAGGTTCGCAGATGCCTTCTTTGCCTCCACATCATAGTAAGACCTACTACCATGCCTGCAGTCAACAGTCCTATTAGCAAGACCCAAAATAGCATCAATACTCTAAACAGTGTCTTATGTAACTTGTCTGCCTGGAATCTATCCTTCAGAGACTGAAGCCAGAATGCGATTGTTCCTGCGACGGCAAATATAGCGGCAGTCCATGATGGATACGGTACCGGATTGATGATACTATAATCTGTTGAGCTGTGGGCGCACCCATCAGAGGCAAGTCTCCAATTCGCTCTGCTGCTGCTGTTCAGGTGGCTCTTGCCTAGGACAACAATGACAAGAATAAAAACTATAATGTAAAGCAGTACACGCGCTGCCCAACGTGACATTGGCTGGACAACAGCCAGGCAGAAGAAAGTCACAAGGATGCTATTGATTTGTAAGAATGCCATTGCCTGCATCTCTGCAACCTCAAAGGTAGATGGGTTCTGCGACAAGTTTGCAAGGGAGGCAAGGGCGGACGAGGCGATGAAAACCCATTTGAGGAGAAAAAATTAGTCTGAATGACTTTCAACTCTCTGATAAAGCTGCTGGCTGGTGACAGGGCAAGACAGAGCAGACGATACACAGGACCAATGAGGATGGTAAGCGCGGTCTGTATGCTATATGTATACATCATCTGTAGCAAAATGGAATGCCAATCGATTAGCTACAGCCCATGTCTGCATGAGAGAACGAACTGGTGTAAAATAAATGCAGTGCTACAACTTACGCCGATCCCTGATAGATCAGGGTTTCCTACCCCGTTTGTGAGCAGGCACAGATTTTGGCAGTTCTGAACCTCTGCAGTGATGTTTAAACCGTTCTTGTTGGCATAATTGAAGAAGTCCTCGATCGTGTTGAAGCCACAGTTTCTGTCATCCTCTACCATTGACATTTCGGGTGTAGATACAGCCGGGATTATACTCGAAACTTCGGGCCTTGAGGTTTCCTGGGGAAGTGCCACAGCACATTGCAGATGTAACAGGGCGTAAGCCACAAGGTAGTGCCAAAGGGGTAACATGGTTCGCTTCTGAATACCTCAATAACTTCCAGGGACGAGAGAGTTCCAAACCCGAATCTATTCGGACGACAGGCCTTCATCATATCCCAGACGCAAGGCACGGCTATCGATGAAATACTCAACAACCTCGCCAAGACCGCCGTAGCCATATGCAAAATCCTTGCCAGAAGGCTACTACCACAGCTTTAAAGACCAAAATAAGCAAGGCCGAGATCACTCACAACGAATGTGGGCGGGGTTCTGCCTGACATTTCAGGGCATGTCCGAGCACAATTTAGATCTCCTCCCTACATGTAACCCCAACAAGGATGCCGTCAAATCATGAAGACTGAATGGGAGAGTGTCAGTGGCAGCTACAGCCAATAATACAGATAAGGCTGGCCTTGTGCATTTGTCAGGCCCGAGGAGCATTCGTGGACCCTGTCGCCTGCTCCTTGCAACCTTGCAGGGACCTATCGGAGAATACCCCAGTCTAACGCCGTATCTCGGGGTTATACAGAGTAGTAGCGATCTCGTACTAATGTGGGTCTGGCTGCAACTCAGCTCACCAGATATTTTTATTAGCCTGTTCCTGTTGGGCAAACGTTCTGTTCTGCGTTCCTTGAAAGGCGTAGCACTCTACACATATACCAGTGATTTGGCGGGGCGGGGCTGGTTTACCTGGCAAATTCCCGATATCTTTGATAGCCTAAATGTCAATCTCAGTGCAAGCGATCTGATTAATCAGTAAGTACGCTGCAGTATCCGCATCAGAACGATACCAATGGCCACTGTTTGTTATTTGACGCCCCACTTCAGAATTCGGCCCCCACTGAAGATATAGTCTTGTGTCTGAGGGTCTGACGCATTCAGTCTAAAGTTGGGGTTTCCAACGTCGTAAGGATTACAAATCACAAATTCCTTTTTGGTGGGGGTTGGCCCAATTAACAGAAAGGAGGGGTGCCATTCATGTCGTTTTGTCAGAGAGTGCAGCAAGTGTATTGCATAGTACTAAACCCCACGAATATGGAGGTCCGAGTCATCCAACCTAAATAGCAACAGTATCTGACTCAATACACAAGTAACAAGGCCTAACCGAGTAGTAGGACGTTTCCATAGACAACAGGTCTCATATGTCCATTTCGGAGTTTTGGGTCACTCGCAAAGGTGGATCAAGGAAGACGACATCCAATGTACCATCGCTGATACGTGGAACAAGGGCTGCCCAGCAATAGATAAGTCCAGGAAAGACTGCGCTACAGCCTTTGGCGTGGGGAATATGGCCGAAAACAACGAAAATAACAAGACTAACCGTGGGTTATTTTCTAGCCTTGTCTTTCGCCGCAAACATTACAGCAACTGCTGAAGAGTTCGCAACCACGAAGGCTACCGCATCGTCGGTATCACAGCCTCCACAACACCCTCGTCAACGCGGTCGACCAACAAACGTGGGCGACTTGTATCGGGCCTGGGTTTGCCTTTCTGATCCGTCGTTGCGAGTGCAGTAGTACAAAAAATATGGGCAACTCTCCGCCAGAAGAGTGTGGGGGATTTGTAGGATTGATGGCATGTTTACCATCCTTACCAGCCTAATTGCTTCCTCTATTACTGACCTCTGAATCTGCCCAAAGCCTTCACTTAACGCTGTAATATTTTCACCGGCTGGCGTGTGCATGTTCTCAGCTGCGAACTTCAACGGGCTACGATCCTCGCTACCGATATTGGTCGAAATTGACCTGTTTCAATCTTACCAATTACACATCTCTTACGCCTACCCTTGTGGGCATCCGAGTTCAGCTCATTTCTTGGCGGGCTAGGCCCTGACCACTAGACCCTGGCACTTCAAATGAATTATGTTGGCCCGTCTCACCCTTCCTAAATTCTTACCAGGGAAAGCCCAAAGAAAACGGACAGCCCCAGTTCGGCTGGCGGCTGAATTCAGCCAGCCTCGAAATGGAAACAGGGGTGTCATCACCCAAAAATTGGAGATAAATCGAACCCGAATACCCTTCGGGAAAAGCCCTGGAAGTCATCTGGGTGGTTTGTGCTTAGGTCGACTACCTCGCTCGAAAGTCCAAACGCTGTCCGGATCAACTCGTCTCCGCGCAGCCACAGGCTCTCATCATGTGTGGAGACCACAGTAACCTCAAATCTCGCCCGTATGAGCCCGCACATGTCTCCGAAGTAGGCTCCGAGCCACTGAGTTTGGCCTCCGCTGAGTATAAGCGCCATCCGATGTACTCCCCCAGGGAATGGCTCTTAGAAACCATCACCTCAATTTTGAGCCTGGGCTTCCTCATTGGCATCGCCGGCATCTTCTGGTATATGGACAACAAGCCTCTCTCTGCCTGGAGCGCCCGTGTTTCTCTCAGCGCGACTATTTCTGTCCTGACTACCGGCTACACCGCGGCGCTGATGCACGGCGTGAGCCAGTTCATCGGCCAACTTAAGTGGCTTCACTTCAAGACCGGATCTCGGAAGCTTTCTCACTTTGAAACATTCGATGCAGCTAGCCGCGGCGGCATTTGGGGATCTATCATGTTACTTACCACAGTCAAGTGGAACCTGGCCACCATTGGCGCATTTATCACTATTATGCGACTCACCTTCGCGCCATTTGCGCAGCAAGTGGTCCTGTTCCAGCAGCGACCCATCTACTTCCCCGACGACAGAGTCACCTTTGGATATGCACACAAATACTTCCTTGAGCGGATGGGAGAAATGCCGAACCCTCGTATTCGTAAGCATTTTCGGGCGCTTCAAGTCTAACAACAAGCCGCTCACATATTTTGACTAGAGAGCATTCCGCAAGATCCCAACATGCAGTCCGCCGTGGTCCAGGGACTCTACGGCATCAACACCGCGGCAACGTTCAGCTGTCCAGGGGAGTGTCGCTGGACTGGATCCTATATATCACTAGGTTTCAAGAGCCAGTGCAAGAACGTCACCCAGGAAACCTTGCGGTCGGCCAAATGTGACGGTAATGAGTATTCGACGCAATGCAACATGACGACACCAGGCGGATTAGGCATCTCAACTCGCTATTACTTCACCGATTGGGCTACTAACTACTTCTTGAATGCATCTTCAATGTTGGGAAACCTAACAAGCCTAGCTCTGCCAGACACCTTTCCGGAAATTGCAAGATTCGCAGTATACAGATCGACCCCCAACTTTAATCTTCAGCCTGAGAACATCAACATTACAGAATGCTCTCTCTCACTCACGGCGTACAAATACATAGAAGCGAAGTCGAACGGCAGTGACTTTTCCTTTGGGAAGATCCGGGAGGTCGATTTCGGCGGCACAAATCCCTGGAAACGTGCAACTGGCGAATATGAATGGGGCTGGCTGTACACGAACGAGTCCAAGACCGACAATATCCCTGCACTTGAAATACTCTATTACAATCTCGCGGCCCTGGAAAATTTCTTGGTGTCCCCGACGATCGTTACTGAGTGGGTCGAAGGAAACTTTGAGAACAAAAACCTAGGTCTGGCTGCTGCTCTATCTGGTGACGTGAACATTGATGAGCGCTTCCAGAAAATGGCGGCCAGTATGACGGACTATCTGCGTCGCGGGCCAAATGCCGAGGCTGCACATGGAGAGAGAATCGAGAGCCAGCCATTTGTTTCGATTCGTTGGCCGTATTTTATTCCACCTCTAGCAACTGAGCTTATGGCAATTTTATTTGCTGTCTTGACCATATTCAGCAATCGTAAGGACTGCCAAGTTCCTCTGTGGAAGACTTCGACGCTTGCTGTGCTGGCTTGTCAGCATGAGAAGCAGCTTGGGTTGCTACATAGCACGGTCAAGGATATCAAGGAGCTCCAGGAGTCGGCGGGGAAGACTGAAGTACGGCTGCAGTAGGAATCGGCTATTGTCAGACTCGGGGTAGTATCCTCGCAGCTAGGACCGCGCCCGAGAGGCTTTTGGAATACAACTTTTCAACCACTGATTCGATCACACGAGTAACAGCAGCACTTCAACCTCCTTGGCCACGGTGTCCTTTCCACGCCATAGGACTTTCCATTACATCAAGACGATCTCAGGTTGGCAAGAACTCTTTTCACCTCTTACGCCACTCGGTCTATTCTTGACTCAAGTCTGGGAACGCCCAGAGAATTCGATATGCTTTGCTTCAGGTTTTGTTTTCTCACGCTGCCAGAGAGATTGACCATCAACGCTGAAGGCCGACAGAACTAGTTGAAATGGCGAGTATTTGGGAGGCTCTGGCAAGGGCGGGAAGACATACGCAGCGTCGAGTATGAATGATATGCAAGCCATCTCTCATCGCAATACTTATACCGCAAAACGCGCCGCTGAACGGGTGTCCTTCAGCCTTCAATACGTCCAGAATCAGTGTGTATGTAAATCGAGGTTACATTGATCGCTCACCACGTCAATCTCCCGCCATATAAGCCAAGAAAAATACGAAAAGGACGCCAGTCTGCTTTCAAGATGGCGGAGGAGTAATTGGCAAACGTAAAGAAGCTAATTGAGCAGGCGATTCTGACGGCTGCGGGTTGGCGAGAATGGTGGCAGTGCTCTTGTCTGCGGGGGTATAGGACTAAAACAGATAATAGCTCACCGGTTCCCAGATTCTCAAAGTCGCTGTCGGTGCTCTGTCCTTCCTCCAAGGTCTTTCTATCCGTTCTATTCATTACTTGGAATTCTCGGACTCACTGAGCCCTATATATTTATGACTGGGCCAGCCGATGTCCGTAAACCCAACGCAATCAATCTTCAATTTCCGGGCTGACTGAGACGGACCCGTCGCAAGTTAGCTTGGGCCGGTCGCCATGGACCAGTGGCTCTTGGAACGTATTGTTGAAGAGCACTGTACCATGGGAGAAAAGCCTTCCAGCGCATGTTCGCTACAGCGGAAACCTATAACGGCGTGCGAGATATGTCGGCAGAAAAAGAGACGTTGTGACACTGAGACTCCCTGTGCAACTTGTCGGCGCCTCTCCCGTACTTGTATTCGCCCCCAAAGAAAGGGTGAGATACAGGGGATATTAGAACCTAGGATTCAGCGATTGGAGTCCCTCATTTCGGAAATCAGCGGCAACTTGTTCGCTGGTCCAGGTCAAAATGTTGCCGGGACAGAGCAACAAGTCTCTTCTCCGCTATACTTGTCGATTGATTCTGAAATTATCCGACACTCCGCTGAAATGTACCAGCCATCTCGTTCAGTCGCGGATAGCATCTCCGCCACGTCAGTATTACCTGCTACATCGTCTCCACGTTATATCGCCTCCGAGGTTCCCGATGCATTCCCTACAAGCTTCCACCAAGTACCAGAGGCACTTTCACCAGGATATCCTATGTCGCCTACAACAGCTTCCTCACGTCTGACTGATATGCCAACCCAGTATCTTCCTCTTTCAGCATCATCCCTAGCCATGGGCACAAACTGTGCCTCACCCGCAATTCATGATTCTCTGCATTCTGCTACCAGCAAGGCCCCGAACATAACTACCTCGCCCACCCGGTTCGAGGCCGAGACACTTCTGGACATATTTTTTGACAAGGTCGGAGGGGCTAAGTATACGGTCAGTCGGGAAATGTTCCACTTATTCCTGGACGTTATATACTGCTCCTTGCCTGTTTCCTACGATTGGAAAGTCCCCTACATCGATATCATATCCAAATTCCATGTCTACATGGCAATGGCAATCGGTTTACGGACGAAAACTGAGAGTCACACCACAGAAAGCCAACTTTTGGA
Source organism: Aspergillus fumigatiaffinis (assembly GCA_012656285.1). NCBI lineage: Eukaryota > Fungi > Ascomycota > Eurotiomycetes > Eurotiales > Aspergillaceae > Aspergillus > Aspergillus fumigatiaffinis. The sequence continues at coordinate 130,982 of JAAAPX010000071.1, read as the reverse complement.
GATATGCTATCGGCTTGCACTTGAAGCCGCTAAAGCACCAGATTTCTGGTCACTGCCTCTCTCGGCAGAGGCGGCAATGCTCTTCATGTTATTTGCTCAAGCCAGTTAATGATAGGCTAACAATTATTGCTGTATGTGAATATAGTACCCTTTTCTGCTTGCCGTATCAGGGTTTACAATTAAATTTGATAGTGGCCTTGGCAGAAATATATTACTTCAACCTCCTCAAGGCCAAGCGCTTACCTAAGTTCTAAAACGGACATATGTCCCGAAACCTACTACAACTCGAGCCGCCATTTGACTACGGATTGTGAATGACTCAATGACTTTCAGCTTACGGTTATTCCTTGCCTTTGACGACCTCGAGCCGGTTGCTTGTCCGACATGTCCCGACCCATTTTTGTTCCGATCATCCTGGTGCTGCTTCTCATTGGGCGACGACTCCTTAATCGCCTCTTATGGTTTCATACTCCGTTTAGCACCCCCGCTCATGTGGAGGCTGTGCAAGGGCAACTTGTGGTAGAATTTCCAGTCGATCCAACATTGATACCTCTGTTGATCGCCTGTTTATGACTACTCGCAGCTTCCGCATCAGTGCGACAGAGAGATTCTTGCCCACTATCGTGCTGTAAGTGATCAAGTCCGTGATTGGAAAAGAGGGGCTTAATTGGATAAAGTGTTGGACTCCATGTAGGATATATATATATATATATCAGAAATATCCTTTGAAATATTAGACGTATCATAGCCGAACGGCGGGAAGATGCAAAATCGGTTTCTTGAAGTAGACTCGCTTGATCTCCCCAGATGAAGCAAAGTAAATAAGGCAGTTTATACCGGTAGAGACCTTTCCTACATCACTGACGTCCATAATATTCATACTAAGCTCAGATCATATCCACAACCCGCCGTGCCATAGCCTAGCTACGTTCAATCATATCCATACAAACGATGCACTGTGCAGTCGTTAGTCTTCCCATTCTCGTCTTGCTAGTGCGGGCGCCGTGGAGTCATCAGCTGTCGTTACATCACTTCTCTACCGCGTTCTCGATGTGTACGATCTCCTTCTTCTTCTCCTCTGACTGGACCCCACCAATTTCATAGTCAAAAGCAGTGGCGGCGCCAAATAACGCGTCCATCTCCTCCAAGGTCTTTCCTTTTGTCTCGGGGACAAAGAACCACGCCCAGAAGCCCATGCAGATCATCAGTGACGCGAAAAAGAAGTACGTACCGTAGCCGAGCGAGGTAATCATGTATGGTGTCGTGCGACTGATGATGAATGACCAGAGCCACTGGTCGGCTGTTGTGATCGCTACACACAGCATACGAATATCAATTGGGAAGATTTCCGCGCATACTACCCAGGTAATGCCCTGGAAGAACCGTCGGGTCAGCTCATGGCAAAAGGACATGGTGGGAAAGAGTGGCACTACTTACCTGCCAAGTAGCGCAGTAAATGAGCCCATAGAGGTAGACGCAAACCATGGCAATATAACCCCAGGCAGTACGCACCGTGTCGCCTCGGGCTGAGGTGCCTGTTGGGTCCTGTTTGAAGACATAGCCCCCTATGTACCACATTGGAAGGCTGCCTATAAAGGCGCCCCATACCAGTCCGCTGCGCCGCCCCACCCGCTCAACCAGCCACACACTGAAGATGATCATCCCAACTGTTTTCGCAATCCCGTAGAACCCAGTTGCAAATAACTTTGTGTCAGTGCTACGGATACCAAGTGTTTCAAAGATCCGTGGGGAGTAGCTTCAAGCCATACTGTTAGCAGAGTGTTCCTTCCAGAGGCGCCGTTGTAATCCTTACTATGTGATAATGTTCACGCCCGTCAAATTCTGAAAGGCCATCAACAAAAGACCAATGCCGATACGATTCCGAGTCCCTTTTTGGGTCAAGCGCCTCACATAGTACCACGGACTATGCCTGGTTGTTGGGGGAGCAAGGCCGATTAGGATCTGCTCGCGGATCTGCTGAAGTTCGTCTTGGATGAAGGGATGGTCTGCAGGCAGAGTGCGTACCCATGTCAAACTGCGTTCGGCTTCCTCCCATCGATCTTTTCTAGCGTACCATCGCGGAGATTCAGGACACCAAAAGACTCCCGCTAGGAGCAGACCACCTGGAAGGAGCTGTAAGCCCAAGGGCACCTGCCACTGAGACCTCAAAGAGGAGGATATCGTGCGGTTAATGGCGTAGTTGATCCAGAATCCTAACATGCCGCCGCCTTGCGAGCAGATTTCGAAAATACCAACCAGCCGACCTCGGATTGATGATGGTGACTGGACTTCATTAGCTCCGAAGATAGATTGATTCCTGAGAAACGAATTCGCTTCGCTCACCATTTCCGCTATATATACCGGTACTTGGAGAGACACAGATCCAATTCCGAATCCTGCGATGGCACGACCAGCGTAAATCAAACCCAGGTGACCGGATGCAGCAGTCTTGAAGAACGAGATGGTTAGTTTGCCTATCTGGCTGCTCTGGAAATAATGATAATATTCTCACCATCAAACTGCCCCCTACACAGAAGACGCTCACTGCCATGACAATCGCCAATTTCCGCCCAAACCTTTCTGCAAGCGGGAAGGTGAGAAGTGACCCGAAGAAGCATCCAACTTGAAATGTGGATACAATGTTGCCTTCCAGCGTATCCCTCTCTGACTTAGATACTTTGTCCAGGCCGAAGTCTCGACGAAATGACTCCAGGGCCATAGTTCCGCCAATGACGCTGGTGTCATAACCCACTGTAACGATGGTCAGTATGGCATCACGTAGGATGCGACCACGACTTACTAGCAATGGCTCCCATGCTCATCACCACGGCGATAAGGTGTATTCGCCAATTACGGACCTCAGGTGGATCATTGCTGTTTTTGGCATGGAGGGTGATACCCATATTGACGTGCGTTTAGGATCAATGAACAATGCTAACCTCCGGAAGGTTAGTTCAGTCGAAATAGTCGAAACGCTTGGAGGAGCAAGAGACCCTTGTGGGGGAGGCTGTACATCTTTATGTGGGTTCTGAACAGGGGACCCTTCTCCGCATCCCTCGTCTCCTGTCATTATCTTGGCGGCGGGTTACTGATGGACCACGTGTGTATTAAAAATTATCCACATACAACTCAATTTCAAGTCACATACATGATTCCTACTATTTAGTTGACCAACTACCGGTATCACGGCTGATTAAAGTTCAAAGAATCGATGCATGTGTGCTGCTCTGGTCCGTGCCCTTGCCCCCTGGAGACTTGGCATCCCGCTCTCAATACTTGCGACTAGTAACAGGCTCGTTCTGAATCCGCCAAGAGCGGAAATTTCCGTTGACTCTGTTCAAGGTTACATGGTGATTCAGAATCTCTCGTCTCCATAGGTTAGGTGAGCGGTCAAGACCTAGACCCCAGGCTTGGCGGGGCCAGTCCGGCTATCGTAGCGAGGCTGTGCAGCAGAAGCCATGCATTATCCGGGGTAAACCTCGATAAATTGCGGGGTGGGTTACGTCCCCCAGACCCAAAATCCCACCCCCCGGCTTCCCCCACTCTGGCCTGAATTGGAATGGCTTTGGAGATTGACGTTCAGGATGCCGGCGAGACCATGTGCTAATTGTCTCGGCGTCGGCTCTGCGGCCTGTGCCCATACCTTGGGTCAGAAATCGGTCCTCGCCGATCGCCCACATATCCCTCAGGCCGGTCTTCCTTGGTATATAGCAATCTGCATGATTTCCGGAGGTTAGGGCACTCTTGGGTCACGCTGATTGCCGGGATTTTTCAAGGCGCGGTGGCCTTCCGCAAGCACTGCCTCACTCGGTCGAAGACCGAGAGCCTAGGCAACCTCCTCTTGCGAAGTGCTTCTCGCCTCTGATATCCAATCCAAAGAAATTCCTTGGCACTTACTATCTTCTCTCTTCATGCTACGAGCCCCTTTGTACAGACCACTGACACGTTAGAGAGCAAATACCAAGAATTACTGACGATCTTCAAAGTCTCATTGCGGTTTATCTCGCGGAGCCGTCGCCGCTTCTCGGGTCTCCTGGTCACCTGGGGGCTGGCTTGGCACGAAAATATGGAATCTTGGAGATGTCCCCAGCCATTGTTTGAGACTGCTCGGGATTTGCACAGCCTTCTGTGATCTGAACAAGTCCAGGCAGCTCTTGGAGTGGAGCTTTTGAGCAGCATCACGATACAGTTCTGAAGGTGATGGAAGAGTTAAATGCTCGTTCGGTCCTCCTTGATGTCCCTTTTGACTCAGGCCTGCAATCATTTTGCCTAGAGGCTCTGGACGATACCTTTTCCCTCCTTCCGAATCATATCCAAGCGACACAATGGCATCATCTGGAAAGGAAGCGGACGCTTCACCCCAGGCGCCTGTTCCCACTATTACAGTCCATGTTCCGGTACTTACGTGACCCGTCATGCACAAGCATCCCACTGTATATTCAACATCTAACATTGACTCAGGATCCCATTTCCGATACTTTCGCAGCCAATGAAATAAATAGAGACCTCTTACCAGAGAACCCCACCCGGAATAGATCGCTTAGTGATCTAACGGCCACAAGCTGCGGCTGCGACGGTCGCGATCGAGCGATGAGTGAAACTACAATGGCACCGAGTAGTCCGAGGTTGAGTCTGCCGAAAGTGGAAAAGGACCAGCCGTCTAGCCTTGGATCCAGCATTTTCTCAGCAAATGAGCAAGAGGAAGCTCTGCAACCAGACCCTGGCACTGAGGCAGACTTTAAGGTCGACAATAACCCGTTTCAGTTTTCTCCCGGCCAACTTAACAAGCTTCTGAACCCGAAGTCTTTACCTGCACTCATGGCTCTAGGAGGGCTGCCGGGGCTGGTAAACGGTCTTCGTACGGATCCCAATGCAGGCCTCAGTGCAAATGAAACTTCAGTATCAGACGGGTCCCATTCGAAGGAACCCTTTGCGGACCGCATCCGTGTCTTCAACCGAAATATCCTCCCAGAGAAGAAAGCAACACCCCTCTGGAAGCTCATGTGGATGGCCTACAACGACAAGGTGCTCATTCTGCTTACCGCGGCTGCCGTTATTTCCTTGGCCCTGGGCCTGTACGAGACTTTAGGTGTGGAACATCCCCCGGGTTCAGGAATGCCCCTTGATTGGGTTGAAGGTTGTGCAATTTGTGTTGCTATCATCATCGTCGTCATGGTGGGATCGTTGAACGACTACCAGAAGGAACGAGCGTTTGTCAGGTTAAACGCGAAAAAGGAAGACCGTGAAGTGACTGTGATTCGATCTGGGAAAGCTCTTAGAATTTCCGTCCATGACGTCCTCGTCGGTGATATTCTTCATCTGGAGCCCGGGGACCTTGTTCCCGTTGATGGCATCTTTATCGGAGGTCACAACGTGAAATGCGACGAGTCGTCCGCTACCGGAGAATCTGACCAGCTTAAAAAAACAGGAGCTGAACAAGTTATGCGATTGCTCGAGCAAGGACACGGCAAGCAACAGGATCTGGATCCCTTCATCATCTCTGGAAGCAAGGTTCTTGAAGGTGTTGGTACATGCGTGGTCACATCAGTGGGCGTTAATTCCAGCTACGGCAAGATTCTCATGGCCATGCGTCAGGATATGGACCCCACACCCCTTCAAAAGAAGCTGGATGGTTTAGCTGGCGCTATTGCTAAACTGGGAGGAAGTGCTGCGGTGCTCCTATTCTTTGTCTTATTGTTTCGCTTCCTGGGCAGCCTTCGGGGTAACCACCAAACAAGCACAGAGAAGGCTTCTCAATTTACTGATATTCTTATCGTTGCAATTACTGTCATTGTGGTGGCTGTTCCAGAGGGCCTTCCTCTTGCTGTTACTTTAGCACTCGCATTTGCAACCACACGCATGGTGAAGTTGAACAATCTGGTCCGAGTGCTGAAATCCTGCGAGACAATGGGTAATGCTACCACGGTCTGCTCAGACAAAACAGGGACACTAACTCAGAACCGCATGACTGTCGTTACCGGCACCTTTGGTTCTGATGAATTCGACGACAAGAACCAGAGCAGCAATAGCCGACGCTCTGCAGCTTTTGCAAACGACATGCTCCCGGATCATAAACAAATGATTATCGAGTCTATAGCGATCAACTCTACTGCATTTGAGGGTGAGGAAAACGGCATCCCTGGATTTATCGGCTCAAAAACAGAGACCGCTCTTCTTGGATTCGCTCGTGATGTCCTTGGAATGGGGTCCTTGGCCGAAGAACGTGCCAATGCCACTGTCGTACAGCTGATGCCGTTTGATTCAGGCCGTAAATGTATGGGTGCTGTGGTCCGATTATCCGATGGTACGCATCGATTCCTTGTCAAGGGTGCGTCTGAGATCCTCCTCAGGTACAGCTCTTCGCTCTGGATGCCATCAGGACAGGTTGCATTTGGCTCCGAGGAACGCGAGCGACTGGAGGGAGTTATCCTGAATTACGCAAAACAGTCACTCCGAACTATCGCACTGGTCTTTCATGATTTTGCAGAGTGGCCTCCTAGTGATGCTGTCAACCCAGAAGATCCTTCTGAGGCCGATCTCGGTCTCCTGCTGAGCAACATGACATTTCTTGGCGTTGTTGGTATCCAGGATCCCATTCGTCCTGGTGTCCCCGAGGCTGTAGCCAAATGCCACCATGCCGGTGTGACTGTTCGCATGGTCACTGGCGATAACATGGTTACAGCCAAGGCTATTGCAACCGACTGTGGAATCTACACAGGAGGGATTGTGATGGAAGGGCCTCGATTCAGGACCTTGAGTGACGAGGAATTCAAGGATGTCCTTCCTCAACTGCAGGTTCTTGCCCGTTCATCACCCGAAGACAAGCGAATACTCGTCACGAAGCTACGAGATATGGGGGAGATTGTTGCAGTAACAGGAGATGGCACTAATGATGGGCCGGCGCTCAAGGCCGCCAACATTGGCTTCTCTATGGGGATTGCTGGTACTGAGGTGGCTAAGGAAGCATCCGCAATTGTGCTTATGGACGATAATTTCTCATCTATACTAACTGCCTTGATGTGGGGAAGGGCAGTCAACGATGCCGTGCGCAAGTTCCTCCAGTTCCAGATTACAGTCAACATCACAGCCGTTCTTCTCACATTTATTTCGTCAGTTTCTGACCCCGAGATGCGATCTGTCCTGACCGCCGTACAACTCTTATGGATTAACCTCATCATGTATGGTTATATACTTTCTGATCCAACTAGGCTTTGGCTGACTGAACTTTCCTTTGTAGGGATTCCCTGGCTGCACTTGCGCTTGCTACTGATCCCCCAACCGAGGAAATCTTGGACCGCAAACCCGTCAAGGGTGGTGCACCTCTGATCTCGATAACAATGTGGAAGATGATTATTGGTCAATCGATATTCCAGTTAACAGTCACTCTGATTCTCCACTTCGGTCCTCGCCAGAACTTCCTCGACTACCCTGAGGAGTACAGACGGTCCATCGTGTTCAACACCTTCGTGTGGATGCAAGTCTTCAATGAATTCAACAATCGACGTCTGGACAATCGATTCAATATCTTCACTGGCTTGCATCGCAATTGGTTTTTCATTGGTATCAACTGCATCATGGTTGGCTGCCAGATAGTCATTGCGTTTTACGGTGGCGCTGCATTCAGCATTGTCGCAATCGAAGGGGAACAATGGGCGATCTGTGTTCTTGTTGCAGCAATCTCGCTCCCTTGGGCCATCTGTATCCGCCTGTTCCCCGATGCGTGGTTTGAAAGGATTGCAAAATTCGTCGGCAAACCTGTGGTTCTTGTCTACCGACCATTGAGTCGAGGAGCACACCGACTGGGCCAGAAGATTCGTGGCTGGAAGCATAAATCCGGCCGAGCTGAGGAAGGGAAATCGGACCAGTTTACTCCAGGCCAACCGGCCCAGGATCCAGAGAAAGGCCTATAAGGAGCTGCTCATGATTCTATGGAACAATGGGCTTCTGTAAACCCTTAGCTTAGTGTCTTCCTTTGTCCTGCGTCTGCCACTTTGCCATCCTTGCAGCCATTATTGAGGTTCAGCCTACCTGTCGACAGATACCATGTCAGCGTTTCTCTTTCTAGAGCCTGGATGTTCAATGCTATAACAAAGTAATGAAGATGATCACTTGATTATCATCCAGGGATGAATCTAACTCAAGCCCAACAAGAAATTCCGCCGCCTCTCTGGATGTCAGCAGTGTCGGTCAGCAGCAGGCAACTGTCTATCCCCACTATCAGCCGCATTAACATCACAGCCATCATCAAGGAGTAACTTGATAGTTGTCTGGTTCTTTCGACCGGTTACATTGGCTCCCACGAAGTATAAATAGAGCGGAGGTTTCCTGATGTTTTTTGGAGAGGCTAAAGTTTGTTTATCACGTGCTGTGGGCCTGTGGCTACATGGAGGATATAGTAAACCACCGCATCATTCTCATAGCCCTAGTTATCTGCGGCTACACAGAGAGTAGTATTCCCACCCTGATCTCAAATTGTCCAGTCAGCGCACGACTTAGGAACTACTCTATTAATTATATCTGCGCCTTGTTATGCTCTGAGTCACCAGGCTTACAGAGTAAGTGGAGAGCTGTTTTGCTATGCTCACCTTGTGTGTTAATGTCCGCACCTACTGAGAGATAACTGGTAATTGAATCATTAACGTCCTTATCATGACATGGCTGCTGTAGTGTGTACAAGTAGATAGCATCCGCGGCGCCGCCCCAATAATATCAAGGTCGACTATTCCCTGCTTGTAGAGGTCCACGAGCGTACAAACTGTCACTTCCCTACGAGCTCCAGGTTGCTCCACTGCCTTTGCTTGGCAAGCTGTTGCATATGAGTTACAGCAGCTTCTAGTCTAGCGCCCAGCCGGTCAAAATAGATTTCGAAGCTAAAGCACTATGCATATTACTAGGCAACAGTGTTTCAGTCATAAGTTTAGAATTTCCCAACCCCTATTGAACGTCGATGCATTTATAAAGCATTGACATGTCCTGTTTATTATCCTTGTAGAAGTATTCTCTCATCTTCATTACCTTGATTGATCTCACACTTTCAAACAACAATGAATGAAATCTATGGGACCTGTGACCCTGCCTTACACTCTGTGCGTGATCTTCTCCAAGATCGCCTCGCCTCCAAGGATGAACTAGGTGCATCCCTCTGTGTGAATGTCGATGGGAAAAATATACTCGACCTGTGGGGAGGCCACGCAGATGTGGCCCGGACTCGGCCTTGGCAGAAAGACACAATTACAGTGGTTTGGTCGTGCTCCAAAGTTGTCACCAACTTAGCAGCTCTCATTCTTGTCGATCGTGGTCTGCTTGATGTGAACGAGAAGGTGGCCACGTACTGGCCGGAATTTGGAGCCAACGGCAAAGAGGATGTCACAGTGGCCCACATTCTCAGTCACTCTTCTGGGGTCCCCGCATGGGAGCTTCCTATAACTCTAGAAGAGATATATGACACGAAAAAGGCTACCGAGAAGCTTGCTGCTCAGGCCCCCTGGTGGATTCCGGGTGAGAGGAGCGGATACCATCTCACAAATCAAGGTCACCTTGTCGGCGAAATCATTCGACGTATAACTGGCAGACCGCTTGAACAGTTTGTGGCCGACGAAATCACGGGTCCCTTGGAAGCCGACTTTCAGTACGGCGTACCAGAAGAACATTGGCCACGCACAGCGGATGTCGTCTCACCTCCAGCGCTGCCGTTTGGCGGGCTGGATCCGCAAAGTATAACGGCAAAGGCGATCGCCGGCTCACCTTTTCCCGCTGAGGCTTCTATGACACCAGGTTTCAGAAAAACCGTGTCTGGTGCGAACAATGGATTTTCCAATGCGCGCGCATTGGCTAGAATCGGATCTATAGTCTCTCTTGATGGCATTCTCGACGAGAACAAGCGCATCATCTCAGCCAGTACCGTTGAGAAAATGCTCACGGAGCAGATAAAGGGAACGGACATTGTCACTTTTGATTTCCTGCGATTTGGTCTCGGCGTGGCTCTGCCAGCACCGCAAACTTGTGCATGGATTCCTGAGGGACGAATCGGCTTCTGGGGAGGCTGGGGAGGATCTATGATCATCATGGACCGTGACCGACGCATGACTATTGCCTACGTGATGAACAACATGTCTGGTAGCGGCACTCTGGGTAATGACAACACCGAAGCCTATGTCAGAGAGATTTATCGGGTCGTTGATGGACTGTGCTCGTCGTCTGCATAAATTCATAGATTTGTCCACCGTTGGAACGGCAGGACAAATGGGTGTCATCCACCCGAGTTTTACCGCGGGCGCACGGATGAAAAGCATGGACTGGTGCCCAGCTCGGGGAAGTAGGGATGTTCCCGCTTCCCGCAAGGCCGTGACTTTATACGCGAACCATGCTTAGTCCCACATGTATTAGACTAGTCATTCCTGACATTCTTCATGGGCAGTAAATTGGTTGCATCAGCTCCGCCTCCTGGACCCTCTCCCGATGAGTGAAATCATCACCGTTGTTGATATACCTCTCCACAAAATTGAGCGCATGGCTTTCGCCATCCCCAGGACACAGTTTTTCTTGGTGACGGCACGGCGGTCAAATGCAATCTCGATTCATCTGGTGTCTTGAGCGATGGCGACTATCAAGATGCCCTCGAAACCTTGGGCCTATGGCCGTTCATGACCGAGCGCGGGGCTGTATGGACCTCTTCCAATTAATACCCTCTCAGAAGGTCAGAAGCAGCTTATCAGTCCATCGCGGGCAATTTACGACGAAGGATTCGGGAGCGGGACGGTCCTGAGGGTGGAAAGGGAATTCTACTTCTAGATGAAGTCAGCCCTGGGGTCGATCTATGTACGCACCACGATATGCATCTCATTATTCGTGAGGAGTTTCAAGAATATACCATTATGATAGTCAGCCATCGCTTAGAGACAGTCATGGATTTTGATTTGGTGCGGTTATGGACAAGGGCTGCATGGTTGAGACACGGTCGTTATTGAAGAAGAAGGGAGTCGGTCTAAAGAATTATGGGTGGCTAGTGAGTGTTGATGGAGTTGATCGGTATGTATATAAGTTTGCTATCACAGACTGATGGTCAGAGGGCAGCGTTCGGCCAAACGGCGCTTGTGACAATTCTTTGGCGAACTCATGGAAGGAGTGGGAAGCATTCCCTGTCTTCGAGATGTCGTTATAATCCCCGGGTAGATCAGCTGGAGTCTGTGCGCCTATGATTCCAGATTAGCAATGGATGAAACTTGGATCATATGTTTAGGGCTTGGCGGAATTGTGAAATTATAGAGGGAGCCTTTTGCCCAGGTTATGTCTTAATGATATATTGTAGAGTGTAGTGACCAAACCTGGCTGCATTAGTGGGCTTAATATGTGCAGCACCTTATAACTTCCCAAAAGCCTATGACTATAGGCCACAGAGCAGTTAGTAGAGAGATAGCTGATGAGACATTAATTTTCCAAACTTGGTCCCTGTATAGTATGGCCCAACTCTCTTATTGATAAATATTAATACCGTCCTGTCTGCTTATATTCAGACAAAATCTTCACAACCCCGTAATGACAGAAACGTTCAACCTTGGACAATGGTGTACCACCCCAAACGATCTTTTCTGTTGCCATCGACTTGACCAGTTTGAAGTAATAATTTCACCACTTCCTCGCTCCCACTAGCTGCAGCCAGAGGTTTGTTTGACACAATGAGTTGATATCCCCTTCCTCAAGGAATATAGGTAACAACAGCAGTATCTCAGTGGGCATAAGCAAAAGAGTCATTGTTCTTCGGCGCAGCAAGATAATTAAATATAGCCATGGATCAGGTCAGTTAAATTGTGTTGTGGAGAACGAAGTCAGCTATGGAGTCAGAGGAATCTCGTCACATGATATATCTACAACTTATCACACTGTCTGAATACGGGATTTCTGCCAGCCTAACCTATATACTCCGTACGTTCTAGCAGATCTTGGCAATTGGGTTGCAACCAAAGCTGTGCGGCCTTACGCCGAAATTGTATTCTATCTCTTGCGCATTGAACACAATGTCGCCATTTCAAATATGTTCCAATAATGATAACTCCTCACCTATGCCACGAAAACCAACATAGTCCTTCATCAAACATCCCCGCTGCCCTCTCCAATTATTCGTTCGCTTCCACTCTTTCTGGCCCAAAGTGCATTGGGGAACCGGACGAGTCCTTATCCCTGTGGTACCGCCGCACGCGTCAGGACTGAAAGCTCTTCCCCACCGCCGCCTCCCAGATTTCCAGATATCATCAATCAGAGGACAATCAGATAGCCTCCATCCACATAAATATAGCTACAGCACGGTCTAGTATACGGACCTTGATCTTCTTCACCAACCTTGGAAACCATGGTGATGGGTGACGCATGTGCTGATGTCGATTCTGGAAAGCTTAAGGATAGTGAATTATATATTTCAGTGAGATGAATATAGCATGCACACTGATGAACTAAACTAAGTGGTAAATGCGTTCTTCATCAACCTGTTGAGCCAGTATGCATATACTACTATGGCATATTATATTCTTTATCTGAAATTCACTACTTAACAGCATTGTTGATATCCTTCCTCAGCAGTTTCCCATGCCTTCTACAACTGAGACATAATGCTCGCCCATGCCCTCAAGGTGCTCCACATGAAGGATCGGCACTATTCTCTCTTGCCCGGCAGTGGAGGCTTTCTTCTGACATATGTCTGTCGCACTGGATCCCCCTCATTCTCATACATCACAAATTCGCCACGCCCGAATTCTGCAGGCGTCTTTCGAAGGTACTTCCAACCTCCAGCTATGAGCCTGACCGGACGATAATCGGGATTTGCCTCCATCCGACGGAAAGCAGAGGCATGTATCACATCATCAGGCCCCATCTCCCGACACCTCCCGCGATGCAGCGGCCAGTGGATGGACTTCCACTCCCCATTGAGCTGTCTCTCCGCCCGGCGGATTGGCAGATACTCCATGATTCGCCACGCCAGCACGGAGGGCACAGACATTCCGGGGCCAAACTCAAGACGATCATGCAGCTGGCCCGTCGTGATGGACTCATCAAGATCATTGTAGAACGCATCTGGCGATTCCGGATCGAGGAAGCACCCCTCGGTTTGGAGCTTGTGCGGATCGAACCGCAGTCCACACCGAGATGCCTCTTGGACCATCCAGACCAGTGGTGCATGGCTGAGCTGGTATTTCTTCTCTGTCGGCTCGCGCTGGTATCCCCCACCGATGTCTGCATGGCCACCGGGGAACCACACCTCTTGGACATCACAAAGTTCATCCTCATCCTCGTCCTCATCCTCTTTCTCAGCCACATCAGTGACAGGAGCTGCTGCAGCATCCTCCGCCGAATTTGAGGCCTCTCCCGGAGGCTCTTGGGGAGGGGAAGCCGTCGTACGCCGGTGGTGACGGACCACTCGAGGCTTGTCTGCATTTCTAGGGCGCAACAGAACAGGCTCAAATTTGGACCTGCGTTCGTCGATACTCACTGCATGGCGCGTTCTCACGGCCGAGGTGCTCATATTATTAAAGATTTCAAAGTCTGCAATGCTGTTGACGGTATCAAACAAGCCCACGAAGCGAGCCCGGACAACTGGGCGGCATAGTGTTTTCCGGCAGTGATAGAGAAACTCAAAGGCCTTTTTGCGCTGATCACCTTTCGCATATACTCTCAGCTTGAATTTCGAAAAGGCTTCCCAGATAAAAGGGATCATCTCTTCATTGTCCGGACCCAGCAGGCCGGCGTAATCCAGCATGTTGGCCAAGAAAAGAGCTGTATAGGCGCCGCGAGAGAAGCCAAAAATGTAGATCTCGGCCCCGGTTCGGTAGTGACGCATGAGGAACCGGTAGCCGCCGAGAACGTGCTGGTCGAATGACTTTCCCAGCGCCTGGCTCAGTGTTTTGCTCCTTCCCAGGCGGCTGCTCTTCTTCAGCGTCATGGCTGCTAGTGAGCCGGGCGTTATCTCGGTGCCAATGCCCGCTGAACATGTTAGTCTGGTTTGTTATGGGGGAGGGCTCGGTCGTACGTTGATAGTAGCACACTAATCAGGGTTAGACTTCGGATCAGACAAATGATTCCATTTTATGAAACGGAAAACGCAAAAAGGAAATACTGACATTGCTCATCCGACTTTTCCAACATTCGACAAATCTTGAGGATATTCGTCTCCGTGCCATCAGCACGGAACGTGTTTCCTGTGCCATCGAAACACAGGACAATCTGGCGTCGGGGTGTATCTACCATGGCTACAGCATACGAGAGCTAAGGATGCAGTAATTGGCATGCCAGGGGATAGGCAGAATCTCTGTTCTTATTTATGTGTTGGAGTGTTCCGACATGAGTTGGCTGAGCCAGCCACCGAACATGGTTCTTGCCGATCATGTCGATCACAGCAGCTTAGGGTTAGATTCAAGGACACATTAAGACGAACTAGCAATCTTCATGCACCACAAGTGTTCAGCTTCAATGAAAATCCTTTAGGCTAGCGCTCCTATCAGGGTAGGAAAGTTCTTAGTGACGTGTCTCAGCCGCCCTCTGAGACGATCACCGGCTGTGGTTCGAGTGATGCTGGCAATCCTGGCCGATCCTCTCCCAACCGGTGGGCTAAACTCTGAATTCGGGGAAGGTCAGATCTGCACTGCTCATGTCGAGTCTTGCGGGGCCTCTGTTAGGGTGACTCGAGGGAAGATTCCTTCCTGAATATATATGATCCTGGTCCCCGAACACATGAAGTGTACATCCAGAGTATGGATGCTACTTTTTTATACTTCTAGGCCTCTGTCTCTGAGATAATGTGGGTATAAAATATATTTTGTAGACGAACAAAACTAAGCGGGTATTATCAAAAACTACCACAGGTCAATGATATCCAGAACCAGGATTATATCCACTCATGCGATCCTCAAATACTTGCTGAACTTCTTCTTCAAAGCCCCCAGCAGGACCGGCTTCGCCAGGTAATCATTCATCCCCGACGCCAAACAACGCTCCTGATCGCCCTGGATCGCCGACGCTGTAAGCGCGATAATGAGTATCCGCCTGACAGTATCCATGGGATCCTGACGCAGACGCCGCGTGGCGTCATACCCGTCCATGACGGGCATCTGAACATCCATCAGGATCATGTGGTATGGTCGGTCCCGGAGGGCTTGCTTCTGGATGCCCTCTACGGCTTCGAGGCCGTTGTTATAGGTGTCTATCTGGGTAAAACCCAGTTTCTTGAGGAACTGAACGGTGATCTTCTGGTTGATGAGGTTGTCCTCTGCGATGCAGACACGGAGGTCGGCAAGGCGGAGGTTAGATAAATCCAGAAATTCCAAGGGCGGCCGTTGGTCGATGACACCCTGGCTGCCGTCGCTGGACCGTGTCGGCGTAGTGCGTCCCGAATCTCCCGGGATCGCCTTGGGTAATGTGACTGCAAAAGAAACGGTCGTTCCGACGTGCTCGGTACTTTTGAGGTCGATTGTGCCGCCCATCAATTCCACCAGTAGTTTGCAAATACTGAGCCCCAGTCCGGTACCTCCAAAGCGGCGCGCGGTGCTGGCATCAGCTTGGGTGAAGGGTCTGAACAGCCGGGGGATGAGTGCAGCGGGGATGCCGATCCCCGTGTCGGCCACCCAGAAGGAAAGACGGACAGAGTCTTCGGTTTCGTTTTCCGCGCGGGCTCCGATAGTGATGGTCCCCTTTTCCGTAAATTTCAGACTGTTGCCTAGCAGGTTTCCCAGGATCTGCCGCAGGCGAACCGGATCACCACAGACGTGACGGGTTTCCTGGAGTTGAATGTCGTGCACAATATGGACATCGCTCGACCTGGGCCCGTTCTTGGAGTCGGCCGGGATCGAGCGAACAACTTCCATTACCGTTCGCTCAACGTCGAATGGGGCAATGTGCAACTGCATCTTGTTCGCCTCAACTTTGGAGAAGTCGAGGATGTCATTAATCACGGCGAGGAGCAGGTTCGCCGACATGCGAATCGACTCGGCCATTTCCAACTGCGCCTCGGGCAGTGGACTGTTGAGTAAGAGTTCGGAGTTGCCAATTACCCCGTTCAGAGGAGTCCGTAGCTCATGTGAGATATTGGCGAGGAAGCTGCTCTTGGCCTTAGCTGCCTCTTCGGCCAGTTTGGCGTGATGCAAGGCCTCAGCCTTGGCCACATTCGCCTTCTGCTCAGCCGCCATAGCTTCCGCCAGGGCTTTCTTCTGTGCCTCAACCATGGATTGGTTGATGGTGGAGACGCGTTCAACTTCCTGCAGTGTCAGAGCATTGGAATAACTGATCCCGAGCTGCACCACGAGCAACTGCAAAACGACCCGAGTACGATACGAGAAGGCGTTCGGTGGACCCTCCAGGTACAGCACCACATTGGGTCCGCTCTCGTCGCCGCCGGGCGAAATGGGCAAGGCCATGACAGATTTGCTGACCGGGTTCTCGGCAACCCAGGTTTCACTAACGTGGCTAAACCGCGGATCCTGGAGAACATCCGGCAAATACGCCGCTTCGCGGAAGCGCACGCAGTAGTTGACAATGCTCTCGGCCACAAGGTTGGATTGGCGGATTGGAGTTGGAGGATTATGTACTTTGATGTGTCCGGTGGCATTCCCACTGGCCGCCACTGCCCACCCGACTTTCTGCTCCTCGTTGGTGACAATGGCTGCTAGGGTAGCAACACCATGGCAGCTTTGCATGATAATCTTGCACATGGTACGCAGTAGCTCGTCCACTCGCAGAACGCTGGAAATCACCTGTGATGCTTCAAGGATAGAGGTGAGATCCAATATGTGGAGGGCACGGTCCGCCACGGCATCTTCAAGGCTGGAGGTGTCATCGGTACTGCTACTGGTCACTCGTGGTCTAGTCTGTACGGTCATTTCTTCCGCGTCTGTTTGAGTAGCAGCCTCTCGTGCGTCCTTTACCCTTTGTCGCAGATCATGCGTATGCAGGATATGATCAGCCACTCCCGTGGCGCCCATTCGCCGGTACAGAGTAACTGCCTCTTTGAGGGCAAGTGTGCCTAATCGGGAAGAGCCCTCGCGTATCAGATGGCCAGCCAACAGATGATTGGCCAAAGCCTCTTCGAAAATAAAACCATGGGTGGAAGCATGATCTAAAGCTTCTTGGTAGAGGCGTAGAGCCGCGGCTTGGTGACCTTCCATCTCTGCGATCTGGGCGCCGAGTATCTTAGACCACGCCAGATAGTTCACATCTGAAACAGTCTGCCACTGTTCGATCCTTCGCCGAAAATACCTCAGCATCTTTGCCAGGCCGACCATGTCTTCCTTCAGAGAGGGATCGAAAGGCGGCCCGTCTGCATCCGAGGGCAGCTGGGGGTAACCTGCCTGATATGAGCGCTCGAGCTGATCTTGCTTCCGGATCCATACTGATCCAGCTAGAGAAAGGGAATGGAAGAACATAAGGAACCTCGTGTCCCGTGCAGACCATACAGCGTTGATCTTTTTGAGGCAGGCATTTCCCAGTGCAATCGCTCGGGCATAGTGCCCATAAAGAAATAATGGAGCCATTTCCATGCTTTCATAGAGCATCAGGGGGCGGTCGCTGTTCTTAATCGTTTTCACCAACCAATGCTTGTAGGCGGTCGAGTTGTGCTCCTCGCAGCTCATCACCCCTATAGGGTCGTGCGTGAACGTTTTCCCTTGTAGAGCACGGCAGACCTGGCATATTGCCATAAGGATAGTGCCGCCGGGTGTGTCTGACTGCCAGTGAGGAATGTCCTCACAACTGGAGACGCAAAAGTTCTCCAGCTCCACTAGGTTTTCAGAGGCAAAGAACTTCGCGGTGGCCAGAAATCCGTAATTCAGGATTGTCGCGATCCGGTCACCGGCGCGGATGGCAAAATCCAAGGCCCCCTCTAATTGCGCGATGGAGGACTGCACGGGATGCTTGATATGACCGACAAAGGTCGAGTACAAGGCGATGCCACGGCCCATGGTATGGGGATCTTTCCATTGCTCAATCAGTGCCAAGGCGAGGTCCCCACAATGGCTGGCGAAGGAAATCGCGTTGTCACGAGAGATGGCAATCACGGCCAGCTGCAAGAGTCCCATTCCGGCCTGGGGAAACGTACCGCGAGTGAGATAGGTATCGACCATGACCAGTGTCATTTGATAGAAGGTCAGTGTATCGGACCAGAAAGCCGCCCGGGTTGCCTCTACGAGAACCGCACCGGCAGCAGCCAAGTTGGGATGCTCCACGGGCGTCTTTTCGGCGATGCCCTCAGACTGGATCGCTGTAATGGTGTCACGCAGTCGCCGGAATTGATGGTCGCATTTGGCGAAAGTCGGCTCCTCGTCGATATCAAGACCTAAAGTCACGAGGCACGCTTTCAGCGCCTGGAAAGCATCGGTCGAGTTACCTTGCTGCGCAAGCATGCGAGATTGCAAGATCCACGCTGGGGCCTTGTCCACCGCACTCCGCGCATGAGAGAGGATCGACCGCAGCAAGCAATCAGCTTCGGCATGCTGTCCTTGATACAGATAGCACTCTGCAGCGGCAGTAAAAATGTGTAACGTCTCGTCATAGCTCACATCCTCAGCGTTATCATCCCACATGTTATCCTGAAGCAGGACGATGCAACACGCATACGAGTCAATGGCGGTTGAGCGGAAGCCAGTCTCGTTGGCAGCTTTCGCATGGTCCACCAGAAACTTGCGGAAGGGCTGTCTTCTGGTTACGGAGCGTTTGATGACCGGAGCGGATTCAATGATGGCGGATGCCAGCATATTGCGATATTTGTCGTCGTGGGAATAATACTGGAACAGGACTTGTGCTTTAATGAAGTTCACATCGTCTTTGGCTTTTGTGTGGAATGAGGCTGCAATGTGCATATAACGGTTATACGTGAAAGAGAATACGTCATGGTGCTTTGTAGGTGCGATCACGTAGGCTTCCATGGCAGGCTGAAGTGCTTGAATCATCTCCACCTCGGGCAAACCTGCTTCAGAAGTCGTCTTGTCGCCACTGAGAAGCCTGCGCACCAGTTGAAATGAGAAGGTCATTCCCACGGAGGATGCCCAGGCCAGGATTGACTTGGTGACAGGCGGTAAACTATTCAACCGAATGACCAAGAAATCGTCGAGGACGGCCTCGTGGTAGTCGTCTGCCTTGAAATGATCCGGTATGCGGCGAAGATCAAATGACCACGAGCCTTCCTGGTAGTCATACCAGACGAATTTCTGCCGGTAGCAAACGCTCAACATTTCTCGGATATAGAAGGGGTTCCCACCAGTCCGGGATTGAATGAGAGCGCCTAATGGCCAAATGAGAGGGACGGATAGATATAGGGTGTTTGCGACATATTCCATCACGCTGTCTTCGTTGAGTGGAGACAGTGTGATAGTGGTAACTCCTACATCTCTTGCCTTTCGGAACCCTGCTAGTTTAATGAGTATAGATCGTTTTGGGATGGAACGTGAAGAAAGGAAAAGGAACGGAAAAGCTACCTTCATTGGTACAAAGATCTAAGATATGGTTGATCATTTCCGAGGAGGCACTTTCAGGCCGGTAAGCCAGAATAACCACCATTCGGATCCTCGCAGAGATGATCTGAGCAACAAGCTCCAATGACTCTTCGTCTGCAACATGGACATCATCCAGGCAGAGACACAGCGGTTTGTATCGCGAGAAGGCTCGCAGAATATCCAGCAAGGTCCGGACGAGCGGCAAGGACTTGGTAGACGATCCGGTCCGAAGAAACTCTTGAGAACTCGGAGTCCCTGTGTGCCGGGAGGAGGTTGGGCTTGTGGCAGTAGCACGCTTTGACGCCTGGTCTGGCAAATCGGGACCGGATCCTAGGAGGAATTTCGGAAGACCCAAAACCTTGTGTAGAGTGTTCCATGCCGACCCTATATGATTCCTCAACATCGGCAGGAAGCTAGGCTCAATAGTATTCTCCGAGAACGCCTGCTCGAACAGGCTGGAAAATAGTTGCAACACTGGGCGCAACCTCTCTTTGGCGGCAGGATCAAACCGGGAACTGGCAAAGAAGCCTCGCTGTCTGGCTTCAATCTGCACCGATGTGATCAGCCGGGTCTTGCCCAAGCCAGCGCCTCCCTCGATGGTGATCAGCTCGCATCGTCCCTTCGGCACCATCATGCGATGCGCGGCTGTCCTCCCAGCACTGTCGCTGGATCGCGAGCTTCCCTCCACACTGGCGCTGTCAATCGATGGGGTCGACAGTCGTTTATCTGCCGTCTTTGTGTCTGACGACCCTGCTGCGGATTCGATGCTTTCGAACGAACCATACCGGGAGTCGGCAGGGGACCGCATACGAGCCGTATTGGCTGGATATGACCGGCGGACGCCGTTTGTGGAGGCCAGCAAGCTCGAAAACCCGTCCATCGCGTTGTGGCCATCCTCTTCGCCGGGGGTGTCGCCTGGGAAGGCCAAAGCATCGAATGTGGCGAACTGACCCTCGGGCAACGACGACAGATGTAGCCCTTTTCCCGCCTGGTACATATGATACGTCCGGTCCAGAATCTCCACAATGGCATTTCGCTCCTGTGTCCGGCCCACCATGATGCGCGGCAGCGTGAAGAATGGAGAGACATCCTTGCTGCCAATTTTCCAGTTCTGGACTGCTGCGGCGGTCGCTGCTTCCTCTTCATCGTTGTCCTCGTCGTCCGGCTCTCTGGCAGCCAGCAGCCTCCGCAACTCCACGAGGTCATGTCGCAGACCACTGACGGAATGGTACCGCTCCGAGACATTCTTGGCGGTTGCTTTGGCGATCACCCGCGCGATGAGGTCCGGAACATCCGGTCGCAAGTTCGATACGAGAGGGAGTTCCTCTCCCAGCACCGCTCTGATGATTTCCATGGGGGTCCTCCCGCAAAACGGGGCCTCCTGGACCAGGGCGCTCCACAAAAGGATGCCCAGGGAATAGATATCCGCTCGACTGTCGGGTTGAATGGGCGTCCGGCCCGTCTGCTCCGGGCTCATGTATGATATCCTGGCCGTAGCGCCGTCCTGGTTGGCCAGAGCGGACCAGGTTGCATTTGTGAGATCGGAGTGGTAACGCCGCAGACCGGCTCCCAGGTGAATCAGCTTCACCTTCCCGGTCTCCTCACTGAAGTGGAAAGCATCCGCCCTGATCTCCCCATGAACAATCTGCTGGCTATGGAGAATTTTAATGCATTCCGCGGCGCCGATGGCGAAATCGAGAAAGGTGGAAAGCGGCATCGGCTCGTCCCGACTGCGTCGCGGCGAACTTGCATCATTATCGTCCTCATCCTGGCTGTTATCATGAGCTTCGTCACTACCATCCACCTTGGAAGCCTCGCGATACCAGGTCAGGCCGCAGTCGACGTATTTCAACAAGTCATTCGGACCGGGGCTCTCGTAGATGCAGACCACCAGCGGTGGCTCGCGCTCTTGATCGCGACTGGGTAATTGCTTCACCTCCAGGGGCCTCAGGAGAGAGTTGTATTGGGGATCGGCTACGGCGGCCAGCCTCCGATACCCCTCCTGAGCCTTTTCCTCCTGACCCAGGCTCTCAGAAATACGCGCCACCACTTCTATCTCACTCTCCCGGCCTTTGTCCGCTGCAATACCACCGTCATCGCGCGCGTCGCGCGGCGGCGCGACAGCGTTTACCCCATCCTTGCGTTGATCAAGAGACGACGCGCTGCGAGGACGGAAGGGTAGGACTTCACGCGACCTATTGGTATCGACGAGGTGTTTTGTGCCGAAAGTATGCCTACGAAGCATTAGCACGTGATCTGTTTTCGCTTACAACAATCTAGGTAGCTAACGCACCATACACCATAGCTGGAGCGAAACTGCCTGGACTCGTCCCAGGTATAGCCTGCTAGCCGCCGTAGCCTGTCCAGCAGACCGGTAGGAGGCTGTTGAGCCTCTCGGTGCATCACTGCGATGGCGGGGGGAGCGGGTGGCTTGGGGGTTGACGGAGGATTAAAAAGATAAGGATTACTAAGTGGGTGGATCAATCGCCGATCTCATCATCATTTGCGTTGCAGGTCACGTTGACTGGTAGATCAGAAGTATACTCCGTATGCTCCAATGTAAAACCGGATAATTAAAGTAACGGAGGAATGAAAGTGGATGAGACAGGGAGTGCAGCAAACTGCAATAACGGCCAGGTATATTGATTGTGCGACGTAGGAAACAAATAAAAAAAATAAGGAGGCAACCAAAACATGGAAGATGGCAGCAGCAGTTAGTCACTGTGGACTGTGGCAGATACAGATGCAGATACGGAGTACAGATACTGCAGATGGCCCGAAAGTCTGGATGATGGAAAGGGCGCTAAGCCTCGTGCAAGCTGTGGAGCTCGGGAAGTTAAAGCAATCTCGCAAAAACCGGTTTTGCCTGGTCCCTTCCATGTATCGACTGTCAAAGGTATGCAGTCTTTGCTCTTTTTCTGCAAGATCTTTACTCTTCAATGGCATTATCGTCTTCTTACTGAGTAAAATTCTTATTAGATGAGCAAGAATAAATATTAATGACTATTATACAGACTATATCTGATTGTCCCAGGTTTGATTGCGCCCCCCGCAAAGTAGATGTAGATTTGACAGATTGATCTATGACGTCAATCTTCACTTTTCAGGCGCTAACCCGTTCCTGGGACAAGCATGGAGAAGTGGGATTTTCCAGGCTGTCTATTGGCTGCAATATTTCTACAACAACACAACAGGAACAAACATGTTGATCAAATCATCAAATGCAATATCCTTGGCTAGCTCTAGCAAAGTCCAGACCCTTCTCCCTCGCTCACCTTTCCTTCTATCTGTTCCCTCACAATCTTCCTTCTCCGCAGTCTCCCTCCCTCCCCAGTCTGACTAACTGCTGAACTTCTTATGTCATGTCTCCAAACTTGGTCTTTTCAAACATCAACTTAGCCCGGTTCCTAGCTATAATTGAATAACCAGTTGTTGATCTCGGTTCCCTTTGATACTTTTCTAATCGCAGTGAATCTCCGCGGGCTTTGAAAATAATCAATTCCCGCTCACAATGCCTGAGGAAGTGGCATACAAGCCGTAAGTTACCCACCCTTCCATGTTTTTGTCTGATGATCCGTGCTTGTTTCCGTGACATTATATGTTTTCATATCTCCCTTTTCTCTCCTAGTTTTCTCTTCTTTTTCCTTGTGTGCCCTACTTGGCAATGTTTGGTTATCATTCATCTTTGATGACGATCCGCCATGATTAGTCGATGTGCTGCCAGTCCCTTTGACAAATCTACCTGACTATGGCTCGATCTACAGACTCCGCCTGGGATCCAAAGCCCCCAATTTCCAAGCCGACACCACCATCGGTCGTATCGACTTCTATGAGTGGATCGGCAACGACTGGGTCATCCTCTTCTCCCACCCGGAAGACTACACCCCCGTGTGCACCACCGAACTGGCAGACCTGGCTAAACACCAGTCCGAGTTCGCAAAGCGCGGCGTCAAGCTGATCGGCCTGTCCGCCAATTCGATCGAGTCGCACGATGGCTGGATCAACGACATCGCCGAGATCGCCGGCTGTTCGTTGACGTTCCCGGTCATTGGCGACGAGGATCGCAGGATCGCCCATACTTATGATATGTAAGTGGTCTCTTCTCTCGTCTGCCGCCACCGTTCGGCCCGATCACTAACAAGATCTGACGTGGAACAGGCTCGATCACCAAGACGCCACCAACGTCGACTCCCGCGGCATCGCCTACACGATCCGCTCCGTCTTCATCATCGATCCCAACAAGATCATTCGCCTCATCCAGGCCTATCCAGCCTCCACCGGTCGGAGCACAACTGAGCTGCTTCGTGTCGTGGATTCCCTACTCGCCACCGACAAGTACTCCGTCAACACCCCCGCCAACTGGGAGCCAGGGGATGATGTAGTCGTCCCCGCGAGTCTCGCCGACGAGGAGGCGCAGGTCAAGTTTCCCAATATGCAAACTGTGAAGCCGTATTTGCGCTTCACGCCATTGTCTAAGGAGCATATTGTTCCTTAGCATATTTTTCAGCATTAGGTGTTATTCTTCCACCGTAGACGTTATGTCTGATTTCTCCTTTTCTCGATGACTTGGACCGATAAGAAGTGAATCTGCTACCGTGGGATAGATGCATGAGGCTTCAGCTATGACAAATGTCTTTCAGAAGGCGTAACAGTATGATTCCATTTCTGTCTATGCTACAAACCTATAACTACCAGCATAAGGGAACTATCCTCTGCGTCAGCACTCACTCATTCTACCTAAAAGGAACTCAACTACTTGTCTTTAGTTGTCTTTAGTGGATTTATTGCTTTCGATGGAGTTGTTGTATATAGTATTCCTGTTACTGATTTGGGCTGA
Source organism: Aspergillus fumigatiaffinis (assembly GCA_012656285.1). Lineage (NCBI taxonomy): Eukaryota > Fungi > Ascomycota > Eurotiomycetes > Eurotiales > Aspergillaceae > Aspergillus > Aspergillus fumigatiaffinis. The sequence continues at coordinate 106,679 of JAAAPX010000071.1, read as the reverse complement.
ATTGGGTCGATCCACACCACTGATCCAACCATGTGGATTATGGATTGATCCACAGGATTGCGGAGACCGCAGATCCAATGTTCCTAGTCAGGTGACCACAGTATCCTCATTACTAGCCATGTTTCTACGGAGTAAGTCTGGTGAGTGGTGATAATGGAAGGATATGACTATGTATGGCTGTTGAGCTAGAAACTGTAGCCTTTCCACACTGTGTATTGCTGCTTTATAAGAACTAGTTAACCTTACTTTGTTCAACCTAGCACCATTTATATCTTACTTTTTTGAGATGAAGTTGGTGCATATACATATAAGACATGATTCATTTCGCTCCGCAATAAGGAGTAGAGGTGGAGCATAAGGATAAGAGAAAATAGAGATGAGGCTTTTAAATCTGGCAGCACAGGGACACCTCTACCACTATAATATATATCTCTGCATCCAACTGCATCAGGTCCCATGTAACAGTGGTCCTCTTACCCCAATGGCTAACATAGATGAGTTAGCCCAGTAATCTAGCCACTGAGATTATCCCTAACCACCATCTATCCACTAGGAATCACCTAAGCAGTAATACAAATGTGCTCTGATGAGGACACCGCGCAAGATTGCAAGATGACAAGCTGGATGGGAACGGGCTATCTTCCGCGCTGAACTGCCCAGTCTGGATATATGTATCATCAGCGGGCGGATCATTGAAGAATCCTTATGTAGGTGTCGTTGCACCAGTGGGATGCCCCGGCACCCGGCAATGTCCATGGAAGACCAATTCGCCTTCGGATTTCAACTATATGAGCTCCAACAACGGCGTCTCTATGCGCTACTCTGCTCCATCTCGGAGACCCGATAACCTGCCATTACTAGGAGTAGGAGGGAGGTGTTGAAAGTGCTACTCCTGCATTCAAAACTTGAGACTATTTCCATTGCACTCATGGTCAAAGATCCCCTACACAGCTGCTGCCCTCGACTTCTCTCTATTTAGCAAGTTAGGAAATCTTAACTTTGCAGTTTTTTGATGCTGCTGATCACTCTGAGGTGTCCTTTTTGGGTCCCAAGGAGTTAGTATCTTCTTGACTGAATCTCCATCCCGAATAAGCCAAAGTGCACATGCAGCAACGAAATATGTCGCCAGAGACAGGATGACAAATGTAAGGATAAATGGTACCTGTGAAGCAGCTGAATTGCCATTTGGGTCAAACAGGTGCATGCCGAAGAAGGACTAAGTGTTAAGTTAGTCTCAAAGGCTGAGGTACTTCCCGAACATGAGCAACTACAGCATAGCGAAGCACTCACTGTCACAAGGCCCATTGGAAGATAGAACACGGTGGCGACTGTAAATACCAGCATATAACGGTTTTGCCGGCCACTATTCTCAGCCAGAGTGGTTCCTTTAGATGCTTCTCTCACTGATGTGGCATTGAAAAGCTGCAACCGCTCCATAAGAATTGATGACCTTTCGGGCAGCTATAAGCGGAAAAGACTTACGCCATCTCGAAGACCCTTCACTTCCTCCATCTTCCTCTCGGTGCGATCCAGTAGTGGCCGAAATCTCGTTTCAATATCAGCAGCCACAGCGGAGAGGATCGCATCCAGGAAATCCCGATCTTGTCTGGAGATTTCTTCGACTCTTTCAGCCGATAGGCTCCCATTGATGTCCCGATATAGGTCGTTGAAGCCCCGAATCGTTTCCTTAATCCAATCAGTGCATATGTGGAGCACTTGTAAAGCCGCGAAGTACTGGTCTGACTTGGTGAATTGGTCGTTATCGAATATGAGGTTCGGTCGCTTCGCACGAGTAATCTGTGTGAGCTATCCCTCTTGTCAGCTTGAAGAATTGCGAGACATCTGAAGAACAGTCCTCCTCACACTTGTATCTAAGGTGCCGTCAATCTGATCCAAAGAGGAGACCCAGTTTTCTGCGACCCACTCCTGCGTTGCAGAGATCAGCAGTACGAAAATACCAACCCCCATCAGCCTGCCAGCACGGTACGATCCTGCCTTTTCGTTCTGAATTTTCCGTTCGAGAAGATCAAAAATCACCTCTGAAGGTAATGATGGCATTCCGTCCATCATCATGACCAATGTATACATTGGCAAGGCCGATTCTAGTGTAGTCGTAGTTGCAAACGCGTGACGCACTTCACAAAGGTGAAGATCAGCAATAGTATTGCCATCGGGTTTTGGAATGTCGCCTCCATCTCGACGCAAGTAAAGACCAGAGTGATGTACCCGGCGACATTCGACGCTTTCACTGACTTTCATCCAACGGACCTGGAATCGAACGGACATGAGGCGTATATATTGACCGTATATAAATACTCGGTTAAGCCTTTTCACTTTGCTCCACGGAGAGGTAAACGCCAGAATGAATGGGATGCCTACGGAGCTTTTAATTGCGTCGTCTGAGCCTCCGTATAGACGAGGTAAACCGGAGTCACCGAAATTTTCGCAATTTTCAAGTTGCCATAACACAAATGCGATGGTCTGCATAGGGAGCACGGCCATGTCATCTAAAGAGATCACTCTACAGTTTGTGTTAGGTATGCGTTCCAGAGGTGTAAAATCATTCTCAGTACTTACATGATACGATCATACACTTCCTTGGGCCGCGGTTCCTGATTCTGCTCCAGTGGTTTGACCCTGAACTTCTCCATTAAGGAATCTAAGCCCTTAATGGTGCATCAGCAGCAAGTTCTGCCAACTTCAAGATACAAATTTACATACCATGCTGGAAAAGGAGCCAACTTCAGGAAATGCTTCACTATTGTAGCCCAATTCATGCAGCTGGATAGGATGAGGCCGCGCAGAGAGTAGGTGGACCCTCTCGTGATAGGATTCGTATGGGTCCAGACAACACGCGAAGAACCAGTCAAAATCAAGCCAGCTTCGCTCTGTATCATAGTACACAGGGCCCATAAAACGGTCGGGCTCGGAATCGGAGTGGCTTGGCCATGCGACTCCCAATCGATTGATTGCGGATAGAGAAAAATTCGATATCAGGTTTGATGCGTTGACGCGGATCGGGGTTTCCGATCTAGTCTGGCTCGAGATCGGGAATATAGAGATTGACATATCAAAACTTGCACCGAAGCGTAATAGTACGTGGAAGAGATTTTCTTTCAAGGGGTCAAGGGTAACTTGACGTGGGATTCGCGCATCATGCCATCTTCGGCGGACACCCTCTATATACTCCATCTCGTCATCATCAATGGGAGGCTCATGCGGCGATGGGGATTTTCTAGACTTTCCAGCGAGGAAAGCCAAGTAGTTATTCTGATCAGCCAACTGTGACCGTATGTGGTCGAGGGCCTCAACAATATCTTTAATTTGCTTGGCCACCCTTTGCTCCTCTTCCATGGGTGGCTCATCCGGTTCAACTGATGACATTGACGGCTCTGTGGCCGCATCTGGATTCTTAATTGACGACATCGAGAGGTCTCAGGGACAAAGAGCGCTCATCAAATTGATGCCTTGAGTCTGATAAAGAGAAGAATCTGTGCCAGTGTCTGTACCGTTGGGCAGAGCAAGGTTTTAATCCTTTTCTTAAACCGTGTGTTAATGTTGTAGGATCAAGGGTGCAAAGTGCAGAAGGTCATTTTTAACATGCAGGTCTCATGATTGAATATGAAGATACTGTTTCACTTGCATAAAGGACCTAAATACAGGAGTACTCAGAAGCTTAAAACACGTCAAGTAAATCAAGCGCTTAAAGTATTTGTCACCTCTAGAAACGATAGATCCAGAAGTGGTCAAGAGAAATGGAATTTGATTCTGACAAAGTACTCGATCTTTTACTCCTCGGTAAATGAATCCTTATCTAGTGACGGAGGTTTGGTTTAGAGATGCTGCTACTATAGGATTTTCGACAGACACTCTAATGAATATAGTCATATTGACCGAGAACCGGGCAGGCGACCCCGATGGAGATTTGGAAGTAAGCATACCTGAGCCGGAAAGATGGACAATGAATTTCTATATTCCAGATCAACCTAATAAGTGCCTCGATTGTGGGCTGTACAAACAGTTCGGGAAGGATTAATCTTCCATACAGTATAAGCCTACGGAGGCTACGGTTTACGATTGTGACTTAAAATGAAAAAGTGGGGTTGCTGCCGCCCTCTATTCCCACCCCTCTTGAAGATTCAAGCTCCTCTGCAGGATAGTGACCATTTGCAACCGCTCTATATGCCTCTATTTATTTTTTTTTTTTCTTAAACTTTCATTCTCGAGCTGGTGATCTTCTATGCAGAAGCAGCGCTTTCACGCTCCCACTATCATTCAAAGAAAGAATGGACTACGTTTTCATTAACGTCAAGAAGCCTAGGGACGCCCTTGAGCGCGCGAAAGAACGCGAGTTCCGTTCACATGTGACACGTCAGCAATGGAAGCGATCTGGGACCCAAAAGGAAGCCCTATCCGCTTCAAAGAAAAACAGCGCTCGAGATCTGCTGAACACCAATACATCTTCCAACAACCACGACACACGCCTCATGTCACATGCAATTGGTGGACTCCGCGTGGACCCTTTCCAATCATATCCAATTCCAAGTCGACCTTGGACTGCGAAGCTTGTTGATCACTGTAAGTTAATCGTTCTCAGAGATACGATGCGACGAGAATGGAAAATTTGACGAATATGCAAAGATTTAGTACACATGGCCGTTGATATTCCAGAGCTTGACCTCCCTGGAAACCGTGGTCTCTTGAGAACCAGTTGGTTCCCATTAGTGATGACAGAGCCTGCCTTGTTTTGGGTTGTGATGCTTCTCGCTGCATCCCATTATGCCTGTCTCCAGGTATATCCTGGGAGCATAAGGGTAGATCTCCTCGGTCTGCGCTTTCAAGCTATATCTTCTATCAATAAGCGTTTGAAAGATCGGCGACCCGAAGACATCGACGATGCGTTGATAGGGGCTATAGCCAAAATGGCAAGCTATGAAGCTATGTTCGGCAGTTTTGATATCTACAATGTTCACATGCAAGGCCTAGTGCGGGCCATTAATTTACGAGGCGGGCTCGGAAGGTTAGGTTTAAACGGCTTGTTGCATCGAATCGTGGTTTGGATTGATCGCAACGCGGCATTTTTGCACGGATCTGGAACCTACTACTTCCCTGGGGCTGCCTTCGTGCCGGATGAAAGTTTGCTAGACCCAAATCCCGGCCAATTTCTTGGGAGCTCATGATACCCACAATGTTGATGCAACCCGCAATGAGGGAACTGTCTTGAAGCACTACGTGGCTACGGGACTACGGGATAAAGTGGGAATGTTGCGTCTGCGCATGATGCATGACGTAGTATATAACTTTGGCAACCCTGTGATGAGCAAGCAGAATCACAAAACAGAGTGTCTTGGCATGCGCTTTGGTTGAGTTTACCTGCAAAAGAGTTCTGTGGCGACTTCCCTAATAGGATATCACATCGGATATCTGACCCCACAGATTTTAACCAATTAAGCGTAGCGATTGCTAAGTACGCCCCACTATTTCTGTTCTAGCCTGCAATTGCAAGCTAGATCATCACCACCGTCGAGCCTTTCGCTGAAACATCATTGGGTTCCAGGCTAACATGAAGATATAAGAGGAGTGAAGTTTCCTCGACTTCTAGAGGGCGCTTCATCACTCAATCAAATACCGGGAATCGTCATTAACAATTCAACCAGATTATCACTGTTCTACTCAAATACGAAGATGACTCTCACTGGCAAGGTTGCTCTCATTACTGGCGGTGTCAAGAACCTTGGAGCTCAGACAGCCCTTGAGCTGGCCAGCGTTGGCGCAAGTCTTGCCCTTCACTATCACTCCAAAAGCAGCGAGAAGGATGCAGCCGCACTCGAGGCTGCCCTTAAGAAGAAGAATCCCTCCATCAAGGCTTCTTTCTATCAGGGTGACCTGACATCGGCTGATGCGGTCACGAAGCTATTCCAAGAGGTGCTTCGCGATTTTGGTCATGTCGATATTGTGATTAATACAGTTGGAAAGGTGCTCAAGAAGCCAATCACGGAGATCAGCGAAGAGGAATATGATACGATGTTTGCGTAAGTTGCCTGTGATATTATGTTGAAGACCATGTAGCGTATTCATTCACTACTTGTGATGCAGGGTGAATTCCAAGACAGCGTTTTTCGTTCTTAAGGAAGCTGCTGCCCATATCACGGATGGTGGAAAGATTATCACTATTGTGACTGCCCTCCTTGGAGCATTCACTGGTTACTATACTTCTTACGCTGGCAGTAAAGCTCCAGTCGAACATTTCACTCGGTATGGCGCGTTCTGTCGTGTTCAAAGCACGGCCTAACATTATCACAGGGGGGTTTGCAAGGAGCTCCAGTCTCGCAGAGTCAGTGTCAACAATGTGGCACCTGGACCAATGGATACACGTACGTCTCCTTATCTCAAGTCTCCATGATTGTTGGGAGGCTGACTTTTAAAACCATCATAGCGTTCTTCTATCCTCAGGAGTCTCCTGAAGCAGTGGAATTCCACAAGGCCAACGGCATGGGTGGCCGTCTGACTATGGTTGAGGACATCGCTCCTATCATTCGCTTCCTGTGCACTGAAGGTGCTTGGATCACTGGACAGACAATCTTTGCTAATGGTGGATACACTACCCGTTAATGTACTTTCTCTGGTTTTATCCTGAGCACGCAGTGGATTCTAAATACTCGCTGTGAATTGTCTTTGAATTAGTTTCGGATCGAAGTGCCAAACTTAATGAACAATTTGACAAAATACCATTCGAGGACTTTTTCATAGTTTCCACTGCCGTTTATATGACTGAATGTTCGATTCACCACCTCTCCCTCCTCCAACTCCTCCTCCACCTCCTTCCTCCTGTTCCACCTCATTATTACTTCGTTTTGTCCTCGTAGTTCGTCTTTTCGTAAACGTACGTTTCCTGACACGGCCACATTCGCCCCCAGACCTATCATGTTCCTTTCCTCCACCACCACCCTCAATCTCTAATTCATTGTCTATTTCTTGGTAAATCTTTTCATCCTGCCTTCCATTCTGCTTCTTGTGTTCTATTCCGCCCCGGCCTCCTCGGCCTCCTCCCTCTCCGGCACCCCCGCCCTTTACGATTTCAGGCGTTGGATTGGAGACGAGAGGTCCGTCGTTATGTTCAGCTGCATTTTTGTCTTGCAGGTCGTTTGTATTTGAGCTCGGATGCACCTTCTTTCGATGCGAAAACAGCCTGTTCCGTCACTAGAGGGTTGTTGCACAAAAGAGGGTAATTGTACAAGGGTGAAAATCGGAAGTTATGTCTGTGGCGTGCATTCTGATCGAATTGCGTGGTTGTAGGCCGAATCTGAGACGACTCAGAATGTTGAATCGTTTGACCAAGGTTCACTTCAATATCGGGTTTATTCATTGTTTGTTGCTCTTTGTGTCGTTGAGAAATCGAAGTATAATCGGGCGGCTGTACTTGATGGCCTGCCTTCAAAACGAAACAGGTGTGGTGGCGGAGACGGATATTTTTCTGGAGGCAAACCATACTTTTTTTACTGAATGCGACAGCATAATTCTGGCCATTCAATGTCTCGCTAAGTTTATGTAGGGACTTCCTCCTTGCAGGTATGTATACTCATAGTACAGCTGGAGCCTCCAGATACTGTAAGATCAGCGCCTGCTGAGGATAATCCCCTTTTGTCAGGTAGTCCTTCCGTTGGGCTGAGGGGTTCCTGCACAGAGATCTCATCATGCCAGACACTGGTGTGCGTGTATGACCATCTGTGCATCCGGAATTATCGAACCTGAGCTTCTCAAAAGTCTAGTAATGCTCTTGCATGTCCAAGTCGCTCAACTAGCAGCGCGTTCTCCGCCCGCATTGTTTGCAATTGTTCAGCGAGAGCCTGGGCTTGCAAACTGACGGTGGTCCGTCAAGGATGTAGTTGACGAGCTCGAGGATAAAGTATGTCGTATCTTTCGGACTCCTTTGGGTAGAATAGCGCGGAAAGATAGCCCAACTTGCCTGGACAGTCTCATATATACGCCAACTGACTGTTTAGATAGATTTTCCTGAAGATGATTTCTAAAAAGTGTCACGGATTCGCCAGGCATAATCAAGATCTCCATTGTTACCCAAAAGTCACACTTCGAACGGTTTGGCTAGAATTTCGAGTGTTTTCTCTTCGTGCTTGAACAATCAAATCTGAAAGATTTAAAACAATCTCTGTACGCGCTTTCCCACCGAGCTAGTTCTTCGGAAGCATCCGCAGCCTGGAGTGAGGGTGTCGATTATTCCCCATCACTCGCGCAATGAAGCAGAACAGGAATCTCTTAGAAGCTTCTATGAGACCCTTAATAGCTTTGGAGGTCTTCCCATGCTCATTAAAAAGGCGAAGGCTGCCATGGGTATATCAATACATAGAAAAGCCTTTATAAATAATTTGCTCTGCATAGAGATTTCCAGCCCAGATCGGCCACACCTGACAATTATCAACCTGCCGGGGCTGATCTGCTCTGAAATAAAATAGCAGTTAGCAGCGGATGTCTAACTGGTGTAGGATGTTGTACAGTCATACATAGAGGAACTAAGAAGTATTGTCCTAGCCATTATGTCTGCCAAAAACAATATTGCAAATTAGATCGTCTTGCAACTTAGGGGATGTTCATCTCATTGGCTAAAAATCAGGATGTTGAGTTTCGCCTTGGATGGCATGTCCTCAAAAATCTGGACTCTGAGAAAGGAACCACAGATTTGCAGGTGCTAGAAGAGTATGAGTTTTTTGAACATAGAATATGGGGTGATATGCTGCGTTCTTTGGTTGGCATTGCTTTGCTGTGGGTATGACTGAGCAAGTTGCTCCTTAGCCAGATCGCATCGGAACTGCCCAGTTTGATCGATGAGATTAAAGTCAAATATAAGACCTGCTGTGAATACCTGCAGAGACTTAGCCAGCTGAGGACAACTCTAGAGAGCAGCAATCTTACCCTCTCCAGATCAGGCAGACTTTTCAATATCTTGTGAGAGCTAGGGTGGAAGGGACCTATAATAATGCATTTTTTAACATCCAGTCTGAGCATGGAGAAAGCTAATGCTTATAGGCTGTTATCTAGAACCTTAATAAAGCATTTACTAAGTATATTAGCAAGCTGGGTTATTACCATCACCTCTACAAAGCTCAGGACTAGAAAGGACCTTTAGAAAGCTAAATTATTATTATATACTAAGACTATATAGTTCATATTGAGGTCTATTAAAGAGAACTAGAGGCTATAAACTCCCTAGGACATTTAATCCTATAATTATAAAAGACTTATTTTTAGAGCAATCTACTCCATAGGGTTTCCTTATAAGGGATTATATTAAACCAGCTTAGGCGGTGGTAAAGACCTTCTTAAAGCTTATTGCCAACCCTATTACTAATGAGGCGACTGTAAGCACCCTAAAGAGTAAATTAATTACTCCAGCCCTAGATAAGCTACAGGAAGTCTTGGACTAGAGAACTATAAAGTTGCTTTTGCTATATTAGAAAGACCACCTGATAATATATAATTATTATTTTATGGAGACCTTGCAGCATATTCAGACTAGATAGCAGTGGGATGAAATCTCCCAGATTATCTAGTAGTTCTTTAGGGTGAATAGTATAGATGAATAGTACCTTATTAACAGGCTAATCAATCTACACAAGTTAGTCAACTCTCTTCTTGGTTATAGAGAGACAGATATGACTTATTTTGCTTTGGATGAAGCTCTAGACTGTATGCTTGCGTACTATAAAGTCTGTTATCTATGAGTAGATGCTTCACTAAGCTTTGCTAACTGGGACTAGGTTGCTTTAAAGAGATTTATTAATAACATTGCAACTGAAGTCATTAAGAATGAGTTAATATATTCATTACACAATATCCTCTTGCCAATGGCAGTTTATTAAATGCTAGGAGAAATGGTCACCTGCATCACCAGAGAATTAGAAGAGAGTTGTTCTATACGCCATCGCCTGAACATGAAGCTGTCTGTCCTTACCTAAGGACTACAGACCTGCAAAAGATTAGCGGGTATCCAATGCCTCAGTAGGTCTCCCTCCGAATTCCAGGGTAAATTGCTGAACTGTCTTAGATTCTTATTTCAGCAACAGCTTGTAGCGCCCCATGGTGGGGGTGCTGAGGTTCCAAACAAGTCAGAACAGTCGGATGATGTGATTTCACTTTCTAAACTATTAAAAGATGATAAATCTCCATCTAATGACCAAGATAGAGAATACATTACACTGGAGGTGGTAGATGAACTAGATAATATTTAGAACCCTTGTGATGAATATTCAGAAACTACACCTTCAAGTAGCAAGAAGTTATAAAAGAAGAATCCAGGAGGAAAACACCCTAATTAGTAATAGGTATTCTTAGGCACTAAGTCACCATTATCTTTGAAGAATGAAGGGATTACTTATTTCTAAAGTTGTTTTAGTGAGTATTTATATGTCTGGGATATTCAAGTGCTATTAAGATGTCAGTTAATAGTATAATTATTGCTAAAGCTAAACCCCTCTTCTACACTATCTCTGAAAATACTAAGGAAATGATCACTAGCTTAACTTATAATATATACTTAGGATAGTATTGGACACTTTCCTAGTTATAGTACCTCCTAGCTAGTTAGCCTTTAGAGAAAGGATGCCTGGGTAGTGACTGTGAGCTATAAGTATAAACTAATGACGGACATTCTTGATCTATTGCCTTTAAAGAAAATACCACATTAAAGGGGGATAAAGCAAAGGAAATTGACCACTGGATGTGAGAGCGGGGATCTTAAAGGCTGCCAAGTGGCCAGCAAGTTTCTTATTGTATTCAATTCCAGATCCACAATACTGTCTAGATATCACAGTGGCCTGGAACTCTATAGGATCAAATGTAAGTTGCCTGACCTCCTTTTATAGCCGTCGACCTCTTTCCTGGCCATATTCGTATAATGCAGAGGTGTCTCTCGGAAGTTGTTCATAGTCATCTTGCCTACCAAGGCCAACAACAGGTGCAAAAACTGCATCTCGCAGGAGTCTTAGGGCGATGCTTTCCATCTCATGCAGCTTATGGCGCAGTGGCCAGCAGGCGATGATCTCCTCCTAATGCTTGACAAGATTGCCAAGCTCCTACTATACAAAACATATCATTAGTATGATAAGGAGGAACGGGTGAACCTGCTTATAAAGTCATGGCATAGTACTGCTTGTGCTTCAGAGATAGGACATTAATAATGACTAGCTTTAAATTCTAACAGTGGCTGGATCGGCTCCTAATTCTACTAAGAGTATCTTACCTTTAGATGGTCGCCCTAGACTTAGATAGTTAGCATTAAAATGCTGCAATGAAAGTAGATTCTGTTTAAGGTCTCTCCTGATTCTCCTACTCAGGTTATGTTTGAGATATAGAACTAAGCTAACCTAGTGATTCTACTCTGCTTAATAAACCAGGACCAGAGTAATAATAACAGGGAATGTACTATCTATCATAGTATATCTACAGAGGACACTATCTATTTAAAGTGTAAGTAGTGTTACACTAACATCCATTTACAGTATATGGACAGTTGGCTTAAAGCACAGTCAACTTTAATTAACTTCAACTGCCTGATATGGTAGGATCCCTAATTCATTTGATAGCATCATACTGACAAGTCCTTAGTTGAGAACACTGGTTGTTTGATGCTATTTACTTGGCTCTGGTGCCAATAAGGCAGAGAAGAACAGTGTGTGAGAGCTATAAAGAGTCTATCATAGTCTAAATGGAGGTCACCTCAGGATAATCTCCTGTGTAAGGTCCATATTGGTCTAGCAGGGCAACAAGACCGTCCTGCTGCTACAGTCCAGAGGCTTGGTAACACCCTTGTAATTAATTTTATCCCCCTAGTTTGGTGGGATTTGTTTTCAGGCTAGAAACATGTTTGTCTGATTGAATTAGAAGCCAGATAATTTACTTCTTTCTTTAACTATAGAAATGGACCTGACTAAATGCTAATAAACTAAGCAAGCTGAGATAGTCTATATGTTTACCATCTTTGTGCCCTCATAGAATATTGTACTGTGAGCAGGCTAGGGAGTGCTCCACCTGAAGCATAGAGCACCTATGACTGGACCCATACTTTTATGCACATTCACTTATGCTGTTTAGAGGTGGCAACAACAGGGCCGGCAACGGGAAGTTGGACCAAGCGAGGCAGTTATGTCCTCAGTTAAGCATGAGTAGCGAAGATTTGAAGGTAAGGTATAAGCAATGGGCAAACCCTACTAATTTGCTTGCTCTTAACCACTGGACAGAACCGCTATTGGTAAACGTACTGCCGTGGATGTATATCCTGTGCGCTGAATGTCTCCTTCCCGCTAGGAATGCCAGAGGATGGCCGAATGGCGTTAGGCGAGGCATTAGCTTTCCCAGGATCGCTGTTATTCCCGGGAGAACCGACTGAGTGAGTTGACATGAAATGAGCCAAGATGGCCAAAGAAAGTCCCCGGGTCTGACCCATTAGTTGTTGCTCCCCAAAAAGTTGATAAAGACTTCGGGAACCAAGGTTGGCCAACCTAACACTGTGGCCTCCTCCAGAGTCTACTGATTATTGGAATCATCTGGAAGTCCCCACTCGCTGACTGTACATTGGAGCACAGAGATAACACGCGAATAGGTAATTTCTAGATGTCTATGCCCACTTGAGCTTGGTGCTACTGGTAATCTGAAGAGTGGTGTGAAAAGCTCTTAAATCTGCGACCGCGTTGTAAATTATTCTGGGACCAACTGATACATATGTTGTTACTCATGAGGACAAAGATCTACCATCGTTACCTACTCATTCTTCGCCTCCCCTTCCATCGATGAATTGGTTATTACGACTTGCAGTCGAGGAGCTGACTTAAAGGTAACTTTACAACAAGGTATGACGAGAGATACTATGACGGGAGAGACACTGTACAGTCTTTTAGTTACCAAAGCGGAAACTGCATCGATCAGTTCGAGGACGACAGGACGACCAGCTTGGCTGTTAAGCTGATTGTTAACATCGCGATCTTCCCCATTGGAGTGTGACCTTCAAGGGCTAAGCTGTGAAGTAATTAGGTTGCATAATAAGTATAGATGTTCCTAGCAGAGAAGATGGATGTAAAGATTAAAGTATTCATAAGGTGCGGAAGGCTGCTGACACCTAAGTTCACTATAATAATAATATATAGAGAGGCTGTGGCGGTGCTGCTGTTACTATTACTAAAGTAAATATTCTAGAGGGCTAGATTATTATAGATAACTATACTTCCCACTATAAGAGCACTGATCATAAAGAATATATAGAATTAGTAATAAATAGTTTTAAAGGCTAACTTAATGTAGATGCTGGGGTGTTTTACTTCAGCTATAACTATTAAGATGTATTCTGGACCTATAACTATGAAACTAGCGCTCTATAGAGCTGCACAGAAACCTTCTAACTGGCTGAGATTGCCTTGTGAGTGGAATTCAGCAAAAGATCTGGGATTTTGCTAGTATTGAAACCTGTAAGCATCTTTTTTTAAAAATTGCCTCCCACCATGGTCATAAATGTAAAGGTGAATAATAGGAATATGAGGATGAGCTTCCCTCTAGATAGCCAAAATTCAGCTTCCCCATAGAATCTGATGGTAAGAATGTTTAAAGCTCTAGCGTGCATTTAGAAGTCAGCATTTGTGTTCTCCACATTGGGCTCTCCATAGGGAACAGCGCTTACGCATAGCAGATAGTAACTGCAGCACAGATGCCAGATGTCAGACTGGGGTTGGTCACTTGGTCGTTCCAGAACGACAGGACCATACTCAGGGCGGTAATCTTGAAGGGAATGAGGAAGGCTTTGTAGAAGAAGAAGTTCCAGCTAGTGAGGAAGCCAAGGGCATCATCTACCTAATAGCCTGCTAAGTAAATGAAACCTCCAGGAACAGGCATATATGTGTTTATCTTGGTGATTGAGTTGTTTATGAATGTAAGAATGCAGCTATAGATTGTATATGCAATAAGTAGACTACCCGGGCCACCCTTCGCGAGGCCCCTACTGATACTGATGAAAAGTGCTGTTCCAATTGAACCACCGGCCGCGATGAGCTGGATCTGATGGTTGTTGAGATGGCGTTGGAGAGTTCCTGTACTCTTGCCAACTTGGATACTCTCACCCTCCGGAGAGGTCGAACGCTCAACGCCAACACATTTTTTGTTGAGGGCTACCATTTTGGACGATTATTCGGTCGCAATGTCTGAGGCCGTGATGTCGTCTGAGTGACCTTTAGCAAATCGAACGAAGTAGCTTCACAATTGGCGACGGATTAAAATTCGCCGAATGAAGAGAGGAAGTGGAGGAGTTGAAGAAGCAAAGAATATCGGGTGCAAGCAGCAGAAATCCCGACGGATCAGCAATAAGGATGATATATTATATTCATGGCCACCTGATTGCCAACACGGACTTCGATCTACTCCGTACTGTCCAAAATCGAGCACGTTGGATACCTTATCAAAACCATGCAGGGATACACGACGCAAACGTCCTCTCTTCAGTTGAGGTTAGCTATCAATACGGGGGCAGTAAGGTTGTAACGGAGCTGATCGAGCTTGGTCAACGGGGTCCGAAACGACTATCGACCGCGGGGGGCTGCGCCACTTGGGAAAAGTTGACTTGTTTGGGAGTTCCGAATCCTATACAGTTGGACAGAGGTCCAGTGTGCTCTCACCCTAGTTCTCATAGGCTGGCTAACCCTATTAAGCCATCCACGTCTGGGAGCGGAGCAAAAAGAACCTAAAAGTTCCCAATTCACGAAGTTAGACGGCCAACGACTGGGATAATGGGCGCTATACCGCGGTACAAATATGAGCCCATGCAAATTTCCGATATTTATCCTTTCTTATCACGGGGGAAAAAGCGAAAGCCAACGCCACATTCTTCACGACTCTCTTCTAGATGTTCTGGGACCTGAGCGGATCGACAGATGGCAACGCGACATTTTGTGTCTAACGGGAGAGGTGCCTTAGAAACTCCGTTGCCTTGTCGATCATTGTCTATGAACTATCGGGCACAGCACGCCGCACGCTTGGAGTCATCGAAATGCCAGAGGACGGGACACCTTTGACGGCCGGATTTTGGTTAGTACCGGATAATAAGTCCTACCCGAATGACAAGTCATGGGATTCTGAGAGCGATGAAACTATCTTTTCACCCTACTTCACGGAACCCGGAGGCCATTTTCTCTCATAGTTAGGTTGTTGCACATGCAGTGGAAGCTAAATCCAGCGTCTGGAGGCCTGATAGTCGGAGGCGCTCGAACGACTGCGGCTGTGGGGGCATAGGAGACCCTGTACGGTTTATTGCCCCAGTACATCACAGCGGCTTTCGCCGCTAGTCGCCCTTCGCCACGGCCCAAGGAATCAGCTAGGCTTCGAGCGCTGGCAGAGATCTTTGAGGCTTATCGTTCTCTATAAAGTTTTATGGGCAGAATCGCCCGCGCCTTACCAAACTTTTTGTACATGGTGATAGGTAGATAACGATATCAAGGTTTTTACTCGGCTGATTAGTCCGCCTCCACCAGAGACTACTATCATTCAACCACCCAGGGAATTGATTACTTGATCTGTCTTAGGTTGGGCAAATACCTACACCTCACGCGCGAAGGACAACCAAGACATAATGTCGATAGTGGCGAGGACGAAGTATGATGGCGGTACTCTGGCAACCATAGCAGATTCTCCAAGCTTCAAGTGATCCACGTTCGGTCAGAACTTACCCTATATCTTTCAAATCACGGCACTTCAGTGTTGGTGATGTCGGTCCTATATCTGAAAATAAAGATACAAAAGGTACCGTTATCAGTTTCAAGACATGATTTGCTACAGTAACCCAATTGATGAATTCTAGTACTAGCGCGGATGGTGTCCCTCCAAATCGACATTCAAACCTACTCTCATAAGCTACCCTAGTGCTGAGATCAAAAACCGACAATTTTCCTTTTCGACGCATTCACCCCCGTTGCTAAGTTGCCTGGCTCTCCTTTATTGATGGCGTATTTTTAACCATGAAGGTGACGGCGATGTTCATCATCTCCTTGTGAGACTGCTCGTTCCTGACAACCGCAGCCTCACCATCTTGATCACCGACCGCGACAATATCCATCCCAAGAGCTTCAATAAACTCCTGTTCCAGATCATCGGTTGGCTCCCCCTCTACACCCCCCTTCTTAGAGATGTACTCATGCTTGAGGGTCTTCAACTTCTTGCGACCCTGACGCAAAATTTTATCAACGAGACGTACCGCAAAATGCTGACAATTGTTGTCAAGCAAGTTGTACTCCTCGGGCATTTCGTTCATAACGTTCGATGCTATAGAGACATTTCAAAGATAAGCACGATAAGAGCCGCGCTAGGAAAGAGTATTGTGCTGATAAAAGCCCCTTACCAGCATTCCGAATCGCAATATCGTTGAAGTTGGTTGTACCAATCTTATACTTGGTCCAGCCACCCCAGCCGTCGAAGCGTTCGTTGGTGTAGTAGTTCCAGCCGCCTGGAACCGCGTCCAGCTGGTGCAAGTAGTCACCGACAACTACACACCAGTGGTGTGTTGGATCTGGTGCATCGTCAAGCAAGACGCTGAGTCCACCAGTCCAAATACCTTTGACGACGCCCCCGCCGTACTTCTCGAGTAGCCCAAGGATGCCCCCACCGAGTTGGCCTTGCACCACTCGAGAGGCAATAAATACGTCCCTTGTGTCCGCATTGATACTTGCGGTATTCTCCGGAATAATGGATACGTTTTGATTGTGACGATTCTCTTGGTGTAATAGATAGGGAGGCGGCTCGACTTTTTCGCTCGGCATTTTAGTCTCGTCATTTTGGAAAACCAGTTTGTAAAGGGCGTACAGAAGTGCCATGGTAAAGCTAGCTCCTGTTCAAAGTGAGTGTGATTTAGGATGGTTGTGTCGATATAACAGATCCGACAGACTCTGTGAGGTTATTACGACCTGTGCTACCTGAGGAAAGACCTGGCTGTTTATTCTCCCCAGGTACTCTTCCTTGTCTTAGCCTTCAGTAGACTTTACCTAGGCTTGCCCTGGCTCGAGCACTCAAACTGTCTTGGCTGATGCAGATCCTATCTTGAACGGGTTTGAGATACATTGAGATATGTCGTATAACCTCAAATTGCATTATTCTCCAAATCAGAAGTGAAAATAGTGCAGTAATATAAACACGGTGTTCTAAGTCAGTAAAACGCGGCCTGTGGCCCCCGGGGTGGGGTCCCCTGGTTGTTGGGGTTGTGGTTTGCATAGTCAAGCAATGTGTTTTAATGAAATCCGCCAGGAATACATCCGCGGCGGCAAACATTTCAGTTGGGCGGTGTTCTTCAGCTATGCCGATTACGCGTCAGTTGGAGGAGCCAGGTCTTGCTGGAGACATCGACAGGCCTCACCCACATGCTTCGTATCTGTGCGAAAGGAGGGGCAAAATCATTTCGACTAGACAGGGATGCTTGCAGGTTGTTGGGCATCCTTTTGAGGAGCGTAAAGGGACCCGTTATGGACTTCCGTGGAATTCCATTGATTGCTATCCCCATAGGATCGCCAACTTCCTACATGGCTAGCTGAGATTCCCTTGCACCTGCTCTTTCTCTGCACGCAACTCGGCTCGGTTTTAGAGGAGCATTCGCAGGGTTTCATCGTTTCCTCATAGGCCACCACGCCTGTGGTGGCACATCCAGGGAAAATTGCAACTCACTGTGTGCACTTTGGTAACTAGCAGTAGCAGGGCTTTGTGTTGCACAGAAAATTCAGTCTAACGGAACGCCACCAACTACGCCCAATTGATAATCCCGGTCGTCAAGTTGGTGACTACTGTATATAAAAGGCAAGATCGGCGTGCACAGTTCATCCTCGCATCAGCTCTCGATTGCCACTGCACGCAATGCTCACCAAACTGCCCATTGATTCGTTTCTTATTCTAGCTGAAAAGACAGTGTCGGACATTACCTGTGATATCGGAACGGGTACAACGTTGGTCCACCCCGCTATGGGCTAAGTATTTGCTTTCTCCATTCATCGTACGAGAGAAGACGGGGCGCTTCCGCGGATCCCGGCTGAAAGTAGCTGGTCACGGACCTGTAGATACATAATGTCAAATGATTTCACAGAGGTAACTTTTCCAATATTGAGTGTCTGTAGACATTTGCCGCTGCTGGCATCTCACACCTTGACGGTCTTGTAATCTGAAGATGAGGCGGGGAGCTTAGAATCTTGCGAGAAGGTGACTGAGTTGA
The DNA here is from genome assembly GCA_012656285.1 of Aspergillus fumigatiaffinis. Lineage (NCBI taxonomy): Eukaryota > Fungi > Ascomycota > Eurotiomycetes > Eurotiales > Aspergillaceae > Aspergillus > Aspergillus fumigatiaffinis. The sequence goes on along the minus strand of JAAAPX010000071.1, from coordinate 88,444 downwards.
CCGAATCGCCATGACTCGCGAGGAGCTGTAAGCATGTGCTCCAACCGTCCTTCATACTTGATTTTTTAGCTATCCACACTAGTCCTCATGTTTCAAACTGAATACATGTTAATCCCTCGGCCGGGCTAAATATTAGCCCTGAAGCGTAAACTTGAAGTGGATGATTCCCAATCCCAGTTTTTGCGGTATACCACAAACCGGTATACATATCGGACTCTGTTGGTTGGCTGAGATTTCTCTGTTGTGGTCTAACATAATGTCAAGATACTTCCTTAGTTGTATTGTGGGAAGCAAAGCTCTAATAAACACTGAAGTGAAGCTACCCCTCTGATAAGCTTCTGAATAGGGCAAGAGACTCGAGCCAATGAAGTAGACATTGAAGAAGAAAAGGCCAATGGAGCCACTATCCTCGAGATTTGTCATCGCTTTTCTGCTAGAAGAGCAGCCGCATACATAATCCCAGTAGACACACGCGTACTGTACTGCAGCTAGCGGGTCTGGATCTGGCTGGTTGGCCTTGTCAATCGAATATCCGGGATGAACTATGTTGTACATCTCGCGTCGCAGCGTCTTGGTCATGGCTTGTAACTACCTTAAAAAATGGAATAGTGTACTACTTCGTCTCCTTCGGGAAAATTTTCATAGACTGCTTCTTCAAGCAGAAAGTCCTTTGCTGACTGATGACCGCTTGTGCATCCTCGGAGCGTAGAGAAAGAGCCATAGAGCCCTATAGTCTCTGCTAAGGACTCGGGGCGTCTGCGATGCTTTCGCGTGAATCGATAAAAGATGCTAAACTCCACCCTGGTGGAAGGTAAACGGCCAAGATGACGCTCAGAAGAGACTTGCAGAGTCTAGAATCATTTATCATTTGATTTATTGAATTGATTCAGCATCCGCCTATATAGCTGATTAAGGCCAGAATTGAATTCTTCTAACTTCTTCCGGGCATTTCTTTTCACGACGTCGGTGACATTCTCGCAAACCAAAGCTACCCAGAAGAAGGTATCATGTGCGTTTGACAATAAGTGCTGGAAAACAGCATCACGGAGTTCATTGCTATATTTCTTGCCTTCTGCCAACTTCTGAATCTTATAATGGATAAAAGCTGTGGCGGCGTCGGCAACAGATATCTAATTCAATTCAAGCCACAGCTACACTTTTGGGTCGGAGCATCCAGAGTTTCTCCGATGGCTGACCATTTACGGCTCGAGACGACACATTTGACATGTGGATATGCTGATGATTTCTGGGCGAAAAGCTGAAGAAGTTGATCTAGTCCTGTAGGACACTCGTCGAGAGCATGGATGATTAGATAGATGGTCCATAACTGCGGACCCTCAAAAATACTAGTGAGCATTTCTGACAAGGCTTCCCACGCATTAACACCTCAAGATCTGCCAACCTATTTTGTCGTACTGTCGCCGTACATGGAATTTGAGGGAAGGCTGCTGGTCAACCAGCATAACGATCAGGCCGCGAAGGACCGCAGTAGCGTGATTTATCTGTATGTCGGTCGCTTGGCAGAAAAATTAGGAGATGACAGCGTTGTCCGGAGCAGCCTCAATAAACTCATCGATTATTCCGCACAAGAGCATTGTTTTACCATTTTCAGGTCTCCTTTGATCCAGAGCAGCTGGCCCTGTTGCTGATAGCGTCATTTTCTAAAATCAGTATGGTCGAGGGTCCACTCACAGGCTCCACCAGAGGTAATATGCCAATTTACTTCAATTTACTCTGTAGTATGTGCATGGCATCACAGCAACAGAAACCGCGCCAACCACAACGTCACTGAGTATAGAAATTAGAAGACCCGTATCCCCTTTGCAGGGGCCAGCAGTCTTCCCCTATTAAAAAAATATAAAACTAATGAAACATTCATAGGTAAGAGTCGTCAGGCATTGTTAAATAAAATGAAATAAGACATTGCAGTGAAATGTTGGTACATATCAATATGACGTGACTTGGAAGTCGGCATATCTCAAAGATTCAGAAAGGAGGGGTGCATACACGTTTGGCGTAGGTTTCATTAACTTCAGAAGCAAAAAACGATTGGGCGCTTAGGAACATGATAAACTGCCTGCCTACTGTGTCCGAACTGGAATGTTTGGTGCGAAGATCTCGCCGCGTGCAGAAAGAATCCAAAAGCACTCACAGTGTGCTTGAACAGGTGTGAAATAGCTGCCTTAGTAGATGCACTCACCTTAATTGAGAAATAGTCGATGTTTAGCCTTCAGTTCAGCCAGCCAGCTCGTCCCACAAAATACGCCACCAAGTGGGGGACTTTCATATTGCTTTCCTAATTCTAACTTGTTCTGGCACCAAGTATGAAGTCTACCCGGATTGAAGAACAGGGAAAAGTGTGCATGAAAAGGGGTGGGTGAGGATGTTTATAAATACTTCGCTAGGACTCGCTCAAAAGCTCTCTCCCATTTCTGCCTCAATATAAGCTCAGTCTCCATCTTGAGTTGAATAAAAAGTCTCTTAAATCCTTGAGCAATCATGTCTGATGAGTTTTGGATTCCCCCTTCAGGTCTTCGGTTCCGCCTCATTGCCTACTAGTCAAACAAAGCCATTTTCGGTAAAGATGGTGTTGTGAATCACTACGATGCTTCAAATGTGAACGATGACATGTGGTGGACGCTAGTCCCACATTCCTACCCAGGAATGAGCAAGTGGTATCATATTCGAAGCGTGTACACGTACAACGACGAGAAATGTATCAGCATTCGCCATGAAGAGCTTGAACTCAAACCACTCAATGATACCAATGACGGGGGAGGACCTAGCCAGTGGTTTGAACTCGTGCCCGGGACTGGCCGTTACAAAGGCTGCTTTGCTATCCGTCAATCACGAAACTTTATACATTCACCACTTGGAGAAGGGTCGCTCAAGGTTGCCTATCAACCTTATTATCATACTGCGCTTCCCGAAGAATATTTCTCATTCGTATTTGAAGACACGGAAGTCTATAAGATTGACTTCAACCTTGCGAACGCGACTACTACGGGCAACACAAAGAGACGTGCGTTCGAACAGAAGGTGTCCAATGGTGGCTCCACCGATGCCACAATGAAGCTGGATCTGAAGCAATCGAAGGCTGTGACAGGTTCATTTAATCGTAGCCATGGCTTTTCAATCGAACTCAAATCAAAGCTCAAGGTGAAATCTGTTCCTTGGATTGGGCCTGAAGGAGAATTCGAATTGAATGGGAAGACGGAGCATAACTGGACCTTCGGCGAGACTAATACCTGGACTGAATCCATTGGGTTTGAAGTATCAACCGTTGTTCCGCCAAAGCATATTTGTATAGGGAAAGGAATCTTCAAAAAAGATGAAATGTCTGTCCCTGTGAAAATCTATTCGCGTTCCAAGTCAACCGGGGTTGATGCGATCACCGAGGCTGTGTATACTGGTGTGGCTGTGTGGGGGTATACTTACACCATTGACCACCAGCCTCTCGAAGCGAGGAACAGTTAAAAATTCGAGCCGGGGTCGCCAGGATGAGATTCAATGTGGGAACAAATACAAATGAGGAAATCGGATGGTAAAGTGGGTTCGAGGGTTCAGGGCTAAAATTTAGCTGCACCGGAAATGGATGGAGGAGGCTTTTTGAGGCTTGCTTAGCGCCTAAAGATAAGTGGACACCAACACCACCAGGCGGAGGTGACAGGCAGAATTGCGAAGCAGCGATAACCAACCAATCCTAACTACCAAAATTCCTATGGAGGAGAATGAGCTTAGTTATTTCATTGTCACTTATATTATAACTTTAATAATTATCCCCATCCCTATATAATAGTATACAAAAGTTACTGTACAGTATAAGGTCTGGAAACTAGAAGATTTAATGCAAACTGACCAAGTAATAAGAATAGAAACCTCACAGATCTAGCAATTTCTTAATAATGGGAGTGCCGCAGTCTTCTGGTTCCCTTCCCCGATAGACTACATGGCATTCCATCCTTGCGGTCCTAGTCATTTCAATATCAGACGACACTCCAAGCATGAGCCAATATCGTCGAGGTCGATACTTTTACCGATGCTTTTCGACAAGCAGTGCCGGTCGCCTGATATGTGGAATGAACCTCGTCGGCCCTCATCTATCGCAGGGCTCCTCTGCGAACTTGACCGACACCGGGACAGAGCGAATAGGAGAAATAGTACACTGTATTAGCTCTAAGGCTAAACATCCTAATAAATTGTTCGAACGCATGTGATGTGTTACCTCACGTGATTGCCATTTGTACGTCTGCCGTTTGCTGCGGCCGGTGCAATCTTCATGCTTGATCCCTGCAGCTTTGGACCGCAATTAGGTAGCCTTGCCGCCGACCCTTGCTTTCCCTACAATATAACTACTGCAAAACGTCCCTCTATTACTAAGCTATACCGTGTGAAGCGCCGGAACAATAGCGTGGCTGCCGAAATTTGTGTAATTGCCTATCACAATGCGGGGCTCGTATTCCAATCAACCCAGAAAGACATGCAATGAGCTGACGTACCCCGCTATCACGTGGAGTCATTTTATGGACAGACCTAGAGCGATTCCCATCTATTATCTCTGTGCTTTTTAGTCTGAGTCAAAGCACCCAGTTTGGACTTCACACGCACAGTTCCTACACCCAGCACGCTACGCAAATGGAAACATTCAGCAAAGAATCTCTTGGGGAGAGGCCTGATGATTGGGACGGGTTGTACGGATACAAGCCAATCGGTGGCTTGAGAGCAAGGGAACTTTATGACAATGATATGTGGAATGAAAAGAATCCCGGGAAAGGTAGGAAAAAGGAGTTTACTCGAGCAGAACTCTTAAGTGATAAATGGCACCACCTCGTCGATAATGAGCTCCCAATCGCACTTTCCCAGACTACAACCCTATGGAAAGAGGCCCAGCAAATGCCAGCTGCCACTAAAATATGCCGCGACTGCAGTATATATCAGTTTCTCTTGGAACAAAAAAGCCGGCTCATCATAGAAATTGGCAAGTTATCGGAAACCCAGGCTGCTTGTGATCTTTGCAGTATCTTCTTCCGGCACTTGCATAGGCGAGCAGTTGGGCAAAATGAGACAATAACCATTTATCGGGACTATTCCGAGTTGAAAATGGTCAGCCTTTTCTAACAGTAATTGGAGATCCTGATAAGTTTTGTCAATTAGAACTATCATCAATGCCCCGGTTTAATGCATACTATCTAGGCTCTAAGAATATAAACCTAGAAACGCAGGTTGGGCTACCAATCTTGCCCCGCGCAGCAAGCCAGGGCCATTTTGATATTATGCGCGGCTGGCTTGATATATACAACCGAAAGCACGGCAGATATGACTGCAATACAGAAACCATTAGTATATTACCAAGCAGAGTCATTGACGTCGGCCAAGGACGTCTTTCAGATGAAGTACACCTATATTGCTCCAAGCCAGACGAAATTGGAACATACGTTGCCTTGTCTCATTGCTGGGGTAAGAGTCCGGCCGCACCGGGACAAATATCACGCACTCTCAAGGAGAATATTAATGATTATGCCCGGGGAATAAAAATGCGTCGACTGCCAAAAACATTCAGAGATGCGATTCAAGTGACTCGTGAATTAGGGCAGCGGTACCTCTGGATTGACTCTCTGTGTATCATTCAGGATGATCCTAATGACTGGAGAATGGAGGCCAGATACTTCAACCTCTCCGGGTTTGCCGAGCCAGATCAACTCTCAAATGATACGTGTACATGGTGTTCAGCTGCGCCACCACTATGATAGAGACACGCTGATTGTTGGGAGACCAACGAAATTCAGACGGTCATTCGGCACCAGGCAGGCTCGACTTTACCCCTCCTTTCATTCCCTGCACTGCTACCACAGACTACAGCACTCTCATATCATCTTAGCTACTCTTGTTAGGCACAACTTAACTCAGATCATCTCTCATCCAATCCTCGCTCACCCCGCACGCTGAACTTCAGCTGAGTTGATTATCTAAGATAGAAAAGAGGGTCAACCTATTTCATTCCTGGGCTTGCAGCCCGGCATGCCGTCAGAAAAAGTTGGCATGGTTTGGCAGAAAGAAGGTCAGCAGGTGTTAAGATGTATGACAAGTGTCAGTTCTTGGCGTGTTTTCAAATCAAATTCCGCGCAAGTTCGCAACCCTACTTTTCAAGGGTAAGTTGAGATGAAAAATGCTGTGGAAATTACATACATATATATATGTTTAGCCATCAGTGTTCTGCAGACCAGCATTAGAATCCAAAATGCAACACAACATCAGTTTTCATAATAGCTCTAGGGCTTAGTAATGAGCAAGTTTTCTTTTAGAGGTCTGCACGTCACTGTGACCCTCTACATGCCATTCAGTGAACCAGCAGTTGAGCAAAGGTGTAGGACTTTTTTAAACGCCTGTTTTGTTATCCCTGGCTCGAGATTGGGTACCGGTAGGGCTGGACGTTTCATTTATCAGTTCAGTTCGTAACGTCTGATTTTGAATGCCAAAGCTCATGAGCAGTCCAGCAGCTGCAAAGCAAGCATACAATATCCACATGCGACTTAGACTCGGTGAATACGCCTCCCTGACTATCTGCGCCTCGCCAGGGCTTAGAGACCGGACCAGAGCCACGTTTGCGGCAGCATTCTGGCCCGAGAACCTGTTGGCGATATCCCCAGGAAGAAGCCTTTGAAGCATGCCTTGACGTGACTGCATCTCGTTTTGAAACATGACCCCGCCGATCACGATTGACACAGAGGTAGAAAAACTCCGGATAAATCCAAAAAAGGCCGTAGCTGTGGCAACATCGTGGTGCACGAAAGACTGGAGCGCGATGAGGGGAGGTTGGAAGACCAGCCCTACCCCGAGTCCTCCAAGTAGCTCCAGGCCTATAATAGCGGAGATTGTCAACTTGTCGGACAAAAGGGTGAACAGCGAGAACGCTAATGTGGTAAGAGTCATACCGAGATAGATCAACGGGAGATACCGACCGGTGCAGCGGATGATAAAGCCAGTAATGAATCCCATCACCGCCTGGATGACGGTCATTGGCATGAGGAGAAGGCCGGATTGAAGAGGTGTCAGGGAGCGGCTGGATTGAAAGTATAGTGGAAGAAAGTACCAGGACGAAACATTGACCTAGATCCATCAAGATCGGTAAGAGTCAGTGAGTCTCTATCACTGAGGGGTGTTCTTGACCTGTCCTTACAGATCCATGCATGAAGCAGACAAACAAGGACGCATTGTTGGAAAGACGTCGTAGAATGCGCATTGGGATCAAAGCATTCTCCTCGGATATGATCTTCGCTTCGTTGATACGAAAGCCGCCATTGTGAAGCCTCCAAACGCGAGAAGACAGATCACCTTTGCGGATTTCCATGAGCTATAGACACCCCCAATGTTTAAACCCAGAAGAGACATGGTGGTTAAACCAGTGATGGCCAGAGTCCCAAGCCAGTCGAGTTGTCGCAAGCCGCTGCTGATTCCCGCTTGCCTCTCACGAACGCGGTCGAGACAGAAGAACAAAACAACGAACGAGACTCCGCAACAGGGAAGATTGATCCACCAGTTCCAGCGCCAGGAAACGTACTCGGAAAAGGCACCTCCAGCCAGAGGGCCAATGCCGGTGGCAAGTCCCCTTACGACGCCAGTCAGCCCAAGGTAAAGCCCTCGTTCTCTACCATGTAATAGCCTTAATCAGCACTGGGTAATCCAGTCTCATGAATCTTGTGGTAGGCAAAAAAAAACCTTTCAGTAAACAAGTCACTGATGCAGATATTCACCAAAATCACTATTCCGCCAGCTGCAGCACCTTGAATCAATCGGCCTGTTAGCATCATCCCCATCATGGTGGCAGCCGCACAGATAATCGATCCAATTGCAAAGATAAAAATGGAGAGCAGTAGGATGGCTTTATGTCCCCAGATATCTGACAGTTTCCCCCAGATGGGTGTCGACGCAGCGCTGGCCAGTTGGTACGCGGAGCCGATCCAGACATAGCTCCGTCCAGAGTGGAAGGAAGACACAATTGTTGGGATTGCAGTGGTAGCAATAGTAAAGTCGAGTGCCGCTAGGAAGAGACAAAGCTGAATATCAGATCTCAGTATAGGAATTGATCTTTTTTTGCCATGTATGACGAACCAGGAGTGAGAATAGGGCACCACTCAGCCGGAATTTATTTCGTGAACAGCCACAAGATGGATTGGTCATAGCTTGACTAATAGATGTAGGATCCTGTGGCTGGTGTGCTGCTCTAGATGTGTTTTGACAATGAAGAACAGAGTGGTGACGGTCTGTATTTGTTAATGGTGGCACAGAGGCGAGGGGTAGTTGGTCTCTTGTAGATCCTGGGATGTTGGAAGTGGCTGCCTTAGATGATGACATTTGGAAATCCAGTTCCTGCAGGGACGCGGAAGTCTATGGCATGGTAAACCTAGATGTTGATTTTATCTTGGAAAGCAGAGACAGAGTAAGGCGGGACTATTTATTTGGCTGTGCTGCCGAAAAACTGGCGGTGTGCTTGATAGTCGTCTCTGCAGGCAATACACACATCATCTGCTAAAGAATCACCTTGAATCTATTGGATGACAATTACGGCAAGCCATTGGGACAGAACGAAAAATACACTTGTAGGTATTTCAGTATGCCAGGAATTCATGGTTTTCTGCTGGCAGTAAGCACCTAACTATTTTTAAGTAGCCACCGTCAGGCACGCGGATGGAGTAGTCCATTGGTTTCTCGTCAAGCCGGACCAGAGCCAAGTATCGCTCCCCGGCCGGATATGCAGTGAAGCGATAGACATAGCGCTCGCCGGGCTCAATAGCGTTTGATTCAGACCAGGGACACCATCTGACCACGGGGTATTTTGCATCCTGTCTAGTCGTCATCAGATCTCATGATGCATTGTAGAATATGCGGGGACAAGCCTTATAGAATTCCATGCCAATGGATGGTGGTATTCTGGTGCATATAATTGTGGACGACGACCTGGAGGACTATAAGCCTTACTTTTCCCAATGCATGCTAAGATGATAAAGAGCGTACTTCCACGTCATCGCCCTCGTCGAAAATTAAAGTAAGCGAGGGAAACTGGCCGTTTGTCCTGATCATATGGCGACTTTGACCATGGGGAGCACCTTCTTCCCAGGTCAGAGTCAATTCGCGTTTGACATGCGCATCAGATGCTGTGAGCACATGGCTCAGTAATAGGAACAGTATTGTAAAACGACTCTCCCTGCCGAAGAGTGGAACAATCAAGAAGAAAGAAAGAGTTGAGGAGCAAGGCCGGATGCGATCAGCACCACGAGAAGACAATTGGAGGGGCAGTCATGAACTGCTCTGGGTTTCGTCTGGAGGAGATAGGCCAGGAGAGTTCACTAGTCAACATATTTGAACTTATTTAATTGCAAGATTATCTGTAAGCAATACAAGTGGATATCCATAGAGCAGTGAATACAGCCATTGCCATTAAGGACTTCTAAGCATAGCGCTGTCTCATGACCGCCTCCCTTCGTGTGTTCAATTTACTTATTGACAGTTCTGAGGCTCGCCTTCCAGGGTATCCCAAAGGCTCCAACGACAGAGACACCGAATAGACCGGTGGCAAGATACCAAGCAGACACCAGAGCCGAATTATAAACCTCTCGGGCGCCATCCATGTATTCGGAGGCTATCACTGACGAAAGATTCGTTGCCCCAATTTCATTCACAATGGACGGCCTGATTCCTGGGACGAGAGCAAGAATACCGGAGCGAAGCCGATTTGTGAATACGGCCTGGCTAACGGAGACGAAGATCGCGCCGCCAAATGTCTGACAAAAGGTCATAATAGCGGTTCCAACGGGGATATCGGCCGGAGGAAGCACAGCCTGGACGGTGATGATGGGTAGCTGGATTCCCATGCCAACACCGGAGCCAAGAAGGACTTGGTATCCAATCCACTTTGAGTGGCCTGTGGTTACCGTGAATGTTGTTATTAAACCTGCCCCGACTGTGGACAACACAGTCGCCACGTAAAAGAAGGGTAGAAAGTTCCCTAGGGCCGTGACCCCGCCGCCAGTAACGAAGGAGAAGAGCACCATGGAGAGCATCAGGGGCAGACACATAATGCCCGACTGCACCGGGGAGGCGTTCTTAATGGCTTGGAACCAGATAGGGAGGTAGTACACCATGGTGAAGTAGCCACCCGCCAGCAGAACCATAAAGACAGAGGGAAACACAACTGAACGCATGCGAATGATACGCGGGGGAACCATGGCATTATCCTGTTGCTTGATCTGGATCAGAATAAACGCTGCGAGCAACACACCAGAGAGAATGAAAAGGACGATGGTCCGCGCATTGGACCAACTATACATATTGCCGCCCCACTGCAGGGCCAACAGAAGGCAGACAATTGCTGGAAGAAAGGTGATCATTCCAAATGGGTCCATATGCCGGATCCATCCCTTGATAGATGTTTCCGTCCGTACCTGGAGTCCGGCCGGCAACTGAAGGAAAACGGCGAGGATTACAACCACCACGCCCCCGATGGGCAGATTGATGTAGAAGCTGTTCGCGACAAGATATATTAGCAGTAGAGCTGGGAGAACTGACGGGGAAACTCACCACCACCTCCAGCTGACATTGGACGTGAACGCTCCCCCCAGGAGAGGTCCGATGATGGACGATATGCCGTAGATCGAACCAAAGATTCCGTTGTCTGCATTTATCAGACGCTGCATCGAAAATGACTACGCAATTGGATATTCAACGTACACACGGGACGCTTGCGCGGTTCCACCGAGTAGGCCACAATCACCATGGCCCCTTGGAATATGCCAGAAGCACCCAGCCCTGCAATGGCGCGGCCAACGATAAAGGCATCTGAGGACGGAGCGGCGCCGCAGACGGCAGAACCGATTTCAAAGACAAGGATGGCGCAGAGGAATACCAGCTTGATGGGGAAGTATCCGTAGAGCTTGCCAAATACCAGCTGGAACATGCATGTTGTCAGGAGATAGGATGAACCATACCAGCCTACCGCGTCAAGAGCATTGAATTCGTTCGTAATGCGGGGGATGGCAGTAGCGATGATCGTATTGTCCTACACCAGACCTCAATGAACAAACACGATGAAAGATAACAGATGCTGAAAACTAACCAATGCAACCAGAAAGACTGCGAGACAGAGGACAGTAAAGACGGCAACCAATTTCACTCCAGAAAGTGTAGGTGGTGTTCTCTCCAGCCCAGAGTCTTCCTCGTTTTTGACCTCTTCTGCAGAAGCAGGAAGGACTTCTTTAGCTGGAGTGGGGACATCAGTAGTCGCTGGTGTACTGGTGACTCTTGCATCCATCTCCATGATTTGGTTGGTGGTTATGAATGAGCATGAAAGCATGAACTGACACTGAGCTGGAAGGCGGCCATATTAGAAGCATTTCAATCCGGAGCAACTCCCAGGTCTGTGCATTGGTGGCTGCAAAGCAGCAGAACAGCCTAGCAGAGATGTTTGTCATCCCAAGGGGCTAGACACGCTGTTTACATCCAGTATAATGTGTCCGTGCAAGGGCTACTCGTTACTACGGAGTACCTTGAGGACCATTGCCCGCCGATCACACCAATCGATACTCTGTGAAATACCAGGAGATGTGACTGTCGGTGGCCATTACCTCTGCAGTTGAGAAGAATTGAGCAAAATAGATAGCGTGCTTTTTTCATTCTTGTACAATGACTTTATCTATTGACGCTGCTTACAAGTGACTTGCACTCTGGGATGGGTAATCCAACTTTCCAGGTCCCTTTTCCAATCATCCGAACTGGCACTTTCGCTGGCCGGAAGCTGCAGTGTCCAATTTTGCACCAGATGAAGCAGGAATAGTCGGAGTGTCAAGTCGGCGACGTATTTACCTAAGCACTGGCGAGGACCGAACCCAAATCGCCACATGTGGTAGCGTATTTCGGAGGCAGATAGATGTTCGAAGCGGGCCGGCCTGTACTCGCGTCGGTCCGGACCCCAAAACTCGTTCTCGACGTTTAATGCGTAGGAATCGACAATGAAACTAGTTCCAGCAGGGATGACATAGCCGTCGATCACTCGATCGGTTGGTGCAGCCTGAGGAACTGAGAAGGCTGCTAGAGGTTTGAGACGAGAGGACTCCAGGATGCAGGAGGCAAGATATGTAGAGCTACTTTGCACATACTGTAGCATCTGTTTACTGTCCTCAGCTTTGGTCGTAATCTCTTGGAATAGTTGCTCCTGTGCATCGAGGTTTGCGGCAAGGAAAACCACGTTCCACGACAAGGCTCCCATAGTGACGTCGAGATTCGCAAATAGCATTTCATCGAGCGTCTGATAAAGGTTTTCGGCGCTGACTTGGCCGACGCGGACCGCCTCAAACAGCTGGTAGACAGGTGTTTCCGTCCACTTCAGGTCCCGAGCCCGCTGGAACGCGGCCTGGTTGAAGGACCTCCACTGCGTCTGGAACGACTTCAGCGCCCGATTTGCCTCGCTCGGTAGATATCGTGACCATGTATACCGGGATAGCCCACCCTTGATGACATAACGGAACAGTCTCTCGCGCTCGGAGGCTATCTGGCACAACTCTGTCTCCGTGTCCGATGTAACAGGACCGTACAGGATATCGGCAATGATCAGAAACGGAAGAAACTTGAAATCCGCCACAGGGTCAATGGTACCGCTTTGCAGTCCTTGGTGGCCCGCACAGTAGGCGTTCACTCTTTGCTGGATCCTGGCAATGGATTCGACGGCCGTGCTGTGTCGAAATGCAGGCTCGCTGACGCGGCGAAGAGCTCGCCACTCCGCACCACTGATTAGACCCAGACACTGGCCCAAGAGTTCCCCCATGAGATAGCCTGAGTCGTTGTTGTTGGCCTTGGAGTGCCGGTCAGAGTCCCGAAAAACAATCTTCACATGTTCTGGTTTCTGCAACACCCTATAAATTTTATCTCGTTAGCTCAATATGGACACATTTACAAATTGCGAAACAGCCGTACACCTCTGGTTGCATTCCTGCCCAAATGCGATACACATGTCCGTGCTCCTTTGCCCATGCCCGACGATTCTCGATGCCGTCAAGAAACTTGCCGGCGTCCCCTTGCCCGTTGGGCCATCGGTACGGCCGCCCAGGAAGAGGTCTTCCTGTTACTTCGTGGCGGATTGGGTAACGACGTGCCAAACAGTACTAGAAATTGTCTAAGTCACTTGAATTCGCATGTGTGGGACGGAAATCCATTACTCACGTCGAGAAGGTTTGATATTATGTCTTTGAAAAAATTTGTGACTATCCCATTTTTGAAGCGCTTTACTATGACTAGACATAGCAATAGCAGCAAAGCAAACGCAATACGTATAGCTTGGCCATCATAGAGCGAGGGCATCGTGCAGGTTAACATGCTGATGAGACTTTGCAATGTGACAAACTTGAGAGTGCTTTGCCTGAGCTTAGGCGACGAGGGGAATACTTTAATAAAGACATTAATGGCGGTGCCCGATGGCCGGCCCGTTGGTCTAGGAATCTGTTTCCGGGCGTTCTATATGCCATGAATTTTGACAAGATTCATAATGACTTCGTATATCTATCCCCAAGGTACAGACGATGGACGGGAAATGGCCACATACATCCTCTTCTCACGCTACACACACCGCTGACTCAGAAGGCAAAACAGTAATAACACCGGTATCAAAAGTTCTAATTACATCAATTCATGCGGTATTTCTCTTCGCCAGCAGAACCTCCATGTCCTCCGCAATCAACTGCTGCACAATGCCGGCCGCGACGGTGGCTCCTGTTGGACGGATGTCGAGTAAGCAAACGGTATTTCGCTATGCAATGGAAAATAGAAGAAAAGAAAACTCACCACTGCCAATAGCATTGGCCACTGCCTTCATCGGGGTGCCAGCGTCACCGGCAACGAAGACGCCCTTGACATTGGTTGAGCAAAGAGGGTCGACGACTTTGATATTCTGCCCCATAATCGGGTGATCCTCAATGTCGATCCCCAGCTTCCTCACCATATCAGCCCCAGCCACGACCGTGGGAGGTTTGTCCCCTAGATATCCCATCTTGTATTCCTTTCCGCCCTCCACAATGACTGTGACACCCACGTCGGGTTCCCTAGCGGGGACAAGGCGAAGGATCTTGCCAGTCTCTACCTTGCAGCCAAGGGCTTCGACCTTTTCCATGGCTGCATTCATGCCTTCGTTGTCTGGTACAGGTCCATCGGTGAAGACGGTCACGGGTCCTGAGGTCTCGGTGACAAGCAGGTGCATCATCTGCGCCATATGCGCATACATCGGATTTGTAAACGTCAATATGCCGCCAGGCAGATGGGAACGCTCGTGTCCGTCGCAGAAGAAACACTGAAAACTAGTTCACAGATTCTCCTTAAGCGATTGTCCGACAATGAAACGGGTCTGCTTACTGGAGCGCTTACATGTTCTGAGGCCAGTTCTCCTTGTACCCTTCGATTTCCGGAAACACTTCGACGGAGCCCATCGCCAATGCCAGTTTTCGGCCTGTCCATTGTCGTCCATCGCTCGCTGCGACCTGAAACGTGTCCATGGAACCCTTGCCCTCCGCGCTGACCTTCTGCATGTCCACAATCTCTGCGGTGATGAAATCTACCGTACCATACCTCATGATCTGTTCTTTCGCGATGCTGCGAAATTCCTCGGGAGGGGTGCCGTCTCGCGAAATAACGTTGTGCATCTCTGCAGCGCCCTCATTCCGAAAGCCTGCCCGATCAGGCTTGGTGAAAATCGCAGCTCGGCGATGTGTGCGACTCAGACCCAAGGCCACAGAGAGACCCGCGGGACCGGAGCCAACGATAAGTGCATCGTACAGAGTTGCCGAGAGCGCCATGTTGAAAATGTTGGATTGTGCTGTTAACTGCCTTGGAAGATAGCTGGTGTACTTGTGGTTGAGTTGACGCGCGGGTTGAATCTAAATAGAAAGATAAGAATAGTATGATAAATTCGATTACGTCCAGAACACGCTTACTGAGTCAACGGCAATGATCAGACTGTCTACGGACCACCAAGGTCCTTTTGCCTAGTGGAGTACCGTGAGGACGGTGCGGTCCGTTACATCTCATTAGCGGGCCGGACAGTGCGCCAAGTGGAGGTGGCATAAGCAATCGATTGTCTAGACCCAGTAGAACGATACAGATACTAGGCTCTTGAAAGGGCACAAACTACCTAGCATCGTCCGCTTGGCATAGCCCGCGTTTCTCGCCCTGAGCGCGAAGAATCTCCCTCTGCTCCGGTGTCCATACCAGATCTATAGCATCGCACAGAGGCTTCGTCGACCCAATCATCCTTTCTTGAAGAGCAATATCCTCCACTTGCTTCAGGACCCTCAGAATATTGAGACCAAGGATCTTCTGAATATCGCTCTCGGATACCCCACGGAGTAGTAGATCCTCCACCAATGCAGGGAACTGGGACACATCGTCAAGCCCGTCGGGGCCTTCAAGCATGCCGTCGAAATCGGACCCAATCCCCACATGGTCGTATCCGATTGTTTCACCGACGTAGACGATATGGTCTGCGACCTGCTTCCGAGTAGCATGTGCACCCCCTTCGGGGTCAACGAGCTCCCGCAGACAACAGACCATAACGACACCTTGATTCTCCATCAAGAGTTGCAGTACACGGTCGGAGACGTTTCTTTTGTGCGGAACAAGGGCGTAGCTGGTTGTTCAGTCAGCGAGGCGCCAGATGGCTGGGTCACAGAATACTACCATGCGGAGTGAGAGAATATCACTGGCGCCCGGGAAACTGCGAGCGCGTCCTGCTGGGCTGCCTCGCTCGTGTGTGATAAATCCACAATTCTGTCATGTAGACCTCCCTGTTAGTATTGATCATCAAGTGTTCCAAAAGACAGAGAATGGTGCCTGCCATACATCCCTACGCGGTTCATTTCCTCGATCATTCTTTTTCCATCTGCACTTAGTCCATGATGTAAAGCAGAGTCTGTCTTCGAGAAGTCAGCACCATCTGACCAACAATTAAGAATGAGCTCCAATTTACTGACAGCAGAGTCCGAGTACCGGTTGTTGCTGGTGTGGCTTAACGAGGCATAGCGAACTCCTAGTCGGTGAAAGGTTCGCAAGATGCTCGGAGAGTCTGCAATTTGATGAAGACCTTCAATGCCAATGAGGCTGGCAATGCGACCAGAGCGGAAAACGCTCCACACAGTAGCAGCTGACTCGGCCAGTCCAAAGACGTTCGGATACTCCTCCAGCATGCGGTGGATCACATCGATCTGCTGGAGGGTGTCGCGTAGCCGCTTCCAGTGAGCCTCATCGGGGAAGTTCTCAGGCTGTTTTGAGCTATAATCCAGGGACTCAGGCGCTCACATTAGTGGATCCTCTTGCAGTCTGGCAAGCTCATCAACACCCACCATGGCACAAACGCACTCCAAAATTGGCCTCCTACCCTCCCCCTCCGCAGCCTGGCAATATCCGTTTGTCCAATGGTCAAATGGCTCAGGTCTCCCTTACTCAGATCATTCAGAAGGTGCCCTCGAAGCATCCATGGGAAATCATTGTGTCCGTCTGTAGAAGAACATTGTCTGCGTCAGTTCAGAGCCTCTGACTTGAGCGGAACTACTGCTTATACCAATGAGCGGCACTTGCTGCATCAATCGCTGTGCTTTTAGGCGGTAGGCGCGCTTCCCGTTGCAGTCATCGGGTTCCTGATTATCTGGCATGTTGTTAGAATATTTGGATTTACCCATTAGAGCCCTTGAAACCAGGTGTGGAAATGAAGAGTACTATGTTCCTAAAAGAAAGTGGATTTAAATGATCGTAACTATATTGGATTCTCACCTCCGGACCGAACATCTCTAACAGACCTGAATATCACAGGGCTGGTCTAATCATAGTCCGTCCCCCCGTCCAAATATTTTTGAATAGACATGATCATGGCAGGCCCACATGCAGCGATAAACGAGAATGATTGTCCTTCCAACCAGCCTCGGGCAGTGGCCTCTTTCATTTGTGCTGACCTTTGTCAGACGCGCCAGGATCCTAATAGCGCGACGCCAGAAAGCGAGGAACCAGTACGCTCCGAACCGACCTCTCAGTGTTTGGGACCGTGCAAATTTCGGCAACGACTCGAGGTAAGCTCGATAAGCTGGGGGGAGATTGAACTCCTCGGCACCCTCGAGAATCAAACCCTGCCATTATCAGTCGTCATAGTTTCTGCTCGATTTCTCGGACTTCATTTACCTTGTACCGCGCACTTGGCGCTCTATTGGGTCTCCAGGGATACTTTGCTTGCAACGTATGTACCAATATCTCCCCCTTATCGGTGTGGAGGTCGGCCACCGGGCCGGCTATAAGAGTGATCTCGTTGTACCCAACTCCGGCACCCTCGGTGAGCACCAAACGCCGGTAGTCGTCTGGTGTAAGGAGGTATGCAACACCATGTACTGGTAGCAATGTGTGATGCTCTTTGGCGTTTGTAGGCCCTGCGGTTGTATCCGGCATTGGTGCGATGCTGGCAAAGGACGGCTCAGCGTACGGAATACCGAAGATGTCGAAGCAGAGGACATGGGATGGCACTACCACTGCTTGGGAGCAGAGGGGCGTAATCCCTCGAGCCTTCATAACGGAGGACTTCATATTGGATCCGTAAGCGAAGTACCAGATTGCTTTATCTCTGACATTTCGATTCGCCGGGCCTATTTCTTCAGACATGTTGACGATGCCTTGTACCCTAGGAGCACGGCGAATTTCAATGAGGAGGGGAAATGAGTAGAAAATATAGAAAAGTAGATAGCGGATGAGCCGGTCTATCTATGTTACTCTAGCACAACCAACAGCCAGAATGGCCTCCGAGCTGCTTTAACAGACTGTCCGGAACGGACAGCCATAACCGACGATCGTCTTCATACCAACAATGTCGAGTAATAAAGCAGGCTCTTCCAGGCCTTTCCTAGGAATTAAGTACACTACAGTTGGTATTGAATTATGGACGCCCAGTGTCTACTTTCCCGGCGATCGCACGCCACGACCGAGGCCCTCCAGCAGTTTGGCTTTCGACCTGTGCAGAATGCCACCGCACCAAGGGTAGAGGGAGAGGCAGCGATTGACCTTTCCGTGGCTGAGAACTGGTGCATTCGGTCGGAAATCATTTCGTTGTTTCAAGACGCAGTTCTTACGGGGCTTAATGATCGAGTATGATGATTCACAATGAGGGCAAATACATCACAAGCTGACCAACACAGCGACTGTCCTATAGCAACAGCTATTTCGGCGATACGGAGTTAATAGATGCATTAGCCTCGTTCTTTAAACAGTATTTCCAGCCATGTCGACCTGTGGAGCCTGCGCATTTAGCCATTGGACCCGGCTCATCGGCTTGTCTCGATGCGCTGATGCATCACATTTGCGATCCCGGCGAAGGAGTCCTGGTTCCAACTCCCCTTTGGAGTATGCCTTCAACAATTCCAATAAAGTTATACTATTGATCAGCTGGATGCTAACGGCATGAAAGATGGATTCGACTTCCACTTCACTATTCGTGCTCGGGTCCAACTCGTCGAGGCACATGTCGATACACTGCACAAGGCGACGGATCCAGACGCCTTGATCACTGCATTGACGCAGGCATTTGACGAGAGCCCGTGCCGAATTCGAGCACTCGTCATCACCAATCCGGGTAACCCTCTAGGCCAGTGCTATTCCCCGGAAGCACTTCGACGATGCGCGGAGTTCTGCCAACGACGACACCTGCATCTCGTGTGCGATGAGCTGTACGCTCTTTCCTGCTTCCGGCAAGATGAGCTCAACACAAATAACTTTAACTCCATTCTGTCGCTGGATCTGGAGGCCTGTGGAGTTGACCTGTCACGGATCCATACTGTCTGGAGTCTGAGCAAGGACTTCGGCTGTAGTGGTCTTCGCCTGGTCAGTACTTGACATTGGATCGTCTCCGAAAACTGCTGACACGATGGCAGGGATGTATCGTCTCGCAAGCAAATCCTACGCTCCTCCTGGGCTTGTCCCTGCCAATGAGTGCACAGGTGTCTTCATTAACTGCGCTTTGTACGACTGCTCTGTTAACCTCCCCAGCGCTTCCAAGGCTCATCCAGTTGAATTCCGAGAGGCTATTGGACTGCTACAGGCACTTGACGGAGTTCCTCGACTCCCGGGGAATTGAGTATATACCAGCCACGGCTGGACTGTTTGTGTTTGCTCGGTTGATGCCGACGGCAAAGTTATGGGACGATGAAGCCAGTTTCCAACAATGCCTACGACGGGAGGGTGTGCTTGTGAGTCCTGGGAGGTTATATCATCTGCCCTCTGCGCAAAATGGCTGGTTCAGATTGACGTTTGCTATACCAAAGGATCAACTCACCAAGGCAGTGGCGATTCTGGCGCGTTGCTTATGAAATAAGACGCAGATCACTACTGTCATTGTGGATCTACGATATTTTGTTGGTTTTCCGTGTTGATTACTTGGAATAGTTCTATGACTGTGAGACATCATCTGTATGCGAGACTGTGAAATGCAGGGATTTGAACGAAGTAAAACTCGCTCGGCTAAATAAATCAAAAAGAATAATTACCCAGTCTGCCTTTCCATCTGTATGCATATGTCTCATTGGGGAAGCATCACAGTTTGGTAGAGTAGACGAACGGCGGGTGGTCAACTGTACCGGGTTCAACTTGATAGTGCCTCTGGTCACAGTGGCTGACAATGTTAGCTGTTCATAATTCAGTTCAGTAATTGAAATAGCACCGACACGGACCGCCCAACACATACAGACGCTGACTGCTTATCACTGTAAATCCCCGCGGTCCGCTGTGATAACTACGCTTACATATATATATATGCTCTCAATACGGAACACTACACTGCAATCAAAACGCCCAGCCTCAGAGTAACAATCATGGAAGCTACTCTCTCAGTTCTCTGTTCCTCCCTGCAGGAAATTACCGCTCAATTACAAGGACCTTTACAGTCCGAGCTTCAGGCATCCCTTCACGATCACCGCGAGGGAAAGTTACCAGATGCCAAGTTGGGTCAATTGGCAGCCCGCACCATTGATCTACTACACCAGGTCGAGCAACTGCTGGAGCCGTCATCAGTGGTCCTAGCAGACCACTTCCTTGGTCAGTAGCTTATGGATATACCATCCGCCCTCAAAGCTACTCACTGAATGACCGGCAGGCTATCTTAATACGAAATGTCTCGGTACCGCTGTTGAACTGCGCATACCGGACCTCCTCGCCCAGGGACCCCACAACGTGACAAAACTGGCTGAACTGTCAGGAGCCAGGGAGGATCGTCTGCGACAGGTGCTACGACTGCTTCACAACAACGGAATCTTTGCGTACGACCCGCAGACGGACGAATATCGTAACAACCACACGTCGGAGCTGCTGACCACTGACCACTGGACCCAATGGCACAACTGGGTGGATCTCTACGGCAATGAATTCTACGATATGGCCCGCGGGATCCCAGCCTCGGTGCGCAAAGACGCCACCCGGACTCCAGCGCAGATCCAATTCGACACCGATCAGAATATGTTTGACTATTTTACGGCCCGCGGATGGCTTCCGCGCTTGCACCGGACCCTCGGCGGGGGAGCGACTGCTCAAGCGCCGGGCATTCTGGCCGATTACACCTGGGAGGAATTCAGCGGCAAAACATTTCTCGACGTCGGAGGCGGCCAGGGCGCGCTGGTGGCCATGATTCTGAGACGGCATCCCTCGATTACGGGGGCTTTGCTCGACACCCCCAAGGTCATCGAACGGGCCCGCTCGCTGTTCCACACCGTCGACGGGGAGTATGCTGATGTCGGGGACCGGGTGCCCGAGGAGAATCTCATCGCCGGTGATTTTCTGGAGAGCGTTCCGAGCTTTGAGTTCTATACTATGAAGTGGTGTCTGCACGACTGGAACGACAGTAAGGCAGCTGCCGTTCTGCAGAATATCCGGAAGGCCATCCAGACGACCCCAGACAGCCGCCTGGTGGTCATGGAGTCGATCCTGGCAGATGGACGGAGTAGTCGTCTGTCGCGCTATGCTGATTTGACCATGATGGTCAGCGCGGATGGCCAGGAGCGGACAGAGGCCCAGTGGAGGTCGCTTGCGGGCCGGACCGGGTGGGAGATTCGAGAGATCCGGGTGTTGAGGGGGGCGTGGCCGTGTGCAATTGAGATGAGGCCTGTGTAGCAAACACCATTCTATATAAATTAGACAGCAAACCAATTTACCACATTTGAAGCATTAGCAACTCCTCTGGGTCAGTTATCCCAATACAAACGACATGATGGGCACCGTACAAGACGCTCCGCCTGTGATCCAGGGAGATGTAGAATTTGATGGCCGCGTCATCTTATATGTGATCAAAGGTATTTTCTACCACCAAAGACATATGTTGTAATTGCTGATTGAACAGCGGACGAAACTTCATACATCAACTACATCAAACCGCTGATCCTCGCGCGAGAGATGCACATTCCGCATCTTCTGTCAGTCATTGACACAAAGGACGAGTGGTTCTATCGAATCCATCCAGAACGAATGGTTCCATCGCTGAGGGATGAGGACCCCACGACAAAACAGGAGGTGATTGTGTTTGAGAGCACCGCGTGCCTTCAGTACCTTGCGGACCGGTTTGACCACGACGGTACCTGGATGGGACGGAATGCTACGGAGAAAGGGGTAGTCCTCTCCTGGACAGCCTATCAAACCGCCGGACTAGGGTAGGATGAACTTTTCCATGGCTCCGAATAGCCCGAGGTAGAGAGGTATACCGGACTAAAATTTGCATGCAGGCCGACAGCCAAGTATTGGCTCTACTTTTGTCGAGGATATCCGAATCGACAGAATCCCGTCCAGCTGCCCCGAACTATCGAAAAGTGAGTCCATAGTCTCCGAACTTCAATGTGTAAATCTATAATTCTAAACGGGTGCAGACTTCATGCAAATTGCTTGCGGCAATGGGATATTCTCGAAAAGAGGCTCTCGTTACCAGGCCAAAACTACATTGCTCTCGTGGACCGACCCACGCTGGCCGATCTGTCGTACTTCCCATTTGCCATGCCGTGGATGTTTCAATTCCTCGGGGTAAACATTCATGATTGGCCACATATCCAGCAATGGAGTGAAAGGATGCTGCAGCGTCCTGCAGTCAAAGCGGTTCTAGAAATGGCTCCCAAAATTGGTCATTGAGCTATGGTGTGTAGATTAGGACTACTTTAAAGGATCCGATGTTTATTCCCCGGTTGCAGTGGTAATTCTTCAATGGATCCTTTCTCTCTTGTCCCTCGCATCGGCCCGGAGAGAGCAGGGACGGGGGACGACTCAACGAGGGGGCAGAGCATTATAAGGATTAAATAAGTCTTTTGTAGCTGAAGGTCTTCAATTTCTATGGATCTGTATTTGGATTCCCTTCGCAGCGAGTGTAATTGAATCAACTCCGACAGAGATGTACGATCAATGGACGGAGAGCCATTCTCTGGCTGCGGTCCTGCTGGGCCTCGCAACCTTGACAATTGTTCTCATCCGTGCTCGTAAACCAGCTCTGGATTTACCTCGATTCGAAGTCACGTCCGATGTCGTGAAAACCATCGAAGAAGCGCATGCACAGGTATAGTGGCCCCGGCTCGTGAGCATCCACCTTGTGCTGACTGATGGAAAAACAGTACCCCGACGATCCGTTCATTCTGTCCATGGTGGGAATGGAGTTGGTTATTCTTCCCCGGTCTGGCATCGATCTGCTTAAAGCTTTACCCGAGGATCATGTGTCTATCAAGTAAGTGTCATCCTTTCCTTTTCCTTGGTTGGTTATGATCACTGATTTCCGATTCCCCTTGGACATAGGAAGCACCACCATGACGTCTTCCTTGGTCAATACACGTACATGGGCACAAAAGCCCCCGAATTTGACGAGGCGATGCGCTACGATCTCCCACGCAATACACCGACCGTGCTAGCATCTTTCGTGGCCGAGGTCGCCTACGCCGTGGAGCAAAGCTTCGGCCAGCCTCGTGAATGGATGTCCTTCCAGCCCCGGCAATGTATGTCCCGGATCGCCTCGTTGATGTCGGGCAGAGCATTTGTCGGCCTACCACTCAGCCGTGACGAGACCTGGAGCCAGGCAACGGTCACCTACACGCAGGACGTCACTCGTGCATGGCTGGTTCTGCGCATGATTCCCTGGCCGATCCGGCCGTTGATCGCAGACCTACTCCCGCAGGTCCGATCGCTGAAGTATCAGCGGCGGATGACCGAGGAAAAGCTCAAGCCACTACTTGAAAACCCACCGAGCAAGGCGTCAACGGCAGACGATGCCCCAGGAGGGGATATGCTACGGTGGTTCCGGCAGCGGTACCCGGGCAATCCCACGCCCAAACAGCTCGCCCGGGATCAGCTGCTGGCCACTTTCGCCTCTATTTACAATCTCTCCAATGCGCTGACCTACTTGATCTTCGATCTTGCCAGTCATCCAGAGCATATAGAACCGCTACGAGCCGAGCTTCAGGATGTATTACATGGACAATCGATAAACAAGGAGAATATCCAGAGACTAAAGAAGCTGGACAGTTTCATCCGTGAATCGCAGCGACTCAGTCCGCCTTCGCTAGGTACAAATGACCCCATCCCCATCCGCGCAAGATCCGATGAAGTTGTTTACTGACATTTGGGTTTAACCACGCAGCCAATATGCCACGAATAGTGACCCATCCGCAAGGCCTGAAGCTTCCCAGTGGACACATAATCCCACGCGGAACCCGAGTCATGGTCCGCGCGCACACTCTGAACATGGATCCCCTCCTGTGGTCGAATCCGGCCGAGTTTGACGGATTCCGGTTTTCAAAGCTGCGGGATCAACCCGGCAACGCGTTCAAATATCAACATGCCACGACGGGCACAGACAATATCAATTTTGGCCATGGGATATGGGCGTGCCCCGGGCGCCATTTTGCCAGTAGCCAGATGAAAGTGGTTCTCGCCCATTTGCTGCAGCACTATGATATCAAGTTGCCCGAAGGCGCCGACAAGCCTAAGCAGCAGCATTTCGGGTTGGCTATTGTTCCTGATGAAAAGGCCACAGTTCTGATCAAGTTGAGACAGTAGTCCTAGACAATAAATTTACCGGTTTATCTTGGGAGTTGAAGAGATTCGTTGTCTTGGATTCCTACTACGAGCTGTATAAGAAGCCGGCCGTAATTATTGGTAGTGATCTTGATATCTCGTAGCCCACAATGGTCACCAACCGGCTTTCGAAAACCTGGAACGTGGAAATTGCGGCAGTATCCTGCCACCGGACCGATCCAGCCACCATGTAGACCGTCAGGACACCCTCTCCCGATTTTCCTGATACGCCTTTGTAACCTTGGTGGCCGGTGCTCCAGGATCAGTCTGCTCAGTTACGGTAGACACCTTTGTTGTATATATTCGATCCTGCCGTGGTTGCAGTCGTCTCCCACCACGATCAAACAGCCCTCTTTCGCTGTCAAACACTCAGCTTAAACCGAAAGCAATGGATATGCAGGAGCAGATCGTTGATGAGATCGCAAGAGTCCTGAAGGTCTCTACAGGAGAGGTGGACCTTTCCTTGAACTTTACCCATCTGGGAGGACATTCGTTGGCTGCTCTCAAACTTGCACGCGCCTGCAAGCAGAGATGCATTGGTATTTCCGTGGGCCAGGTATTGCAATGTCGCTCTATCACTGACCTGATATCGTGTGCGAGGTCTATCCAAGCCTCGGGCCAGAGAGAAAACACTGTGGATGCCATTAATACCGTGGACACCATCGATGATTCCCCATATTCTCCAAA
Source organism: Aspergillus fumigatiaffinis (assembly GCA_012656285.1). Taxonomy (NCBI): domain Eukaryota; kingdom Fungi; phylum Ascomycota; class Eurotiomycetes; order Eurotiales; family Aspergillaceae; genus Aspergillus; species Aspergillus fumigatiaffinis. The sequence continues at coordinate 63,667 of JAAAPX010000071.1, read as the reverse complement.
GGAACAGACTACATTCAATACTATATGCCACCCTGTCCCGCGTTGCCTCACCCCCCCGGCCACCCCTCCCGATTCTTCGGATCCGCACAAAGTCTCCATCCCGGAGATGCAGTTATCGTTGATCAGGGGGAGTTTAACACGCCCGGACAACAATATCCTGGCATACAGTCGCAGGTGCCCCACTCAGCAGTTGCCTGCAATGAGAGAGGCCTGGCAACATGTCCTCGAGTGCGAAGACATTTTCCGTACGCAGTTTCATATCGAAGACGGCCAGGAGTATCTTAGCAGCACCGGCGTCACTCCGAGCCATTGGACACAGGTCAAAGTGGAGGATCAGTCGGCCCTGGAGGTCGAGTTACTACAGCCGCCGAGCTTCACGGGGGTTGGCTGGGAGTTTCGAACAATCACTGTCGAGGACAGTGACACGGCGTATCTCTTATGGCACGTTCACCACGCCCTAATCGACGGATACTCGATGAAGATCCTCCTCGATAAGGTCTCTCGCGTGATGGCAGGGCTCCCCGTCCTTCCAGGACCCTCATTTGTGAACGTCGCCCGGATGCGAGAGATTCAGATTGGGCAGCGCCGGGATGAGGCCATAGCCTACTGGAAATCACAGGAAGCAAGCCTGGAAAAAGCCACAGGTGATATCGGGCTGCCCTGTCTGCCAACCAGCGTTAAGCAGTCGAGTTTCTGGAATGGTCTGGCGATGTATCCAGTGGACGTGACACCCTTCGAGTTGGAACAATACGCGCAGTGCCATGGTGTGACCGTCGCCTCTATCTACTATGCGTCTTGGGCATTGATCCTGTCCAGGTTGTGTGACTCTGACTGCGTCCTGTTTGGGGCCGTCGTGTCCGGCAGGTCGCTACCCGTTGCTGGGATCTTGGAGGTGGTCGGCAGCCTGGTGAATACGTTGCCAATAGCTGTCAACGTGGAGGAGAGCATAGATACAGGGGAATTCGTGAAGAAGGTCTTTGACCAGCTTGTGGAGCTAGCCGCGTACGACTGGACGGTCCCCGAACATGGCTATCACCGACGCGTGTCGTCCGCCCTGGCGATGCAGTTTGATGTCGCAGGTCAGGGCAATTGCACCACGACACAGCAGCCACCTCTTTCCAGTTCGCGAATGAACAGTGAAATTCCCCTGAGCTTGCTCATAGAGACTGATGGGACAATCTGCATCCAGTACTCGGAGCAGCGGTATCACAAGGAACAGATCGACTTCGTGGGGCTCCTGTTCTCCCAAATGGTCGCACGCTTACTACGACGCACCAACACCGTGGGCATGTGTCTTCAGGAGATGGTCTCCCTACGGGACCGACAGACGTTGTTCCAGTTGGGTAACTGCCTGTCGGGGTTGACGACGGAACCATCTGTTGAGGAGGATCTGGTAACACTCATGAAGAAGGCAGCTTCGAAAGATCCGCTCGCGTGGGCTGTGCAAAAGCTAGACCAGGCCATGTCATACGAGGAACTCGACCGCTGGAGTGACTGTGTTGCACGGCATCTGACCACCGTTGTTCGGAAGGGAAAAGTGGTCTGTGTGCATGCAGAACCGTCTATCTACTGGACTGTGGCTGTCTATGCCGTTCTCAAAGCCGGCGGCGTTTATTGTCCTCTCAACGCAAAGTTGGACCCTGAGCTTCGACAGAGTATGTTTGAGCTGTCTGGAGCCGCAGTGTTCCTGACTCCGTCAACCGTTGAAACGAAGTGGCGTCCCAGCACAAGTCGATACTGCTGGGCAGTTCAAGACCTGCTGCAACAGCCCAAAGAAGCCGAAGAAGGATCGTACCAGGGCCATGAAGCTGATCCCGCAGCTAACGCCTATCTCTGTTTTACATCCGGGTCCACCGGCAAGCCCAAGGGCGTTCTATGCACGCACCAAGGGTTAGTTGCATTCCAGCGGGACCGGGAAGTCCGGCTGTTCGCACAACCGGGGCGCAAAATCGCGCAGATCATGTCACTCTCGTTTGATGGCAGCATCCATGAGCTCTTTTCTGCTCTAAGCTATGGAGCGACCTTGGTTCTGCCGCATCCGAACGAACCTTTCGCCCATCTCCTGGAGGTGGACACATGCATTCTCACCCCGTCTTTGGCTGCGACCATGGACGCAGACGAGTATCCAAACCTGGTGAACGTGAGTTATAGCACGTCCGTGACTCAAACCCACGCTTAGATCGCTAACATGACCGGCGGCTAGGTCTACCTGGTCGGTGAGCAAGTAACGCAGGAGGTGAACGATCGATGGAGTTCTTGTACAACGCTCTACAACATGTATGGCCCAACAGAAGCCACTTGTGGTGCCACTATCAAGCGATTACTCCCGAGGCGAAGAGTTACTATTGGGCGCCCAAATCCCTCCACGCGGATCTATATCCTCGATCGGCATCGGCGCTTGGTCCCCCGTGGAATGACCGGACAGATATACCTTGCCGGAGTGCAGGTCTCCAATGGCTATCTCAACCAACCTGGTCTTACGCACGATCGGTTCCATGCGGACTCGGTGTGTCGAGGATTGCGGGAGCGCATGTACGCCACCGGGGATATTGGATACTGGAACGATGAGGGTGAAGTCATCTGTCTAGGGCGTAATGATCGCCAGATCAAACTCAGAGGGTTTCGCGTAGACCTCGAGGATCTCGAGGCTCGCATCTCCAAGATTGAGGGTATCAATGCGGCTGCCGTCGCCCGTCATGAGGACGAACTGATCGCTCTCGTCCAACCCAGCAGTATCTCTGCGACGGCGTGCAAGGAACGCATGGCTAGTGTGCTCCCAGCCCATGCCATTCCACGGTATATCGTCCCTGTGGACCGGTTCCCGATGACGATGGCAGGCAAGCTAGACTACAAGGTATTCCCTAAGCTGCTTGAACGGGCTGTCACTGGCCCCGTGGATAGACGCATGAGCCCTACGGAGCAGCGTATTGCCAAAAACTGGTCTGATCTGTTGGGACAAGTGGAGACAAAGGAAATCGTCCCGGACTCCAGCTTTGCCGCAATGGGCGGCCACTCCCTCCTGCAGCTGCGACTGGCCAGTCGTCTTTCTGCTGAGTTTGGACGCCCGATTCCTCTTGCTATCATTGTTAACGCACTGTCCCTTCGGGATATGGCGCACCATGTCGATAAACTCGTCACCCGCGGCTGTCACCTAGCCAGGCAGTCCGGGAGCCAGATGGGCCCGAAAGATGTTTCCCGGATGGAGGCCGAATGGTTGGCCAAGTACAGCTACAAGAAGAGCGATAGCTGTGGTGTCAGCTCGTTCAATGTCTCTTTTGCCTGCCATCTCTCTCCGTTGACTGATAGGAATCGTCTGTGCGCCAGCTGGAATAAGGTTATGGCTACCCACCGCATTCTACAATCCAGATATCCAGTCAGTGATAGGATGGCCCCAGTTCGAGTTTACTCGCATCAGCCACCCAAAGCTCAGGCCGTGGGTGAGCTTGATACACACGCGGAAATCAACCGTCCCTTCCACGTCGATCGGGAGGATCTCATTCGAGTCTTCATCTCCCCGACGCTGATGCTGGTCGTCGTAAGCCATCTCATCTGTGACCTTACGACGATGCGATTGCTATTGAAGCAGGTGGAAGATGAATACCACGGAAACGCCCTGCAGGCTGCCAGCATCCCATACGAAACTGCCGATGCCTGGAAGCGACAGGCCTCGGACGAGGACCTTGCTTTCTGGACTACATATCTCAAGGACGTGCCCTGCCCGGAATCAAAGCGCAGCAGCTACAGTGGCCGATCGCGGATCAATATCATCCCAGAAGCGACATCCCATGCCGTGACGCATTTCGTGCAAACCTCCCCTTTCACCCATCACCAGTTCGCCATGGCATCCGTTGCCGTAGCTCTAAACGCGGGGAAGGATCGTATGGACGTCCTTCTCGGGGGCCCATTTGCCAATCGGTGGTCGGAAAATGACATGAAGACCATCGGTCTATTTCTGGAGCCCCTGCCCATCCGCATTCAATTTGATGCAGGCCAGTCCTCCGATGCTCGCGCCTTCCTGCAGTGCGTATCGTGCTCAAGCCAGGCAGCGCTTTCCCATGCCGTTCCGTGGCAGGATCTTCTCTGCCACCTTGGAGTAACACCGGCATATCCTAACCATCCTCTGTTTGAGACGGTGGTCACCTTCCATGAGCGGCAGAATGCGCTGACATTCGGCCTGGACCACGCCACTACTCTGCTCACTTGGTCTAATGGCGCCAAATTCGGTCTCATGTGTGAATTCACGGAACTACCCAACGGACGCATCCTCCTGCGACTGGAGTATGATGACACTGTCTGGGAGGAAGTGGACATACGTCGAATTGAACAGTCGATCGCGACTTCCTTGGAACTATTGGCCCAGAATTCGTCATATGCCGACATCATCGACACGCTACGCAGAATGAGAGAACAGCCTCTAGAACCGTTGGACGACGAACCGGACGCTTCGAATCTGGTGGACTACGGGCTACTGTAAACAGTCACTCTCTGCACCTTTCATTTGTTAAGGTTACTAGATACTCTCTACAACTGAAATCAGATATTGCATTCGTTTTTCCAGATTCTGTGTCCAGCTGTTTAGACTGAAGCAGTGATGATCCGGTCGAGGCGACGAGGAGAGACACCGAAGCATCTGAAGACTACGGCGAAGCTCTGTAGAGATAATCCTCGCCGATAAAGCCGCCTGCTCCTGGGGATCAAGCAGGAATGACCCGAACCCAATTCCGGGCGTGTATGAGAGCGCGGGAACAACGGAGCTTGAACGTTTTCCAGCAATATCTGTAGCGGCAGACCACTGGTTCTGATGAAGCGTAGGGTAGAGCTCCTCGCAGGCCGTCTCGAATAAGTGCACGGCATGCTGTGCGGCCGCGAGCATCACAATAGACGCCCCTATGCTACAGGTGTAATCGCGTCGATTCATGAGCTCGCTGATTGCCTGGGTGGCGGCCTTGTTGACCCGAAGAACCTCATCAATTGCGGTGAGGCCACCGCGAACCTTGGCCTCCAGCTGCTCGAGGATCTCTGCCGCAGCAAGGATGACACCTTTACTTGTTGGAGCAGTGGCGAGCGCCTGTCGCCCGTACGGGCGATATGGGGCCTCCGCTGGGATGCTTTTTCGTGGCCAGCCATCGCAACCGGACATGCGGCTCCTGTCCTCCAACTGCCAGGGCGGACTTTGGACTAAGGGAGTAAAGGTATGCGGTGCCTCCGAGGTGCCAATGGCGGAGTCCAGCTGGCGGTCGTGTGACGAGCCCAATTCAGGACCGGCTTCTTTACCCGCGTGGTTTGTACTACTCCTGCTCATGTCCGCCATAGTATACTCCTCGAGTAGCTCCATCTCCTGCAGCCCCCCTTCTGTCCCGGCGATGTTGGAGTCGGAGATGGGCTGGGAGATATCCCACAGATCGTGGTGGAAAAAGTCGTTGGTGTCAATGCTGAACACCGGAGAAGCTGAGGAAGAAGTGACGGCTTCGCGGGGATCGTTGCGGGAGGGTGAATTGCCCTTGGACATGGGATCAGGGGCCGAGTTCTGACTGCTCGAGTTAGTCGGTTGCTCTCCAGCACTGCGCTTGCGTCGTCCGCGGGTCTTTCCCACTCGGGATTCGAGGTAGATGCATTCGTTGCCGAGACTGCGGCAGCGAACACAGCCCGTCTTCTCTCCGCTGCAGCGGACCTTGGCCGCATGGCAGCTGGTACAGGCCGCTCGGAGTCGACCTGGCTTCCCATCCTGTTGTCCGGCCGGCGATCTGCAGCGGGGTTAATTGTCCATTCGATCTGAGGCAGCGATTTGTGACATACTGTGACAAGCGCTGACCAAGCATTTCTAATTGAAGTCCGGGGTGGATCGAGGTCTGGGCACAAGGCACAAGAATTGCGACACTGCGCAAAATATGACGGTACAGAGCATTGCATATGCCTCATCCTTGATCTTTAATGTTGGGGAGTATAGGCACTGCATAGATTGACTACCTTGGCAAGGTTTGGTCCGCCCTGAGTACCTTGTAGTTTGTGAAGCTGTTCACACTCGGAACCCCAAGTTCCCTCCACAACCATGAACCATGGTACAATTGGGGCCAAATTAAGTTATTTCTATACGAGGCAAACTGTCATTTCCCATCCAATCAGAATTAGTCTATATCTATTCTTCATACCCGCCACGCTGCCTCTTCTACCCTTCCCCTCCCGAATTGCGGGCCGTGGCGCTCATATCGCCAGGGATTTCGCTTACCCAGGGTCTCCTATGGGTGAAGCAACCGTCATTTTCCCCCAGGGTTCCTTTTCTCGCCAATGAAATAAGACCTATCATACTCGCTCCGAACAAGCTCGAATGCCACGTCTAAGGCCAGCAGTTGCTTTTTATGACGATATCGGGGTCTATCTACGACCAGCAGAACTCAGGGACCTTGGTGACGTAGAAATAGATTGATCGATTTACATAATTGCAGCCAAATTGACTAATTGTCTTCACTCCTCGAGCGTGCCGCTAGACTTCCATTCGCGAATCTTGGCCACAACAGTCCGTGCCGCGCCTCGCGCCAACAAAGAGTACTCTTCCTGAATCTCCTTGGCCCGGTCACTTCCAGATACCACTCCAGGCACATGGAGCTCGTATGCCGCAGTCAGGAACAGGTCCGTCGGCTTATCCGATTCTCGGCCTCCGCGCGAGATGAGCATTGTGCTACGCGCACCAGAATCGATAGTGATGGCTTCCGTCTGCGGCAGGATAAGTGGTCAGCAGTGCTACTGGCTTCTCTTAAGGTTCTCATGCGTACCAGAAGGTTATCCGCGTTGCGCACGTTCTGCTCCAGGGCGACTCCCTTAGCCGTGTGCACCGCTCCGTCGGCCATGATTAATCTTCGGGTGAACTCATTCTCGGACTTTCGACCAGGCAGGACTTCTGTGTCTGCCACGTACTCGGCAAAAAGATGAGGCTTCTCTCCGCCACGTCGTAGCCCTCGCCAAAACTCCTCCAGAGTCAGGATGGGGCCTGCAGGATCATCATTGATGGGTACGGTAAAGGCAACGTTGAAGACGAGCTCGTTTGATTCGGCCATTGTGATTGTGTGTGATAGCTGTGATAGTGTCTCACCCCTCGCCTCCACATATATATTGGCTCGCGGGGACGTAAGTCTAAGCCCGGACCTTTGTCAGTCGGCCCGGGTGATTTGGAAGTAATTCGGTCTCCGACTATGTGTATGTTAATAATGGATGAACTCCAAGTCAATGTAAACAGCTCTGTATGCGACCGAAATTGGTCATCACAGTATCAACATGGGTTTAGCAAGTGACATTATAGCACCCCTTGCAGAACAATGGCATGATATGACATGGAGCACCATTGCTCTTTATGGCGTGGTAATCTTCGTTACTCGGGTGAGTTTGTAGCCTAGCAGGATATCCAGATGTGTCAGCGACAGACTGATCCCTGCGTTCCAGCTGCTCATCGTGTCCATCTATCGCCTCTATTTCCATCCGCTTGCCTGCTATCCCGGTCCTTTGCTGTGCCGCATCAGTATCCTACCGAGCCTGTATTATGCCTGGACAGGGGACAGACATTTGGTCGTCGACAAGCTCCACAAGGCCTACGGTGCATATCCCAAGTATCCTCAATGAGATCACCAGAAGGCTAATCAGTCTTTCCATGACAGGCAAGGTTCTGCGGCTCGAGCCCAATCTGATCTCGATATGTACTCCCAATGCCATTAGAAGTAAGATAGCGACTCCCTTTGCGATGACAGAAGTACTCACTCGAGTAGCCGCCTATGGTCCCGGGACCAAGTTTGAAAAGGTACTATATTCTTGCATTGCGGCCTTTGAACACCCTTGACTCACACTAGCCAGGGGATGTTCTATTCTCGAGGGCCAAAGGAAAAGCAGCTTCTCGTCGTATGTACATTCTCTACTCCGCGTACTACACTCGCTGTGTACCTAATGATGCACAGAACCTGGCAAGCACAACGGATAAGCGCGTCCATGCCCGGAAACGACGGATTATCTCGCATGCGATGAGCGAGGCAGCAATCCGCTCCTATGAGCCCACGATCCTGGACAAGACACGGTTGTTTTGTCAACGTGTCTCGGATCCTACGACTTTTGAGGGTCCTTATAAGAATATGTCGCGGTGGTTCTCCTTTCTCACGTACGATATCATGGGCGAACTTACGTTTAGCCAGAGCTATGACATGTTAACCAAGAGCGACAACCATTTCATTCAGCCCTTGATCGATTCATATCAGCACAGCCAGGTGATTGTACGGCCCCTCTTTATCTTGTCGAAACCCCGATAAGAACTGACTTTCAACCAGCTTGGCACAGAGCCCAAAATCGAACAATGGGGCCTGGCGCCCCTGCTCTTTCTACGTATCATGGCTGCCAACCAGCGATTCCGCAAGTACGTCGATGACCAGGTAAACGGCCGCATCGCGCTGGAGAAGTCGGGAAATGGACCCTCCGATATCTTTAAACTTTTACTCGATCATAAGGACAAGGAGACGGGCGAGAGTATGGAATTCAAGGAGCTCTCTGACGAAGCGGTCGTCCTGATCATAGCCGGTCAGCCCACCTCATTCCCATTGCTCACAGTCGGACGTTTTGCAGCTGACTTGCCATCCTGCAGCGAGTGATACAACCGGTACGGCTCTTGCCGGGCTGTTCTTCTATCTGGCCCGGTACCCCGCCTGCTACAAAACGTTACAACAGGAGATCCGATCTCAGTTCGCCGACGTCGAAGACATTGTTGGCGGACCGAAGCTCCTTGGTTGCAAGTACATGCGCGCCTGCGTAGACGAGGCCCTCCGCATGTCCCCCGGGGTCCCAGGATTTCTCACCCGCGAGGCACCTGAGGGCGCTTCCATTGACGGACATTATTTTGCGCCCCGGGTGCAAGTGGGGATCCCCACCTGGACGATGCACCGAGATCCCGACGTCTATCCAGACCCGCAGGTGTTTAAGCCAGAGCGGTGGATGGTCGACTCGGAGGAAGCGCTGCAACGGTTGCGGTCAGCCTACTATCCCTTCAGCACGGGGACTCGTGGTTGCATTGGTAAGAATATGGCCTATCACTCTATCTACCTGATCGTTGCTCGACTGGCTTTTCTGTTCGATATCGAATCACGCGATTCTCTGCCTCTGGAGTTCCATGTGAAGGACCATTTTGCGGCGGGTAATAAGCAGGGGCCGTATCTGAAATTTACTCCTTCCCTGACGTCCGCCAAAGACTGAAACCTCGATCTTGTTTAGTCGTATTCTTTGGATAGTTGCTGCACTTGTATTGGCTTTAGTTTGGATTTCTCAACAAATACAATCGATAGTCTTGAGTCATCTGTCTGAGCACTCCCAATCATAGCTTCGAGTGGCTTGAGGCGCCTTTCCCCCAAGGTCGCATCGGTCCGGTGGCACCAGATCGGTCCGTTAGACGATATGAACAGATACCCTCTTCTAGCATATATGGTGGTCTGTCTACCCCTGTCCTATGATCAAGGTCACGGCTCTAACGCATCTACAATGGTAATGGCGTCTCCCAGTTCTAGTCATTCTCTCGACAAGCAGCGGGATCCACAGTCTGATCCACAGCCTGACCCTCATATCGACCATCGGAATCAGACCCATGATAAATCTCCCGGTGTGATTCGGATCGAGGCCATTGCCGGCTGTCTGACTCCAGTCACTCGTACGATCCTCTTCGCAAGTATCTTTATTCTGGGTTATGCGTTCGGCTTGGACGCTGTGCTGCGCGGCGTCTATCAAACCTACGCCACCGCAAGCTACGATGATCACTCGCTGCTTTCCACGGTCAATGTCGTCCGCACCGTTTTCGCTGCTGCTGCTCAGCCAACGTCGGGCAAGCTCGCAGATGCCTTTGGTCGCGTGGAGATCCTCGGTCTCTCCATCGTCTTGTATCTAGTCGGCACCATTGTCGAGGCGACTTCCACCGGTCTCGCTGCTTTTGGCGCCGGCGCGGTTCTCTACACCCTGGGGTTCACCATCGTGCAGACGCTGGTCGACATCCTCATCGCCGATGTAACATCTACCCGGGTGCGGCTCCTCGCTACCTACATCCCCAACCTGCACTTCATCATCACAGCTTGGGTGTCTGGCAATATCTCGTCGGCCGTCCTGGGCGCCACGACATGGAAATGGGGTGTCGGCATGTGGTGTATCATTTTCACCGTCTGTGTGGCCCCCGTCATCGCCACGCTTGTCTTCCTCTCCCGTCGCGCCGCTCGTACTTATCCGACCTCAATGGCTGTCCGGTCTGTTCCCTTGAACCGGCTGTTCTGGCAGCTGGACGTCCCCGGTATCATCCTCTTGGTTGCGACGCTTTCCCTGGTGCTTACTCCGCTTACCATCGCCGGAGGCTACAGTCCCAAATGGCGCTCGGCACATGTGCTCGCCCCGCTGGTCATCGGGATATGCTGTCTCCCAGCGTTCATTGTCTGGCAGCTCCGAGCGCCTATCCCGCTGATCCCATTTCGCTTTCTCCGGGACAGAGGCGTGTGGGGTCCGCTGGCGATTGCCACGATGATGAACTTTGCCTACATGATGCAGGGCAACTACCTCTACACTGTGCTGATTGTCGCTTTTGACTTTTCCATTACGGCGGCCACCAGGATCGCCACGCTGTACATGTTCACCTCGTTCGTTGTGGGGCCGATCTGCGGAGCGCTGGTCTACCGCGTCCGGCGGTTGAAATACTTTATCGTCGCAGGCACTGTGCTCTTCCTCGTCGGATTTGGTCTTCTTATCCGCTACCGCGGCGGTGCAGAGGGTTCTAGCCGGGCCGGGGTCATCGGGGCGCAGGTGGTCTTGGGGATTGCAGGCGGCCTAGCGCCATATGCATCACTGGCCTCGCTCCAGGCTTCGCTCGGCCACGAGCAGCTGGGAGTCATGACGGGGCTTTTCCTCGCCTTCCACAGCATTGGCGATGCGCTGGGCAACACTGTCGCAGCTGCCATCTGGACACAAGTACTGCCATCAGCTCTTGCATCCCGGCTGGCCACGCAAGCGGACGGTGCGACCATCGCTGCGTCCGTCTATGGTAACCCGTTCGCGGTCGTCGCACAATACCCCATTGGAACCGAGGTCAGGAGCGCGATCATTGCCAGCTATCAACATGTGCAGCGTCTGCTCTGCATTACCGGGTTGTGTCTCTGCATCCCCCTGATTGGTCTAGCGTTTTGCCTGCGCGATCCGCCGTTGAACAATGCCCAGTCGCTCGTTGAGGATGGCCCTCTTACTTCCGAAAAGAGGGCGGGCGAGGCTTGAACTCGGCTATGCTGTGACTGTCAAAAGCTGGATCTCGCTGTTGGCGAAATTGTGTACTGTATGGGTAGCTGCATAACATGCTCACGTGGATAATCTAGACTTCTGCGTTAATTGTTAGCTAAATCTTAAGCACCAAGGTCCCCGCCTGTTTATCTCCGTAGGATTGCCCTAGTTGTAGATTTCTGCACTCAGTAGTAATCCTCTCGGAGTCCATGGCTCGGACTCCGGAGCCGCATATATCTCTATAAATCCGGCCTTTCCACATACCCGGTTGCTTCACCTATCTTGGTTAATCCACAACCACATTGGTAGTATTCATCCACATCAGTGATACGCAACATGGGATTCCTCCATCTCGTTGCTTCTATGACCGTGCAAGGCGTGATCGCCATGTCCGTCATCTGCTTTACCTCCCGGTATTCTCTCTGGCGGGCCGCAGCTGCTCCCTTGGTTGCCCTCACTACCTATCAGGCATGGCTGGCTCTCGACTTTTTCGACAATAATCAGCTTGTAAACCCCATGACGGCAGCTTTCGTGGTCGGGTTCGGCCTGCACCATCTTAACCTAATGTGTGTGGCTCGCATCGACGCCGAGGAGGTCCAACACCAGATCCAGAACCAGACCAGCACCAAGGGTGCTAAGGCCACTGTCTCCAAGTCCGACTGTCTTCGCTGGACATGTTATCTGCTCACAACTCTCCGCGGCATCGACACTCCCTATCAAGTCAAAACCGTCCCGCGCGGGAAGAATGAACCATCAGCTTCCCGGGTCGGCTTCCTCGTCCGCACGCTGCTGATCATTGCTGCCAAGTACCTGGTTCTCGATTTCATGACGTTTTCACCTCCGTCCAAGGACGACACGATGCGTCTTTTTGGCCCGGGAAGAGAGTATCTTGTCCTTCGACCAAACGGTCTACCGCCCGCCACTCTGCAAGATGTGCTAATCCATCTGGGAGTTGCATTCCTCGGATGGGGTCCAATCGGTAGCTGGTTCATCGATGTCCACTACCATGTTCTCGCTGTGGCTTCTGTTGGGCTGGGGGTATCCTCACCACATCAGTGGCCCGCCCTCTTTGGTTCTATAACTGAGACTTACACCCTGCGAGGGTTCTGGGGGTATGCATTCCCCTTTGATTTGCTTGCTCTTTTGCTTTGACGCTAACCCATCGACCATTGCAGCCGGTTCTGGCATCAGGTCTTTCGCTGGCCCATGCAGAGTATGTCCTCTTACGTCTGTCGAGATATCCTGCGGTTGCCCCATCCTTCCCTAGTCGAGCGGTATCTGAACATCACGTGCGTTTTCGCCATCTCTGTTTTTCTGCACCTCGCAATCGACGGACGAGCAGGCATCTGGCTCCCTTATAGCGGCGCTGTTCGCTGCTTCCTGGTCCAACCGCTTGGTATCATGATCGAAGACGCTGTGCAGGAGGCATTCCGGCGTTTCAGGGGTAATACTAAGCAGCACAGCACCCTCTGGACAAGGCTGATTGGGTATATCTGGGTTTGGGGATTCCTCACGCTGGTGGCGCCACTCTACAATTTCCCTCTCTTTCGGTACCAGAATCCGACGAAGAATGGGGTTCCCTTTTCAGTCATCAAGTTCGTCCGCGGAATCTCTGAAAGGTAGTCCGTCATATTACCGGGGCAATGGCTCTGGCAGATGTATATCGACATGGATGTTAAGGTTGAGAAAGTCTGCTGCTCCAGCCGGCCAGACAGGCTCCAGAAGGCAGTGACTCATCGATCCACCTTTCTAGGGTCACTTCATAACTAGATCTCGTAGAATTCCGCTAGTTGACACATCCAGTCAAAGCAGCAGTGATCTGTGTTCAGTTTGTGCTGGTGCAAGGACGCATTCGAGGAGCACTGCGTGGCATGTATCTAGGCTCATCGATAGTATGCCCTCTTAATCAATGCATGTTGTATATACCCTCATGACCAAGCGCACAGACTTGCTGGACAAGCTGTCCAATATCTGGAAAGATGCCGTTGAATCCCTTTGTAAGCTCAGATATCCCCCTAACTGGTGTTGACCGGGCCGGCACCGGGAAGATGAACAACCCCGCGTTTCCGGTGGGGCTAGACCCCTCCGCCGACATCGGGCCGTCCTTGATCCGACGCGTCTGCAAAGTTGCATCATTTATCTGGTGTACAGACTACAGACTACAGACAACAGACGACAAGAGCATTCAGTCTGTTACATCACACATCAAACTGCATATCTCAAAATGCCATCCCTACAGCAGAGCAAACTCGCCTTCATTGGCGGTGGCAACATGGCTTCGGCCATCATCGGAGGTCTCGTGAGCCAGGACATGAACCCCGCCAACATCACCGTCTCAGAGCCATGGGATGTCAACCGCGAAAAGATCGCGAAGATGGGCGTGAAGACGACGACCTCCAATGGTGAAGCTGCAGGCAACGCAGATATCGTTGTCATTGCCGTCAAACCTCAAACCACCAAGAATGTCTGTCAGGAGCTTGCCGCCGCCTGGTCACAGCGCACATCGCTCCCTGTGGTCGTCAGCATTGCGGCGGGTATTACGCTCAGTAGCTTGAAAGAGTGGCTCAAGACGAGTGATGGCCGGACTGCGCATATCGTCCGCGTCATGCCCAACACTCCCGCCCTGGTCAAGGAAGGCGCATCGGGTCTTCTGGCTAGCGACGATGTGACGGCCGAGGAGAAGGAGCTCATCGGAGCTCTACTCCAGACCGTAAGCAAGGCCACCGAGTGGGTGGATAAGGAGGAACTGCTAGATGTTGTGACCGGTCTGTCCGGTGAGTATCTTGGGAGCCTCCATTCAGATGACACATAAATCTAACATTGAGTAGGATCCGGACCTGCGTATTTCTTCGCTATGGTGGAACACTTGGTTGCCAGTGCCACTGCTCTGGGTCTCTCCAAGGAGCAGGCCACAAGGTTGGCGGCTCAGACCTGCCTCGGTGCGGGCAAGATGCTCGTCGAGTCGGAGGAGGAACCGGCCCAGCTGCGCAAGAACGTGACTAGTCCAAACGGGACAACGCACGCTGCGCTCCAGACTTTTGAGTCGCTGAATTTCAAGGATATTGTTGACAAGGCAGTACAGGCCGCCACATCTCGTGCGGCGGAGCTCGGAGAGACACTTGGGAAGCTCTAGACTGGTCGGCAAGAAGAAAATTAATTCGTATCCCTTGGAGTAGATTTAATACATGAATTTCAGGAATGAATCCTAACCCTTTTATGCGCTATGCCGATTCAAGAGCGAGCCGTCAACGCAGATGGCCCATCATTTTGGCACTTAGCTTCGTGTAAACCAGCCATTTGTCTCAAGAACCGTTGGTTCAAGAGAAACCACGTGTATCAACTTCTTATGTTGCAATTAAATGATTCAAATGATATAGACCACCTATAGAACTTGAATGCCTTATATTTTATTACAGATCTAGGGTGGGATGTTTGTCGGCCAACAATATATATATCGGAATGTAGCCGATGTTATGTCCGTGTATTCGGCTGTTTCCGACGCCAACAACCTCCATGCTATTTAAACTGACTCCGAAGCAGCCTCTCTTCTTCATGGACAAATGCATTATTTGAATAGAGCATAATGGCAATATATCTAGCTGTCGCTTCCAGACCGCGGCCTTTAGTCGTTGCGCCCGCGCTTTGAGCAGAAGATTTATTCCTTCGCTAGCCCGTGCGTAAGGCCATCAATTGGCAAGAAATTCCACATATACTCGTCCTCCGGCGCCACTTCAAAGTCAAACCGGATGAGATCCTCCTTGTAGGGGAACATGTACGTGCTGGTTACCCTATCTCTTTGTCAGCCTCGCCTAATCGCTATCGACTCTACTGTTAGATGTACATACCAATGATGCTCCTTGCTGGCCTGGTATGCTTCCAATGCTTCCCGGTTCTCATGGAAGCTCAACAGCGCAATCTCAAACCCTTTGCTTCTCTCGATCGGATCAGTAATTGACGGCCCGCCAACGACCAGCCGGTGACCTTTGACACAGTCGAGGTCCTTGAGCTTCTTGAGTTCGCGGACAAAGGTATCCTTGTGCTCCTGCGTCACCTCTGGACGGAACTTGAACAGGACTGGATTATATGAGTATCACGTATTGATTATCTACCGGAAATTGAACTAACCCATATGTACAATCGTCATTGCGGCGAGTATTTATGACCCTCAGTTGGGTCAAGTCGGACGGAAATGTTGGTTGCGGGAGGAGATGAAAGAGTAAGGGTGACTCACTAAAGCAGTGGTTGATTCTCATCTCGGCCACTGTCCGCATCATCCTCGGTCCCATCATCCCATGTCCGCCCTCCCAGGTATGAATTGGGACTCATCCCTCCGGGCTTTGTTTTCCAGATATAGTTCTGGTCTTCTGGTCCATCCTCGCAATTCTAACGCTCTCTCCCAACATGTATCTAAGATGATTTCAATATCCGTTTAGGAGCCAAGGCACCAAAACAGGGACCACTGTTACAAACTCAGTCTGAATTACGGGACAGACAACCGATACTGGAAGGAGTATAAATATAATCATGTCTCGAAATTCCCTTTTTCTTAGCTTTCTTTTCTTCAACCCATTTCACTTGGCGCATAACTTTGTAAGTTCTGTGGTATCTTCCCTCTGGTTACAAAAATCTATTTAATCTCAATACCTTCCATTTACCAACAGCTCTCAACATTTTCAATACATCATAACAAGAATTTAGGTGTCAAGGAATAGAATGACACTAACACTCCTCAGCCTCCCCAGCAAGCTCCTCCAGGCCACTGCTTTCTGCAAAGTATGGCCTGCAGATGTGACTCTGCGCAGCTGCAAGAATCGAAGTGTTCTCTGGGATGCTGCCAAGGGGGGAATGTTAAGATTGTGCAGACGTTGCTGGATACCGGGAAGATTGATCATAATGCTGCGGACAATAACGGCGTGACTCCATTTACATGCCTGCGAGCGAGGGCCATTGTGAGGTTATGCGGTTCTTGCTGTCCTTGGAAGGGGCCGATCCGGATTGTCGGATGTATCAAGGGAGAACACCATTATTCCTGGCTGCTGGTAACGGGAAGGAGGACGCTGTTGGGTACTTACTGGCTCTCAGGGTGGATACAGACCCCAAAACTGTCCATCGGGAAACGCCATTACTGGAGGCCGCCAGAAGAGGTCATGCGCGGGTTGTGCAGCAGCTGTTGGCAGTTGAGCGGGTAGATCCCGATGCCGCCGACGGGCACCAGAGAACTCCGCTGATCGCGGCAGCTCTTCGTGGGCATGCGGATGTCGTTAAGCTATTGCCGGCAACAGGCAGGGTGCAACTTGATGCAAGAGATCAACAAGGGATGACACCATTAATGTAGGCAGCCAAATTTCAACGGGCTCCTGTTGTTGAGCTCTTGCTGTCAACCGGCCAGCTGCAGGTTGATTTTGGGTTGAGCGAGTTGAGGAAGGGAATAGGGCTATTTGGCCCACCAAAGTTGAATCAGTTTCTCATCAAGCTACTCGATGCTTACAAGAAACGCGATGCATAATTGAAACCAGTCTGCTTCTTGAAGGAACGCCTTGACTAGGAATAATGCTGCGGATATGGATTCCAAGGTAACACTCCCAGAGAGCCTCGCGAACGTTAATGACTGATATCAAAATATCACCTTGTCAAACGCTTCATGCAACCCTCGCGCTTGTAGCCATGTTTCTAATGCCTGCATGTCGCCCCGATTGGCTCTGTGGCCACTTCGTTCCCCTAATGAATCCGTAATTTCCTCCATCCCAGAGAACACTCTCTGAACGTCCTTTGTCTCCCGATATCTCTCGCTGACCTTTTTCTGATGGCTGGGGATATCGCCCCAGGAGTGTGTCTTGATGAAGCTCATATAAGCATCAATGTCCGTCTACGCCCCCTCTAAACACAACACACCAGGTTTGCCAGCTAACACAAAGCCGGTGAGAGAATAATCAGGGGCGTGATTGACCAGATCGTTCCTCTTTTCACGCGTTGAGAGAGATGGGAAATAGAACCAGACTCTGACGATCGGTCCAGAACTGCTCTTGGTGGTCTCAGACTTTGATGCCCGCTGAGCCTCGAGAAAGCGCAGCGCTCCATCTTGAACGTATTCAAAAGCCTCAAACAGGTCGTCCGAAGGCATTCCAGCGGCCAGCGTAGCCAGCTCGGCTTTGGACATCCAATCCGGTTGCCGTAGTGAATAACTCAGTGACGGCGGCTGCGCTAGATCCGGAGTGTCGCATTCTACCGGAATAGATATGTTGACCTGTATTGATTTTTCTCCCCCCGCAATCGGCAAACAGACTGCAAGGTGTAGCGTTGAAGGAATCCCGGAGGGCACTGCAGATGGATCTTCGCACCAGTTGCGGAGTTTCTCAATGCATTGAGTGGTGGCCACAGGTATGTCGATCTCTCCAGGAGATGGGAACATGGCTGTCAGGAGGTCAATTGTGGATAATTGAGACTCCATCAGGTCTGGTGGTAGCAGTGATAATTGCTTTTGCGCCATTTTGAGGACTCGAACAGAGGACTGTATGAATAGCCCTTTGAGGGGCCGCTGCAAGAGGCCCTGGCTTTTAGTAGCCGTGATTGATTGGCTAGGCCAATATTCCAGGCTAGTAGGTATGCATATGTTTGGACCTAAAAAGGAAAGATATCACCCCTGGCACGCTTATTATGGGAAACCCAAACTAAACTTGAAATAGGTTAGCACGTGACTGAGCAGCTTTGACTGGATTGGATCATTGGATAAGGGTGGATCCACCAATGCAGAAAAATGCAGACCATGCGACAGTTGTACTTTTATTTTATATGTATTATTATCATCCCTGATTTTGGTACTTCTCAACATATAGGTCTGGTGATCTTATATTGTGCCTTAATGATTGCAAGCATTGTTCACTAGCTATAGTCTTAACCATGGCACACATGACCATCCACACAGAATTAAGCAGGAGGAAGAGCATTCTTGCCCAACTGCGACCCGTGCGCTCGAGACCAAACCCACTCGCTCACAGCGCTAACATATGTTCCATTCTGAAAGTATAGACGGAGATCCGGCCCGTTATTGGCGAAACTGCCCCAGCTGATTATATCGACCTCCGAGCCCTGGATGACTGGGGTGATGGTTCGCTTGTCGTGGTAGCCCTTGCCGTGGTCCCAGCAGACCTGCCAGATAGTGTTGTCCGAGTTGACAAAATAGATACGCATGTAGATGGAACTGTTGCCGGCTCCGAAGCTGGTGGCTGCAATGGCGGTACGTGGAGGTGCCTTGTCAAAGATGGTGTGGAGGTTCGGGTACCAGCTTTTGTGCGGGTCGTAAGCTCTTTGAACGAGTTTGAGGTCGTCAGTTTGGAACCAGATCCTGTGTGTTATCTTTTATTAGTGAGTGTTTCCATATTCAGGGTTGCATATGGCGGTGCCGTACCGGATGCTTGGGCCATTGTAGTCAGTATAGCGGAAGGAGGTGGCTCCGATACCAGTGCCGGGGAGCGCACCTCCCAGGTTGGTGCCCTCCTTCCAGCCGTCGCCTAAGATGCAGGTTAATAAAAGGCATCAAGAGAAACTTGTGATTCGACACACCATTCCACATGTACTCCTGGATTGTGTTATCTGGCTTCTGGGCATAGATCCGCAACTGCAACGCATCTGTTCCCGCCAGGAACACGGCAGCAATGCGAGAGTAGGGTGCAACTTGGAACTTGGCCCCGCCCAGGCCGCCGTTGTACCATCCGCTTCCGGAGTCGTAAGCAAACTCCTGGAGGGTGTTTCCTTCAGTGAGGGTATAGACACGGATCTCCATATGGTCAGTCCGGAGCAGAGCCAATGGGCCGATAATAACATACGTTGGTCAGCTCCTTGGAAGCTGCGGCCACAGGGCTGCCGAGCTTAGCCTTGCCAATTACATTCTTTTCGGTGCCGTTGCCCCAGCCACCCTCGTAGAGACTCTCGCGAATACTGCCATAGACATCCTGGAAGTAAACACGGAGACGGTTGGTTGAATTGACCGCGGCAATTCCGGTGCCTATATTTGTCAGGTCGAAACAGAGGTGAAAGGAGTATCTGATCCAACATACGGAAGAGGACTTGCTGTGCTCCAGTGGTAGACATTGTTCAGGGACTTGGGGTATCTTTTGCAGGTCCTATGGCTGTTGAGTAGTGCTCGAGGTTATGATTGTAGCTTGACGTGCGGACCTGTCACGACCTTTTATACATAAACAGAGGCAATAAGGAGAGGGGAAAAGGTGGTGAATGACTTATTTGCCTGTGAAGCAAACCCCCTCTTCTGTTCAACTTTGCTTTGCCATAATGTGCAATCAATCCAATTACTGTGGTTTGAGAACAGTGAGCTGTATTTTCCATGCATTTGTGGCTTAAGTATGGCTTGTAATGCATGTACCTTTGTATGCTGAGATCTCATTGTGCCAGTTGATCCAATGTCTGGCTTACAGTGCAAATGGCTGGCTGATATTATTATGCTGGCTGATATTATTATGCTGGCTGATATTATTATGCTGGCTGAATGTAACTGAAGCAGGGTATTATGGCGTGCTCCTTACAAATGATCTTCCTCAGACGTCAATCCTTACTGGAACTCAACCACAGCCTAGCAATCTCGGCCATTCCGGTCTTACAACCACCAAATGAGGAATCATCTGCCGATTTGTCTGGCTGTGATACACAGTTGTCTGCGCTGGCGTAGAGGATTTTCTACTTCAGCTTAGGGCTGCGTACAAGGCTAGCTTGCTGATTTGTGGCTTTAGATCGGAATAACTTTCACTTCCCCTCATTTGTATGCTGGGCTAGAACACATCATATGAGGTCTATTATTTGTACTGCATTGCTGAGATACACATATGTGAATGTGATTTACATGCTTGACGCTACTATCATTAGAGAAGTCGCACGTGCAGGTGTTGATGATGAAATTGAATTTAGTATCTGATGATGTATCTTGCATCTTGATTAATGCAGCATAGAGGCCATTAAGGCCTAGAGCATGTAGCTAGATGTTTGTTCCAGGTATGTCCACAATCAAAGTACTTTGCAACTTTTGCTGCAACACATTGATATCCTGGCCCTTTCAGCTCACCGGTTCAGCCTAACCACACTAATGTCTAACCAGATCAAGGTCTGAGGAGCGAGGTGCTTTAAGCCAGTGTCTTGCTCTCACCTTCCCCTCTTCTCCAGCTCGACTCCCCGTCTAAGCAGATCGTAGGGATGGTCTCGGAAGCTGATATCAAGACACGATTGTAATACTCATCCAATCAGTTAGATTGGTAGTCGTGTAACTCGCAAATCTAATGCATCTGAAGGGTACCGTCGACCAGACCCTTTGTGGCTGGCTGATCTCCAAGACCCCACTAGACTAGACAGTTGAAAAATGCAGTACGGATTACTCCGTACTACTGGGAACTAATTAAGTACCTTTCTACCCCAGGCCGCTGCTCAAACTATATCTCAGAACCAACAGTATGCCAGAGAGTACAACTTCTAGAACGCCTATACCACCCCTTGTCGATCAACATAGTCGTCATCACTACTTATACTGGAGTGCATTTTTGAATTCTCTTGGTAATAAATTACACCGTCATAATGCACATAGATGTGGCTGGCTGGATGTATCCCCTCACCCCATCGCTGACAATTATTAACCTCTAGAAGTTGCCACTTAGTAGGTTAGACAGGCCTATCAACAAGCTCACCTGCTCCTTACCATTAATCTATTAGACATTTTAATAATAAGCATGTTTAACCAAACACAGAAACATATAAACACGTATATGCAGGATGGATAGGAAGTCTGCTGGTATATTTTCTATTACTAGCAGATACAAGCATGTCCAAGGGTCTTTAATAATAGAGGGTGGTATTGACGTCATCATCATAAGCCACTATAGTTTCTTGCAGATCGCTCTAATGGATAGAAGATTGAGATCAAGTATAGCTGCGGGAAACACATACTATCCTCTAATCAAAGGATAAAGAATAATACACAGAGTAGGTTGGTTCAGCATGAGTGATTTAGGCACAGATGTGGATCCTTAATTAGCCTCTGCATGATTTTAAGATAGGCGCTGGACCACTGATCTGCATTATTATTGAACTGGGTGGTCCATACTACATTGCCTGGTCTGCACTGGATAGCTGCAGACATTCACCACAGGGCCCAACTCAGATGCTAGTCTCGCGTTGGATCGAGGAGTAGTGCTGGATATCATAGCGCTACAAATGTATAAGAATGGCTCCTTCTAAGGCCCAAGGTCATATGCACCTAATGCGGGTTAGGCATATTCAACCCGTATTCATGCACGTTGGATCACTCAGACGAGGGCTGCTTCTGGTCGGTCCGGAGCAGAGTCAATGGGCAGATATAGTTATTGAAAGTGACTGAACATAGAAGGACGAAGAACAAGTAATTAACCGGACTCTTCCACATAGTAGCGTACACCTCGGTCAACACCTCGTCGACCCGGTCCGAACCAGATATCGTTGTCATGTTCCATGTTAATTGTCAGTCGAGGAAGGTCCTGAATATCCAGAGCAACCACGGGGTAAAATTCGCTCAAAAGGGTCTCAACCGCCACATTAAAGTAACCTTTGAAATCACGACCGACGATATCTTGGGCTTCTTCCTCAGGGGTAAGCTCAAAGGGTGGATAGTGCGAAGCTAGGGAGACTGCAACCACATATGGAATCACCTTACGATCTCTCATGGGGGCAGATGAGGGAAGTGGTGCATTGAGAACTGACTGCAGAGCCTCGGGGGTCACCATGAGACAGGCAGTAGTAGTGAGTCCCTTGGGAAGATCTCTCCACATATCGTGGTAGAGCCTTTTCCATTAGACAAACACCTGCATTAGATAAGGACCAGACACCTACTGAGAAACCACAACCGGCGACGCGCCTGCCAATGATGGATCCTCCACCCACTGAAACTGCAGCAGCTCAATGGCGCGATCTGACTTAGGATGAAACTCGCGCCGGTGCGCATGGCCCTCCTCGATGATCTGGTCCCAGCGCCGGCGAAACTCGGCCCACTGCGCGTCGCCCTCAGGTCCATAAGCTGTCGCGCGGAAGATCACGAATCCCCATTCCAACCACTCCGGTTCGAACTTGAACACGAGCTTCAGAGTGTCGATGTAGGGAGCCTCAATCTCGCGGTCTGCGAACTTCTGCTTCTCTGTTTTGGTGGCTTCTTCAGCGAGGCGTTCGGCTTCCATGTCTTCTCGGACCTGTTTCATGATTTTGTCTTCCCACGCCTGGTACAGGCCTGCTTCCCTGAGGCCGTTGTACAGGGTCTTTTTTTGTTCTTCAGTAAGGGTGGCAAAGTCCTCATTAGTGCCGGTCATGACGCGCTCGTAGTCCCATCCTGGTGGATAGAATGACATTTCTCTTATTGTTTATGTTTTCAAAAGAAGAATCAAGACCGGGATGGAAGTGGAATTTGGAGAGGGGAAACAAGGAAACATGGAACAGGGGTGACCATTCATTACTAAAATTAGCGATATCGTATATCACTCCAGGGCCTTGGTGGGGTATGGTGGGGGTAGTCTTGTAAGCACTGAAGTAGCATAACATGGAAATCTGACAAGGTATTTCGCGCCCGCATTTTTGAGGCCAGTACTCCAACCCATACTGGACTTCAGGATGTCTGATGCTGATTCATGGGCTTCAAATAGTTAATTATGACTCTGGCTGTTCATCAGTTGAACTACCATCACATCCTCAACATTCTCAGAGAATAGATTATCACCTCTTGAATGGCCGCAGTGATGATAAGGAAGATCGCATTATACAGAAACCGCAACTAGGCCTATCATTGGGTTGGTTAGAATCAGTTAGCCCAGACGACTTAATTAGCTAGCTGCAGCTAGATATACCTACCCCTTCAGAGTCTATTCCACAAGACAGCACTAAAAGGAGCCTCACAGAGGCTATACAGCCATATAAATCCCACAGCAAATCCCGTACGAAGCCGCAGAATCAATGGCTTTGGACCCAATTTTATGTCAATCCACTTCCAGGCACGCTATGGCGACCCAGGCGAAGCAGACGGTTGCTTGAAGATCGAGAGATACAATACATTCAATGTGGCTGGAAAACCACAGATTCAGCAAGGGCAACATTAACAACCAACATGAAACCGCATCTAGCGAAGCATAATATCTTTGAAAGAACCTGTGAGGAGGACTTGGGATGGAGGAGCCAGCGTGGTTAAACAACAGTCAATTGCTTTCATATTTCAATGTAGAGCTGAACATGATGTTAGGGGGCTGCTGGAATAGAATGTCCTTTAATGGAATGTGACAGACGATGTGGCATTGATGTGGCATTGATGTGGCATTCACAGCACTTGAGTCCCCTGCCTTCTAGCAGATATTCAAAGACTTGCTAGATGCTCCTCTTCCCTTTACTTCTTCTCGAACTGTTGTCCGTCGCATTGACTCAGATTTTGATTGTTGTTGGGTCCTTCTAATCAATGAACTAGCACAGACGTGCTCTACAATTGCGCTTTCCTTAGACGTGTGGACAAGCAAGAACCATAAGGCAATATTAGGAGTTATTGGTCACTGGCAACTCCTGACTTTAAATATTAAGGCTGAGTGCTGAAGTTCAGCGAGCTTTCTGGATCCCAGTGGGGAAAATCTGGTTGAAGTTCTGCAGAAGATGCTAGTAGAGCTTCGGATTGAGGAGAAGCTGCTCATAATCACAGCTGATTATGCATTAAACAATGAGACACTGGCGTCTGAGCTATACTTTAACCTAGTACAACAATATCTGGCATCAACCATTGCCTCATCGGTAAGGTCCTACGGCAACCGCTAGTGAGCGAGGTCCTCCAGCAGGTTCAGGGCACGCCCAGATGTACACAGAACATCCAAAAAGGCACACGTGACCGTCTAGGGTTGGGAAAATAGAGCTGCGTACAGAGAGAGTGGTCTGGATTGGATACAATGCGGATTATGGGTTCAACCTCCCCCTGCCTAAACCACCCCATCCATGCGGGTTGGATTTAAAATCAAAAGATCGACAGTACTAGAGGACCGATCCAGACAACTCAACATCAAGAATAACTGGAGAAATTCCGTGGTGGATCTTCAGCTCTTGCACCTTGATTCATCCCTAGAAGCGCGTGCACGTCTGGCGCGGCGATAGAACGTCTTTGTAGGAAAAGACGGTGACCCCGTGCGAAACATTGCTCTGTATGGGCTCAATATGATTGCACTTGCAAAAAACCAGGGAGATGTTCCCTCTTCACTTGTGAGAGTTCTATCCGCTGATGTATAGCCTTGTCCTTTAGGAAGCGAAAGAAGTTTTTCTGGATGTCTGAGCAGAAGACGCTCATTAATGTACGCTTTGTGATTTCAGTCCTTACATCTGTACCAATGCCGCTCAATTGAGATCTAATCGTACTTTGGACCACCGGTGCGGCTCTCTTGTTCTTGTACTCGTACTAGTGAGTAAAAGCAGCGAGAGGTGGGCACTAAACAGAAGGGAAAGCTGTCAACACAAATAGAAACATCAAGGACCTACCTGACCCGAGATAAGGTCAGATAAGCTTCCCAGTTCTGAAAGGCTCTAGGTCGTATGCACCTAATGGTTATCCATATCCATATAGGTTAGGCATGTTCAACTCATATCCATGCAGGTTGGATTACTCAGACGATAGCTGCTTCATGAACAATCCAGGATACGTCTAATTGTGACAGACTACAGGATTGACTTGTATCCACAATACGATTGCCAACCATTTGACCCAATGAATGATTCTCTAGCTATTCAACATGGATCGAAGTAAAGCTCCCGTCAACTCTCCTCGACAGTATCGCGATAGAGATACTCCAGGAACTGGTCCGGGACCTGGCCACCAACCATTTCGTTCTCCTCTGCAAAGGTCCTGATCTCGGCCTCCTCCGTGTCCGTCAGGGAAATTTGGAGGGCACCCCAGTTTTCCTCCAAGTACTCGACCCTTCTCGTTCCTGGAATGGCAAAAATATCGTTGCCTTGCTTCAACAACCAGGCCAGTGCCAGCTGCGATACAGTACAACCCTTCTTCTCCGCCAGCGCCGCGAACTGACTAGCAACCTTGACATTGCGCTCCCGATTCTCTTCTAAGAACTTGGGTATGACTTTTGGTCGCTTATCTTCACTATTGCCAACTGGCTCACCCTTGCTGAAAGTGGACGTGATGACCCCGCGTCCAAGGGGACAGGAAGCCACAAACCCCACCCCCAGTTCTCGACAGGTTGCTAAGAGGTTTGTTCCTGTTGGGCCCTCGATATCGCGTGAGAAGACGCAATACTCGGTTTGAACGGCCACGACATTGGCGATCTTGCATGCGCGCCGAAGGGTTGCGGAAGATACGGATGACACGCCAATGTGCTTGATCTTGCCTTCTCTGTATTGAATGAGATTGTGAACCTTCAACATTGACTGAATTGGTGACATACGCCTGAAGCTCTATCATAGCTCTCATGGTCTCCTCGATGGGAGTCTGAGGGTTGGGGCTGTGCAAATAGTCTAAAGCAGTAATTAGCAATACTGGCCTCTGTCAGTAGACGGGTTAAGGTGCTAACAAAGGTCAATTGAATTGGCCCCCAATCTTTTGAGACTCGCATCACAAGCTTTCTTGCAATATTCGGCAGAGCTGTTGATCTCGTGGGGTTTTCCTCCCTGAACAAAGCCGAACTTGGTCGCGAGAAAGATCTGGTCACGCTTTCCAGTCCGTCGGAACCATTTTCCCAGAAGCTCCTCATTGTCGCCGTAGAGACTTGGTAAGTAGAGTCAATTAGCGATTAGAGCCTACTGATTGATGCTGCTTGAAGACTTACTCAGATGTATCCCAAAATGTCTCTCCCAGCTCGACGGCACGATCGAGGACCTTGAATCGTTCTTCGTCACTAGGAATGGAGCCATAGACCCAGAAGGACATTCCCATCAGACCGAGCCCCAGGGCCGGAACAGTTGGACCATTTTTGCCCAGCTGGCGGTTGACAGCCATATTGGAATTCATAGTAAGGCGCGATAAGTGATGTTATATATATATATTGACGGAATGAAACTTGATTGATCTGTTTCGGGAGTTGGCAAGGTCGACCAAGTCGGACTCATGCTGGATACTTATAGCTATTGTCTCTACCTGGAACGGTGGGAAATATCGAGGTCCTTACTACAAGACCGTGCTGCTATCCAACTCCTGAGCCATGAAGCGTAGCCTCGCTAATAGTTGCTTTAGGTATAGGGAGATTGAACAGCCAATGGGAGTACAACATTGCCGAGTAAGCCTATTGCCTTGAATGACCAACCAGCTTAAGGATAGAGCAACAGATATTTCTATCTTAATCTTCTGAAGAATGGCCAGTGTGCCACGGTATCCCGGGCACCCTTTCGGGATGGGCCTTTGAGATCATGATTAAGGATGTCCAATCAAGTGTAAGAACAGCCGAGTAAGCCAACCAAAATCGTTAAAAAGCTCCATCAGCAGACCCACCACAAGGCGGCAATTAGCGAGTGGGGCGCTCGGCGCTAAAGGAGTGAAGGGAGGATCTCGCCTCACATCAGCTTAGGTCCTCTCTTCCCTGTAGACGATCGCGTACACCGTGGTTTAGCAATCAAAGGACGACAGAGAGTGATTACTTGACGCATGGGGAAAAGAAGGGTTAGGACGGGCTGCCAGACATGCCGGTAAGTCAATGTCAAAACCATGCCTGCGTGTTGCTGAGGTCTTTCTAGGATTCGCAAGGTCAAATGTGATGAAGGCTATCCGGCATGCCGTCGTTGTCTTTCCACTGGTCGCACCTGTGATGGATATGGCATCTGGGGTGGCGGAAGCTCCAACAGGCCTTCGAAACCTTCTGCTGTCCCTGTGAACTCCGCGCTTGTCATCCGACCAATGTCAGATTTCCGGCTAGCCACGAGGACGAGCAATGAAGAGGACCGCTATCTTCTGTGGTTCAAAGAACGCACTGGGTCGAAAATGTGGGGGTCATTTTTCTCGGAATTCTGGAGCGGCTTTGTCATACAGGCCGGAATGAGCGAGCCCGCAGTGCTGCACGCCATCCTCGCTCTGAGTTCTGTCCACAGGCAAGGCATCTTGAACGATGATGGTCTCAAGACACGGGACGAGGAAAAGGTTATCGTGACCCGCTATAGTAAGGCGATCAATCACCTACAGCCTCATTTCAAAGCGAAGGACCGGACTGCCTTTCGAATAGCTCTCATTGTCTGCGTTTTGTTCATTGCGCTAGAGCTGCTCAGAGGACATTTTGCATCGGCGCGAACCCACCTTCACCAGGGCTTAAACCTCCTCGAAGGGTCAGGTTTGTTGAAAAGAAAAGGCGACCTTTTTGTAGTGAACAGTCAAGAGTATGTTGATGACTGGATTGTGCAAGCACTGTCGAGGTTGCACATTCAACTCGAGCTACTTAAGCAAATCCACCGTGGTTCTTCCCTACGGCTCCAGATCCCCTTCTTGGAATGCAAATCATCGACATTTCCCTCCGTGAAAGAGGCGTGGTCTTGGCTTCACCACCTGATGGGAACAGTTTCTCATTTGAATGGAGAAGTGCGTGAACAATTCTGTCCCGAGAGCGATCCCTCAGCAGAGCTGCTCCAGCATCAGCGATCCATCAATGAGAATCTTACCCAGTGGCTGAACACATACAATACCACGATGCAGACCATGAAGGGCCGTATTCGCAAAGATCAGGCGCAAATCTACGGGCTACTTCGCACATATCACATCATGATAACTATCATGGCGGCGACCTGCCTTTACCCTGGCGATGAGATGGTCTTCGACCTGCATACCGACCAATTTCTGGAAATGATCACCATCCTGGCACAGCTGTGGAAATTCCTCTCGATGTATTCCGCCTTTGGCTCTCGACCGACTCAGTTCTTCATGTCGCGGTCGATTGGAGATCTGGGCTGGATTGCTCCACTATACTATATAGCCATCAAATGTCGTGTGCACCGGATTCGACTCCACGCTATCCGGCTGTTGGAAGGCAGCTTCCACAGGGAAGGCTTCTGGGATTCACAGATCCTGGCATTCGTGGCGCGCAAGGTGATGGAAATTGAGGAGGGCGACTTTTATCAGCTTCTAGATGCCGTGGATGACTTTGCGCTGCATTCCCCTCCGGGGCATGACGATATGCTGTTTCCGCCCCTGCCTGAATCTTGCAGACTATCCGATGTCGAAGCGGGTCTGTCGGGGGATCCTGTCGGTACGATTTCAATTCTTTGCAACCCGAGTCGCCACGGAACAGATCGCAAAATCTGCGTTGCAAGCTACGAGGTCGAATTCAACCGATGAAATGGAAATACACGTCTTCAAATGGAGCTTTACCAGCGTCGTATAATAGCAACGCCATAAGATCATTGGTGGATATGATGCTGGTGATACCGCAAGAGGCTCCATTGAGTAGGTAAAGGTCAGTCCTGTTTAGGGAGCCCAGATAAACCCGCCTGCCTTATTTCTTACTTGTTCAGCGTGACGAATTATTGTATTCATTGTTGGATATCTATGTTATAGGGGAATCGAAATCATTACCGACGAAAAGTTCCCATTGTGATGAGATCCTGGCGCTCGAGACCATAGAACAGCAATCAGTACAGTATCCGGGGACCAAAAATACAGGCCACTGACTCAGTCACTGCGTCAGACCTTGCCAGACGCACTGTCTCGTCGGCTCCATGACGAGAAACTCATAGAGCGGAACGTTCGTCTCTTCGGTGGTGGGATTCGGTCCTCCTCTTCCTTAGCCATTGGTGCTGGGCGCACCTTATCGTTCCGCTTCTTATAGAGCCACCAACTGGACATGACAACCAGCGTGAGAGGCACTGTTATTGCAGCCCATAGCCACCATACTGATGTCGATTCAAACGCTGTTTTACCGCCATCACCGTTGAAGCTACCGGCACTTAGGATTGTCTGTGAATCAAAGATCAGAATACCATCATCCATTCCATCCTAGAATCTGCCTGAGGGCTACTCACCGCGATGAATGTCCCAGGTAGAAAGACCATTGTCAACGCAGCAATCGCATTCATGCTGGTACTATCTCGTTTCATACTCACCGCCAATTGGATATTACTCGCTGCATCCTGCTGCGTCACAAGGTTATACACCAGCGCCATCGTGCTGTCCTTGCGGTTCTTGTAGTTGAGAAACCATATCTTCTGCTTCTGCACAGACTCAATGACATATGTGATCGAGTCAGATGCGCGCTCAAACACCCGAGCCGGGCTACCCATGGCTTCGTGCAAGCGAGCATGTGCCGTGCGGATGCCAGTTGCCGTGATGATGGCGACGTCGGCATTCCCCAGATGCGAATCCGCGTTCTGGGAGATGATCTGCAGCTCTTTTGTCAGCTCTCCTAGTTTGCGGCGGTCGTTGGTTTCAAGCCCCGCGAGATGGTCGTCGACCTTGTTGATCTGGGTCCACATGTATCGCCGGAATCGTTGCGCGTGATATTTCGAGGCCTCGAAAGATAATGTGGACAGAATGACGGCGAGATCGAACGGATCGTCGAGTAGTATTCGTGCCCGTTGCTCTGCAGGTGCCGTTTCGATGGTAAGGTTGAAAATGTCCTGCAGAGCTTGGATACTCGAGTCTCCTTCCTTGTGGGAGACGATATAGGTCGTGAGATGCGATGCCGCGTCGTAACGCATGTATACTGATAGAGGTGCTCCTTGAAAATGCAAGTTCCAGCGGGGGTGTTGACAGTAGAAGTCTGCAGATGTCAGTAAATTCGATTCATCAAATGCAATGTCTGACGCAACAGACCACAAGCTAATATGTTACTATTGCTATCGGACGTCCACCGTGTTTGCGGCGCCCAGTAGTCTGGTCTCCCAAGCAAGTTCATAATGAATGTTGGATCAGCGTTCAAGTACTTGAAAAGGTCCATCGTGTTGTCTTGGGTCAATGATATCCGACTCGCAAACGAAGTGTGCTTCTCTGGTATGAGAGGTACGAAGCTATTGACTGTCAGTGGGCGAAGGAACAGAGAGTCTAGAACGTACAATGCAAGTAGCCTCGAAGGTTTTGAATGTCCAAAGGGTACATTCGTGTGCGAAGGTTTTGGAATACTCTAACCTGTCCATCAGCTCTGTTGGCCTGGTGGAACAAGTGCTCCTACCCGAAGGAGTTGAGTCAATCCTCGAGAGTCGAGCGTATGCCATGCTTTGCAGTATCAGTAATCGATCAATAACTGTACGATTATCGTTCTGACTGACAGGAGGTCTTTTCATTAACATCCAGACACATGATATCGGTCTCGTCAGAGAAGTTCCGAGGATTCTTCAAATGCGTGTCATGCTGCACCGCTGGAAAGACATCCTGGAGGGACTGGAGGTTACCGAGAGGGTAGTTGCTGCGGTCTAGACTGAAGTTAAAGTCGAGATCCTTGGCTTCCAAATCGCTTGCTTGGGCATGACGAAAGATGTCCTTCATCTCAATCGAATTCTTTCGAGGAAGCACTTTTGTCTGCGAGAATGACGCCTCCAACCGAGAGAAGTTGGCATCTTCATGGTCGGTGCTCATGGGCTGGTTATCGCCCATTTTGCTGGTGTGGACCTGCAGTTCTGTCTGTCCGAACAAGCTTAAATATTTTCAAGAAACTGGGGATATTCCTCGTCTAGACTCCAGACTATATCTGCCGACATTGCGCAGGAACGGCTCATCTTCTTCCCACAAGGATGAGGCTCATCACTGGGCCAGTGCGCTTGAGCTCGGCAGAGATTACTTTGTCCGGCCAACCTGGCATGCGCGATTCGTCTGAATGATGATGGAGGATACGCCACCAACTGGCAGATCGTCCTGTCTGGCCCAGCTGCCTCTCAGCTGGTCATGCCAAGAGATAACTAATATCATCCTGTTCTCAGCCTAGCGAGTTAGCCTAGAGTAATAAACATCTTAGGAAACCATATCTTCAAATCCGGAGACATCGGATCGGCAAGGGTGAAAGGGTGAATATATGGATTGACCCTAGAAATGCATGAATGTGACCATGGTTTTGAATCTGTCAGCCGCCAGGAGGCAGAGAAATCGAATGGATATGGATATGGACACGTAGTAAGCGCTAAACCTTGTTCGAAAGTAGCCCCGGTCTTGCTATCATTCTTCTTATTGCCCTGGTTTCTTTTCTTTTTCGATATCAGTCAGGAACTCAATATTCGTACCCTGGCTGCCACCAATCCCAGCTCTGCTGCCTTCCACGTGCCATGGCGACTGCGATTGACTATGATGCTCTCCTGGCGAGGTTCGACGACCTGGTTGCTCGAGAAATCATATATTATTCCCCGCCAAGAACAATACGGCTGAATCATGCGGGCTTTCCAGTGAGAAACCTCGGCATTAAATCGACATTCACTAACAATATATCAATCCCAGTTCGAATTTCATATCAGTCCTTCACTGCGCACAAAACCTGCTTCTATTGGGGACAATTTCCACTCCGGTGATAGTGCATCACCTGAAGGCTTCGGACCAGGCAGTGATATTGCCAACGCCGATCCAGCCTTGCTCATCGCTACTATTAATCACACTCATCTTCTCGTAATCAACAAGTTTTCTGTTCTCCGGCCACAGTTGCTCTTGTTGACATGCGACTCCTACCGGCGGCAGCATGAACCGCTCACCGGGGAAGACTTTGCGGCGATTCATAGCGTCCTGAGCTCATCTAAAGAACGCCATCTTGTTATTTACAACTGTGGGCCGATAGCAGGCGCAAGCAGGAACCATAAACATGTGCAGATTTTGCCGCGCCCTGCCCATCTGTTTCCGGACGACCCGAACTTTGACCCTGAGCTGATTCCGTTTCAGTATGGTCTGCGATCTCTTCGCGGTCCGGATTTCGATAATGCGGACTGCCCCTCAAGGCTCTATGAAATCTACCAGGAACTGTTGGCAGAGTCGAAAGCAAGGCTTGAAAACTCACCCGGCACAAACAATGAAGGGTATTTCCCGCATAACGTCGCGTTGGTCCGAGAGTGGATCATTGTCATCCCCCGGCGCAGTAACAACTTTGAGGACGTCACGGCCAATGCGGCCGGCATGATGGGCTCTGTATGGCTGAAGAGTGAAGAAGAGTTGGATGGTTGGAAACAGGTTGGACCAACAAAAGCTCTGGCTGGTTTGGGATTTCCAAATGAGTCTGAGAACAAGAGCTAGCATGCATTAGAAACATCGGTGGATGCATTCGAAGCGTGATTAAACTCCATTAAACAGTCTGGCCGAAATAAACATAGAACGCTCACCCCAACGAGACAAGCTGATCATCACAATATCTTCATGGCGGCCTCCGCCAGATGTACGGCCTCCAGTTCCTGATTCTTTATGACCGAAATCAAATAGTTCGTCCCATACTCCGACACAGCGCGGACAATCACATTCTCTCCATATCCACAGTCCTTCTCCGTAGATGCTGCTTCAGTGTATTCAGCAAAGCTCTCCTTGGTGACTGCATCTTCCTTGGACAGCAACACCCGGCTGGCCAGATCTCTTGCCTCCTGATATGTCTGAAAGACTCCCTCGATGTCGATATCGCGCACTCTGCTGCCCTCGTCGGCGCTGTACTCGACATTAGCTTGTACCACGTAGTACAATGGCTTGGTGATGTGGCCCTCAATGACCTCGTCGACGAGCTTGTCGTCCTTCGGCGTCGTGATGATATGAACCAGGAATTCTGTTCCATCGGGCGCAACAGCAAAGACGGCTAATCCAGATCGCTCGGGAAGATCTCTGTTCTCAAATATCTCCGGCTTGGTCTCGTACGCGGTGAACCACTCCTTTTCGTAGCCTGCGTCAAACAGACAGCGGTATGCGGCAGCTTTGGCTGCCTGAAGCTTTGTGTAGGTGCCCGGGATTCGGACCTTTTCAACAACGTTGTTTGGATTCTTTTGAAGGTGACTAGTTGTCAAAAGGATGTGGAAGAGTTGATCAGTAGTGTCGTTTGACCCCATGGTGGCGACAGTATTTGGGGATATGTGGTGGTAGATCTAGAATGTACGCAGGTATATCGTACTCGTTGTTGATGATTACTCTTTACGTCGCTATCCCAACTGCTTTTATATATTTGCTATACAAGCTCCGTCATTCTTGCCTTTTGTTGAATTTTATGTCGTGGGGTGATGTGGCTTGACGATGGCATGTTATGCATGGCATGATGCTATTCCAACATAACCCGGATTCTTAGGATTTTACCGGATCATGTCTTGGATGATTCTAAATGTCACCAATGATTTTTCTGCAGAACAAGTTGATGATAGAGTTATTTTATATGGATTTTTGAAACACTTCTCAATTTTCATTAGCAGGGCCGGGCAATTATGGTCAAAGTTCAGTTTCCCTATGACCAACCGGGCCTGTGTTACCGAAGAAGAAACCCATTTCACTACCTGCGCTCCGGATGTCCTTCATCACCAGTCACAACCCATGTCCGCGTCTCACGGATAATCCCAGTTTGACTGGATTGGCTATCTGCATCCCACGCCGGGGACGCCGAGACCGTCGTCAGATTCTGCCCTGATGCCACCGGGACCAGCTCATGGTGCTCCTCCCGGCTATGGTTTGTTCCAGATCGTCCGTATGACCGTGATGACTGTCCCTTCCCGGTCGAATATTGGTATTCCACCCCTCGAATACGCAGTCCATTGGACTTGAGCTGATTGAGGAAGGGCTTCAATTGGCCCCAGCACGCCGTGACTATACTCGCACATTGTACAACTTGCGATACAATTGTAGTAGGACAGTAGTCGTATGTCGGATCGGCGGAATGTCTAACGTCGCGTGAGAAGACGATTTCGATAATTGTCGCTATGATCACGCTGCATGCTGAGGTCAGTCATTGTCGTTTCAATCATAGGGACCTGAGTAGTACGAACAGGACTCTCGATAGAAATATACTTGCAAACACGGCCTTTTTGTGCCACGTCGCCTGGATGCCGGCAATCAAGAGCAAAGCCTGTGCGATGATCATACAATCCGTAACAATATTGGATACAGAAAGGAAGTAATTCCAGGCGGCCTAGAATGTGTCAGTGCTCATTCCTTGGTACACAGCTATCAAAAAGAAGCGTGGCTACCAGATTGAAACATTGCCCGTGCCAATAATCCCATGGACGGGGCATATGACATTGAAAGGCCGTACCAAAGACACCAACCACTCCCAGGACCGCAATAAGGCCCTGCAGAACGGCAGCCTGAAAGTGATCCTTATGAACCGGGGTCAAGCTGCGAATAAATGTCGAGAGCGATAGCTTGGAAAGGCAGAGGCTTGCGACATAGAGGATGTAGGCGGCATATTGTGACTGGATGAGGTTAACCGGACTCAATGCAGCAGATGCCGTTAGCAACGACGTACTTTCATGACTTGGTCAAAATTCTGATTCGAAATTGTCGCGAAATGATACCCATATCCGTGTGATACCGCTGTCGAGATGGCCGCGGATTGTGCGATGCAGAACGCCTGTATTGAAACTGAGTAAGATCATAATTCTCTTGCATTTTATATTCGTAAACATACCAAAGATGCGATTATCAGGTAATCATCGCTGGTCAATCTGTGAAAGATCCAGAACTTCGTCCCCAGCCGTATAAGGACGCTTAAACCCGCAACAACGACCAGAAACCAGTTGGTGACATTGACGGCAGGATCCCGGGTATCGGTGTTGGCAAATCGCCCCATATCTGCCAGTCATGCCCTGCAGGCAGTCGATAAAGGCCGGGCTACTCAATAGCGCTTGTCGCGCACAATGGCATTCATGTCAGGAAAAAGGAGAGGCAACCTAGCATAAATGACATGACGAGAGATGAAAGCAGAAACTCCCTCGACATTTAACGTCGAAATCAATGGGAATACTCAGTAGACCTCACACGAGCCCACTTTGAGCTGATAGAAACATCGAAAGTTTGATTATGACCAGGGAGGGACAGGGATCTCATCCTTGCCGTGCCATCCTCGTGTACGTTCTGCATTGGCGACAAATATTACCGAGAATAAATTTCCTCCGTTCCAGATCTCTGTCCTTAGGCCTCTTCACTTGATCTCTTCCAAAGTTCTTGTTCCCTATACCGGAATCTATCTGAGGATACCTCACATGCATATACTACCGCGAGGCCTCGTGGGATCTACACGTACAGCCCTCAAAGGCAAATTCCAGACGCCAGCACAGCATAGAGACTGAACTCCGCCAACTGCTCTGGTGAAACACGCACGGCACAGATCCTGGCTCGTGCATTAAGAGCATGCGACCGTCGGAGACAAAATTTTCTCATCCTTGTAGAGATACGGAGTAAGGTTACATTGTTCGCCGAACCCTTGTCACGCCAAGATATGTCACGTAATAGGATTGGACTCTAGACGGTGGATTGACGGTGGTCTAACTGGTTTCAGCACCCGATGCCGATTGATAGAAGGACTAGTTTCAGAGTAATCTGTCCAACGAAGTCTACCCAGCGATCACGACCAAGTGGTGCCTTGGCTCGGTCGGTGGGCGGGACGAGAATTCGAGACCGAAGAAGCATATCCTAAGCCTTGTGATCAGTCGAAGACTCGGCAGTCGGACATTTCAGCATGTCAATTGTAGAAGCGGATATAGTTTTATGATACCGAATTCGTGGTCGTATACCACCGTTGGACGTCAAAGGCATCAATTGTCGAACACCTTGATCCTATCCTGGGTTCCAACCCCTATGAATGACCCGCAAGACAGGGGGATGACAGGGATCGTAAATTAGAAAGACACCATCGATATCGGCTTCAGTCGGGGTTACTTCCCACCCATAAGAGGGCCTCCCTTTGCGTTCAGGACTAGAACCTGAACGGAAGGTGTTTCGACGGTGGCCAGATTGGTCTGGGCAACTTGCGTTCTGTCTAGCAACCCACTTTTCCTCATTCCTAGACCTTAAAATGAACCATTCCCGACATTCATGGTGACAAATTCCAGCAGCTCTTGCGTTCGACTTCTATTCCCTAGTTTCGTGATATCGCAAACATGGAGTCGCACCAACTCAAGCATCGCGCTGTCTCCGCGAACGAAGAGGTCCGCAGCCATGATCGCGATGTCACCGATCTGGCGCGACTGGGAAAGAAATCAGTTCTGAAGGTAAATAAGCTTCTAGTCTTCAAATGTTTCTTAATCTGACCTCGTCTTAGCGAACATTCGGCATCCTATCCACCCTCGGGTTCAGCTGCACAATTCTTGCCACATGGGAGGGATTGTTCAAGTATGATTCCTAACCCCTCGCGGACCTATCATGCAACTAATGAATTCTCCTTTATAGTACTTTGCTCATGCCTCTATCAAAGTCAGTAATGCAAGCTAGATGACACAAGGTCGAAACTAACAGCATTCAGTGGCGGTCCAGGAGGCGCAGTCTACGCCTTTATTTTCGCCTGGACAGGAACCGCATGCTGCTTTGTGGTAATATCGGAATTGGCCTCCATGTATGTGGACAGATCTTGCAATCCAAGGATTGGAATTAAATACTAACAATCGGGAGGGCACCAACCTCGGGAGGCCAATACCATTGGTGCGCAATGCTTGCTCCGCCGCGTCACATGAAATTCCTCAGTTACATGACTGGTAGGTATCTCATCGAATCACCATTGACACTACTGACCTCATCATCATAGGATGGGTTACCGTCATTGGATGGCAGGCTGCATTCGCCTCGTCCTCGTTTCTTGCAGGGACTCAGATCCAAGGCGCCGTCCGCCTCGGTCACGAACTTTACCAGGCGAAGCCCTGGCATGGAACCCTTCTCATGTGGGCGGCCGTCCTGCTGGCGTTGGGAATCAACGTGGTCGGAGGCAAGTTGCTCCCCCGGCTTGAGACGGTCATTCTGGTGGTCCATCTACTGGGCTTCTTTGCCATTATCATCCCGATGACCTACATGGCCGACCATAAATCCTCGCACGACGTATTTCTCGAGTTTGTCAACAGTGGTGGATTTCCCAGCCAGGGGTTGTCGTGGTTTGTTGGAATGACGGGTTGCGTTTTCGCCTTTGCTGGGGGCGATGCTGCTGTGCATGTATGGACTCTTCGACCCTCTTAAGTAGATTAGATCATTGACCCGAACAGATGGCCGAGGAGGTGCGCAATGCATCTGTCGCAATTCCGAGAGCAATTCTCCTGTCGGTTCTCATCAATGGAGCGCTCGGGTTCAGCATGTTGATTGCTGTACTGTTCTGCCTGGGTGATCTCGACGCTGCCCTAGCAACTCCCACTGGATATCCCTACATGGAGATTTTCCGCCAAGCTACGAATTCACTCGCGGGGGCCCTGGGAATGACCTCAATCTTGCTGATTATTGGCATCTGCTCGGTGATTGGAATGCTGGCCGCAACTTCTCGTCAGTTCTGGTCTTTTGCCCGTGATCGAGCTGTCCCTGGATGGCGCATCTGGAGCAAGGTATACTCACGCCGTGAACTTCGAAGGACCATCACTGACACGTCTTCTATTCAGGTCTCCCCCATTAATTGCCTCCCCACGTACTCGATCATGCTCACAATGACCGTATGCTGTCTCCTGGGCCTCATCAATATCGGCTCCAGCGTTGCCCTCAACGCTGTCGTCTCCATGGCCGTTTCTGGCCTCTACCTCTCCTACCTCATGGTCGGAAGTCTTCTTCTCTACCGGCGGTGCACTGGTGCCATCTCTCAATACGACCATGGAGAAGACGGCGTCATCAATGTTCCCGGCGCCAAGTTGGCCTGGGGCCCATTCCATGTGCCGGGGGTTTGGGGCACTGCGGTCAACACCTACGCGGTGATTTATATGGTGATCGTCGTGTTCTTCAGTTTCTGGCCTTCTCAGATGTCGGTCAACAAAACAACGATGAACTTTAGTGTGGTCGGCACTGTGGGGACTATTCTGCTGGCACTTTTGTACTATGTGCTGCGGGCGAGGAAGGTGTATACCGGACCTGTCATGGAGGTTTCGATTTGAGGAGATGATGGGAAAAGTTCACTGCAGTATGAGCATATTCCATGTTCCATAATAATACAAATCCGTGGAAACTAGACGTTATCTGGCCCTGGCTCATTCTGTTCGAAGAAGGCGCGGTTACATAGAGGACATAAGAAGTGACGCCCAAGGAACCACTGCTCCAGGCAGTGTGCGTGATACACGTGGCGACAGGAGAGCACGTGCATTAGATCTGTCCCATTCACATCTTCCAGACACATGGAACTAACATATTGTTAGTCGATCGGCTGAGAGCCTCCGGGAGCAATGATCAACATACCATGTGAAATGTGTCGATGACCGATCAGACAAGTCTTGTTCGACCTG
This sequence comes from Aspergillus fumigatiaffinis, assembly GCA_012656285.1. NCBI lineage: Eukaryota > Fungi > Ascomycota > Eurotiomycetes > Eurotiales > Aspergillaceae > Aspergillus > Aspergillus fumigatiaffinis. The sequence continues at coordinate 25,117 of JAAAPX010000071.1, read as the reverse complement.
AGTGCGTTCTACCCATTCGTCATACGGTTTGGTGGGACAGAGAGTCTCGAGCTTCTGCAGCATTTCCGTGTCTGACTGATGCTTGGTTTCTTTTAGGACAGTTGAGGCCGAAGTACGAGCTGCATTTCGGCGCACTTGTATGAAAACCCCTCTGATAAGTCATTAGCTGATGTGCTTCACTCCCCAGCTCGGTATCGTTGGCTCCTGAAAAGTGCGGAGAGACTGGGTCTCATACAGCATTGCAACAACGACAATAACAAATGATCCGACACAGACCGCTATCACCGCTATTGGAGAATTTGATTGATGGTCCATCTTAATGGCGGAAGATTTCTATCTGCATGTGTGGAGGCAGAACCACAGTCACGGCAAACGCGATAATAAATGACGGACAGACGCCTGTCCGGCCGAAATAAACAGAGTCCATGTGGTTGACAGTCTGACCATCAGCCACCCATGGTTCTGTTTCATGAGCATCGCGTGAGCTCTGACATCTCATGTTCTCCTGTGGCAGTGTCACTCATGTGCTGCCATTTAAAGTGCGGTGGCTCAGTCTATCCTCGGGTAGCCCGTTCGTGGATCGCCATCTCATTGCTTCGGCCGCGTCAACGATGTAATCGACTAACATTCAGATTGTCTAGATCGTCATCGATCGACACAAGCTGGCGATCGGGAATATCCGAGCCATGAGAAAGTTGCCCCACAATGTCCCCATTCCTTCCCCAGAGCCCGAGCACACGTGTGTCATTCTGGTTTCGAGATGATATTTGCCTCCCGGCCGACATTCCTCGGGCCACGTTTGTCGTCAGCTTCACAGCCACTCTCAAGGGTTGACTGTTGGGCGAAATTATGTGGAACGGTGTAAGCGAGCATTCCTGAAATGATTCTGAAAAAAGATCTGACAAATATTCCTCGTACTCGTTGCAGTCGAGTCATTTGCTGTGTGATCCCGCTGGAATGATTACGACTACATTATTTTGCAGACAAGAGATGGTCTGTTCTTGGATATTGCATAGACGTCTGAGGCTGTAGGTCTCTTACTGAGGTTCATATCGGTATATAGAAGCAGAATCAAGTGCTTTGTAAACACACGAAGATTACTTGAGACAGCTCCGATAGGTTCTATATTAGTAGTCTTTCTTCCAAACGCAGTATGCATCGCCACAAGCATTCTTTCAAGGGAGGCTGGTATGCTAGAGCTCCTCGGGAATGTGAGGTCGGGTCTATGTCTTGAGAACATCCAAGCACTTCCTGATCTTGTTGTCAGACCAGGGGACCCGCCCCCAATCCAGGTTGTCGGGCCCAAAGGTGGACTGTGCTCTTTTCTCTTCCAGAGGCATGAGGGCCGACATTGGTGGCTTCTGTATTCTGCTGTTAGGCGATCAATACCCCAAATACGTGCATGGAATGCTCGCCTCGTGGCCGAAGGGGCAATTGGAATTCACGGCCCATACATTCTGGGGTTTCCATTCCTCATCTAGTGGACTTTCTCATTCCCATCCAATGAAGTCGATTCATCCTGGCTCAGTCTATCCCTTGCCTGAAATCTGAAGCTACACCCACCCACCATGTGGTTTGCATACCAGGGCCACCAACGGGCGCTCAACATGAAGCTTCCAGAAATTGGTCATAGCTATCAATACCCACATTTCTTGCTTCTAATTGTGACCACATTTGACACGGCAGAAGATACGAGTGGCCTTCCGGTATGGGGCCGGTATGGGCGTATTACTGCTACATGCCGGTCTGTCGTAGCCGTGTTGTCTAGCTTGGCTAATGATAGTAGAATTATTGATGAACCCATAACAGATATACAGACACTTCAAGCCAGTGACCATGGTAATCAACCCCAGGACCGCTTCTCATAGTAGCTTCCTCACCACTGAATGACAGTGAGAATGTCATTCAAATCATGAACCACAGCGGTTGGCTGTAGGTCAGGTACAGCAGCATCCATCCAGCCCCGACGGCCTCGATCCACCCAGATTGCGTGCATACCACAACTCCTAGCACCGATTACGTCGAATGGGTTTCCACTGACCAGCCATAGGTCCGCCGTCTGTGAGGAGGGCGATTTTCCCATCTTCTGGGCAAGATGGGTGTACACTGCTGGAGCAGGCTTGAACACTCTTACCTCATCAACCGTGATGATCTCCTTGAACACAGCACTGTGAGGCGACAAGTCTGGGGAGTGGTGTACAGAGTTGGTAACCATGTCCTGTGTCCCATTCGAAAAGACCACCGCAGCGATCTCGGGACGATTGGCCAGGTGGCCCAAAGTGGACTGAACGTCTGGGAAGGTTGATAGGCTGTCGTAAGCTGTTAGAAGCTCCTCTATCACATCTTCATCGAGCTTTTCGCCATGCTCTGCTACGGCATGACGCAGGGAGTTTCGAGTGATGTTTGAGAAGGAGTCGTATTGCCCTGTTTCCAAATCAATTTAGAGTTCCAGGGGCATGTCATGTCAAACGTACCCATGCTGTTGAGTCTCCAGGTATACTCCAACTGATATCGTCTCCATGACGTGGATATGGATTGCGCTTTGGTATTAGAGAAGTGCTGCCCGAGCTGCTTGACAATTGAATCTGTGGATAAGAGTGTTCCATACAGGTCGAAGGCGACAATAATTTTATTTTCCATTATTCTTTTCTAGATGAGAATCATTCTCTTGGGCAAGAGTGTATGAGAAAATGTATTAGTAGTAGCATTAACTGTGGCTGGGAGGCATGATGTCACCCCTCCATAGTTCAAGCAACCTAATGTACGGAGATTGTCCAATCACTGTTTGAGGAATTATTCAGTATCTATTAAAGGTGGTCATTGTCCTTATATACCAAGTATATAATTCAGCCATGCTAGACAGCGTCCTGCCCTTTGTTAACGTAAAACTATGTTGAAATAATCTTTGACTTTACCTCATAGATATTTAGCTGTGGATCCTGTAGATCCTGTAGATCCTGTAGATCCTGTGAATCCTGTAGATCCTAGAATACTAACACCTAACTGATAAGCACTCCACCATTGTGTGCTTTGCTGAAGAAGGCAAGGGAAAGTCTCAGTATGTCCTGTTCGTAGAAGAGGCATAGTACCAAGTTGACCATCTATACTATCATTGTAAGTTTTAGGAGCAAGTCAAGTTACAGAGAAGTGCAGCTATGCCCTATTCAGCGCAATCTTCACTAAACCACTCGTGACCTAACAAGTCCTTGGCCGTCGGCCTGTCTCTCCAGTCCATCTTCATGGTTCCCATAATGAAGGCTTTATCTCTTCTACAGACCTCCTTCTCTGTTATCATGGAAAACGGTGTAGTCTCCGACTTGGGAATCTCCTGCATAATCCATCTAATGGCATGCACAGTCTCAGGGCTTGCAACCTCTTCATACTTACCAGGCCATGGCCCAAAATATCGGAATTGCTGCTTCAGAACCTCTAGGTTATACTCTTCATGGCCGTAGGGTACGGTGGTAGGGTCGAACAGGTTAAAGTCGCCACCGTAGATTAAATTTATTAGCTGTAGACAGAATTAGCGCTCCCCTTTGCAAATACCCGTCCATGAAGATGGGATTGAAAAGCTTACCACTGCTCCAAATGACCAAATGTCGGTTGGAGTGCCCCAGGGAGTTTCCATAAGCATCTCCGGACTGCGCCACATAGGCGCTCCCAGCGGAGTTCCTGATTTCGCCCACTTCGAGTCAACATGGCATACGCTGCCTAGATCCCCAAGCTGGACATCTGAAAACAGCACATCGTCGTTAACACCTCTATCGACGTAATTTACCAAGATGTTGTCCGGCTTGACATCTATAGATGAAACTCTCTTTTTCTTTCAACGCTCATGGAGAATGCTCAGAAAGCTATGGTGCCAGCTCCTGAGGTTCACTGTATCGATTCTTTGCTACTGTCACTTGCATGTATGGATCTGACTTCATCGGCATCATTGAGGGCATTGAATTCAAAAGCTGTTGTCGCTTTCTCCGCTCATAGACACCCCATATCAGTGAAACAAGAGATACAACCCCCAGCGAAACACCGACGCCTACGCCAACGGCGAGCGTTTTCAAGTCACCACTTCCACGATTGGATATGTTTGCATTGGCGTCGCTAGCACTGTCTGTTGGACAGCTGGAAGGAGAAGAGGACGAAGTGCCGGTGCTGGAAGCGGCCTCTTTGGTCATCACCATAGTGGGCTCAGCAGAGCAGGAAGTATTCGCCAGGGCAGCTTTGTTGGGAACTATATTGCCAAGGGGAACCTGAATTGGGCTCTGACCATTCACGCAGCCTATACTGTTGGATGAATTGGCGACGATGGAGTTCGGGCAATACAGGGCGTTGCCCCCGACATTGCTGTAAAGAACGATAGAGCATGCAGTGTTTCGAGTATTTAGTACTATATAGTCAGCATGTTAGGTATGTTATGATGCTGGCTGAACGGGACTCTGCTGGCACTTATACGCACTTCCAGAACACATATCTTTACATGCCGATGAGGGAGACCATTCAGTGTCGGTGCAGGCCCCGCGATAAAGTGTGTATGGCTGAGCCGCCGACATACAGTAGCCATTTGTTAGACAGACAGAGTCAGGTTTGCAACATGGTGACCCGCTGCTTCCAGAAAAGCATGGTGTATACCCATCAGCAAAGCTTCCGTCAGGGAAATAACAGCTCTGAGCTCGACAGAGTCCCACAAGTAAAAAGATGTACAAGAAAGGTTGCCAAGGCATTGGAAAAAGTGGCGAATCTGCTGTAGGTTCAAATATACATAGAGGAGAGAAAAGCTGTGAGGCATAAGTAGAATAGGATGGTACCGGAAAGTTATTTAGCAGAGGCTAGGGGTCAGCCTAACCGCTGATATCAAGGAAGCGCCAGGGCTCTCAGACAACCAAACAATACCATTACTAGTTTGAGCATGGTTTGATCACTGGGATGTTCTACCATCTCTGATTTAGCTGGCTGAAACCCGCCGTTGTCTTTAGTCCTTGTAGATGGCCCGCTAGCCATGCACCTGGACGAGGAGGGCGGCATGCTTACACTAAGATGTATGTTGACCACGCCGCAAAATCATAGATCACAATCTCATAGACTAAAGTTCATAGCTCAAATAAACCCTAAACTCACATAAAGCATTATGGGGGCCTTCACGCTATACAAGCTATCATGGAGCAAGAGTCGTGTAGGTTATGGAGTATTGAGATATCCAGAGTTCCCTGGTAACATCCTTCTTTTCAGTGCCCCATGGCGATTCAGAGAATCTTGTTTTACAATCCATTGTTGACCATTATCTCCAATTTAGATAGTAAATACTTGAGTTGGTAGCAATATTTGAAATTTTCTGCTGCGCCTGCCGGAACCTGGCCCAATCTTTGCTGGAATGAGAGAGAATTTACGGAGTAATAATTAGTAATTATTAGCGATATTGAGTGACTTTTACTGTTATCATTGGCAAGGTATGATGTAGTTTGGTTCCTTACAACAGTGGCCTGGTTCTTAAACTGTGATTCGTTTCACGCCGTTGCTGTTACCCGCATCAATTGGGAGATCACACAGTTGGGGCGCTTACGGCCCTTTTTTTAGGAGGAAATCACCCATAAGCTACTACCTAAGGGTATAGCCGGTGAAACTGGCAAATAGAATTCAATTATTTGACTTGTGGATCTGCGACTGCGTACCTAATAGGTCGAATACCAAGATAACCTTACCATAAACAGATTAGCTACTTGCTGGGTGGTGGCTGGACCCTGTCAAGATAATAATGATGAACAGGGAGAATTGCCTGGATAATGGTATTACTAGTATTGCTCACGTTTTTTATTACCATGAGGAGGATACAGTATGTTCCGCACTTCCTTCCCGTCGTCGAGTAATATCACTTTAGTTCGCGCCCTCCCAGTAGCTAGACTACGCAGGCGCTTAAGAGAAGTTTGCAGCCCTTCTTGTTTTGAATATAAAGCGATCTCACCTTAGTCCATTACAACGCCGACACGCTGAGGATTGGACCTTCCACAAGACCCTGGCCGTCGTCGAATGATTCAAATAAGCCAGGATATTGTGGACCCTTGAGTTGCATTATGTGCGTGAGATGGTTATAGTAGTGGAAACACAGATCTCCAGTGCTGTGGATGTACATTTCGCCAGAGGTTGACTTTCTGATTGAAATTCAAACTGGTATATAACCTTGTATACAAATAGAGATCGTACGAGCCTGAGGTCAGAAGAACCGGGAAGAGCTCGGCCGTCAGATGCGGTCTTCGGCCCTTTCTACGTCCCGCCGTAGGCGAGATTGGACATTATATCCTCAAAGCCACAGGAGTAGTAGATCGGGGAACTTCTTCAGATGTGAACATCCATACCGGCCGAGGTGATCGACCACTTCTGCATCGGAACCACCTTCTTCTGCTGTTTATCTTGCACCTAGTCGTCGGATATTGGCGATGCCTCCTCCGAGGGCTCTTTGGAATCATCTCTCTGTATGTGTTAATATTCGTAGTAATAACCATGCTTGTGTTGTACCTTTGAATGACTCCCAACAGACGTCGGCTGATTGATTCTTTTCCCTCCCGCCATGACACTCTCCAGCTTCTGGGTGCAGTGCTTCGGAGGGACCTGCTGTCTAGGACAACCGAGACCAAGCAGATAGTGGATGGAGAATTTTATAGTACCGCTGGGATGAGGTGAAGGTGATTATGAAACCGAGAATCAGGGTGGGTGACGGATGGTTGTTGCTTTATGGTGGAGTGGTAGCCTAAGAGCGCCTGACTCCGGGCATTCCACGCCTAAAAGATAGCCCGGAGTTGGTGGTCGTTGGCCCCGGAGTTTGGAGGTCGATCCCCGGAAGACGGCCGCTGCGGGCTTCCATGTCCGATGTCGACCTGGTGGGTGCAAATGACCAATTTCCGTTTCAAAAAACATATTTATAGACCTTCCTACGACTCTATCCTTTGGAACATCAATTGCCAACATACATTAGCAACAGAAAAGCTTAATGGCTGCCGAGTCGAATCAGAGGACCAGCGAGACCAAATTGGTCTCTTCCCAGGGAGACCACAAGAACGGTGAGTCTCCTTAGATCTCCTGGCTTTATTCAAAAGAGAGAAATAGCTCATTGACTAATAACAGGCACTCTGGAAAATGAGAAAGGCACCAAGGACGAACATGTCTACATCGCGGATGCACTCCCTCTTCGCCGCCAAATTCCCTTCATCCTGACCATCTGCTCGGCCATGTACACGAACCAGCTTGGGCTGGGCCAAACAATGGACATTGTTCGCATTATTGGAGATTGGTACGGAATCACCAATAGCAACGAACTGTCATGGCTGGTGGCCGGCTACGGCTTGACCATTGGCACCTTCGTCCTGATAGCTGGCCGACTGGGCGACGACTTTGGACATAAGAGGATGTTCATTATCGGCATGGGATGGTACGCGCTGTGGACGCTCATCTGCGGTCTGGCCGTCTATTCCACGCAGGTCCCCTTTATCTTCGCCCGTGTCTTCCAGGGAATGGGACCGGCGGTGACGCTGCCCAATGCGATCGCCATTCTGGGTCAGTCGTACGCCCCGGGCCCGCGCAAGAACATGGCTTTTGCGTTCTTCGGCGGCAGTGCACCCTTTGGCGCCATCTCTGGCTTTGCAACGGGCGGCCTGTTTGCGCTGGCATGGTGGCCGTGGGCGTACTGGAGCGCAGCTATCGCACTCGCCTGTCTAGCCGTGTTAGCCGTCTGGTCCATCCCGCCTCAGCCGGTGAGCAGTACGTCCAAAACTCGGACAATTCGCCAGAAGATTGTACACCTGGACCTCCCAGGCTGCGTTACCGGCGTAGCCTCGCTGGTCCTGATCAATTTTGCGTGGAACCAGGCGGCCGGGGTCGGCTGGCAAGAACCATACGTCTACGTGTGCCTCATCCTGGGATTCCTGTTCGCAGCAGCCTTCTTCTGGGTGGAACTGCACTGGTCCAAAGATCCCATCCTACCCCTGGCGGCCTTCAACTCAGACATTGCCTTCGTGCTAGGCTGCACCGCCTGCGGCTGGGCGACTTTCGGGATCTGGGTATACTACGCCGCCGTGTTCGTCATGGAGCTGGACAACGTCAGCCCTTTGCTCCTCGCGGCGTGGTACAGTCCTGTGATTCCCTCGGGTCTCGCCTCGGCGCTGGCAGTGGGGAAGCTGCTCGGCCGCGTCTCGTCGGCATGGGTCATGGCCATCGGCATGGTGGCGTACCTGATCGGGTCGGTTCTCATCGCCACCATGCCAACGCACCAGATCTACTGGGGGAATTTCTTCTGGAGTGTGCTTATCATCTGTGTTGGTATGGACTCGTCTTTCCCCGCTGCGACGATTATCTTCTCCGATGCTGTGCCGCCGAAGTACCAGGGTATCGGTGCTAGTGTGGTCATGACGATTGTGAACTATAGTATTTCGCTGGGGCTGGGCTTTGCTGGGACGGTGGAGCGCGAGGTCAATCGTGGGGGGCACACCTATGATGATAAGGAGAGGGGGTATCGGGGTGCATTCTACTTTGAGCTTGGGCTGGCTGGGTTGGGCTTGGTGATGAGTCTGGTCTTTTTGGTGAAGGATCACTTGCGTAAGAAGGGCAAGGAGGCCGCTGCGTATGAGGAGAGTGCTTAAGAAAACTCAAGTGGAAGACTACAAGTGAAGGGGGGAATGAGGAAGTAATGGCTTAATGTCAGTGAATTCCAGATGGTCAAGGGAGAAAGTTCTACCAGCAATAATATACTCTACTTTTGGGTCTGTATACAACAGGTAGTGGATTGTTTCAGTGGACAGATTAATTCTTTGACCTGTAAACTCGGTTATCAGATATGTTGGGGTATTAGACTAATACAATCTGACATAGTCAAGATACTCCTGGTTATGCCTGCATGAATAAAACAAACAGGAAGCATCCATTTAACTATATAAGCTAGCTCGTTCTATCACATCACATTCAGGAAAACTCTGACTGCTTCCACACTGTGTCACTATTGAGATCATTACACTTTGAAGAAGGGTGTGAAGCCCAGTCTGAAGTCCCACTTCAAGTCCTCCTTGGACCTCCACGTATCCTCCATACTACAATCATTGACCTGATTCGAGTCATCCTCCAGCTGTAGTTTTACCTTTTGCACTTGATGCCTATAAGTATTACTATTTGGCCATGGAATCTGCACTAAATTCAGTGACAGGATAAACTGATAATGTTGCTGTCGTAAGCGAAGACTGTCTATATGTACTTGATATATAAGGGACTAAGTGTCTTCTCCAGTTATAGTGTCCTGATGCCTGTTCGATGTTTATGTTCATGGAGGCTTAAGCCTGTGCTGAGCTTATTAAGACATTAATATATAACTATCAACCACTTACCCACCAGAACTTTTATGCTGTGTTAGGAATGTAGAATACCATTCCTTATATAGTAATTAAGATAGTAATTAATGTATACAGAACTCTGGAAGCCCTACTTCCCAAGCCCACACCAGCTTTAATAAGGCTATATCTGGCGCACACATGTTATGAAGAGAGCTTTTATTATACCTAGAACAGGATATTAAGTAGGTAACATGTGAATGGCCCTTCAGAGCCAATCAGAAAGTCAGACAGGCGAAGATTTTAGACCAATCACATTGAGCGCCAAGACAGTTGTAAAATAAACCAACCTAGGAGATAATCCTGGCAATAAGCCATGTTAGGCTTGGTTAATACAGAGCAAAAGAAATTGCCTAATAATGAAATCCAAATTTTCAGTCTCTCAACCAGATAGACAACCAAAAATATAGCCGAGTGTTGTCTTTTAAGTTTGAGTACTCAACCCACCTTGCGGGGGCCCTTCCTGTTTAAGCTTAGCGGTAAGTTCATTCCGCCTTAAAAGGAGGCATCCGCCATTGTAACCGTGCTTGCCAGGAAGCAATCAGCAACCAAGTGATACGGACAAAATCATCATGGCCGAGCCATCTGATCATATCGAAGCATGGTCTTCTATGGAGAGTCTCTATGACAAAGCAATTCAGTCACCGTCTGAGATAACTCAGGGCGAAAAACATGCTATACTGGAATGGCCCTCCTTGGACCAAATGGAGGAGACAAGCCAAAAATATGTTGGCAAGTCTTTGCAGGATCTCATTCACACAGCGGCCAATGATCCTCTCGCTCTCACGTATCCAGAGTGCCGCTTGGTCGATGATGATTTCAAGATACTTGGGGGTCTCGATGCTGCTAAATATAAGAATGACCGAATAGAACGCATGATCGAACGTCGGGACTTATGGAATAAGTGGCAGCAGGCGCGGGCTGCTGTTTTATCACCGGATGAACTCAAGGCCATCAAAAACATTAGACAACCTGAAGTCTACCTTGCGAAGCAAAAGGCGCACAATAGGCCATTCCTTGAAGCTGAAGAGAGATCCAGGACTCATCCGCCAGATTGGGTGCAGAGAATTCTTGACCGCGACGGCAAAGGCTGGGGATATGTGATCTACCGTCCATCAATCGTTCATGAGGAAGAAGGTGCCAAGGAGGCATGGAGAGCGTGTTGGGACAATTTTAATGAACTTCTGAGTTTTCACCCGGTCATGGTTATCGGCCGCGAAGAAATTCAAGATTCCAAGATCCTCGATTTTGTCGATTATGAACCTGAAATGGGCGGAGTGGATCAGCTTCGAAGGTATGTACTCTCACAGATGAGTGTTAGTACTTGCTAACTTAGGCTATCAGGGACTTTCGCAACCGGCGAGATAAAGGTGGTCTCAAACCAGGCGTTCTTTCGAATGTATTCATCAATGTGCCTACGGAATGTCGGGATACCTATCTACGAGAAGATGGATATTCTTGGGCTTGGGCTATTGATCCTGACTGGTCGTTACCAGGTCCCGACGCTGATGGCTACGACGGGCGTGTTAAGGTTACCTGGGGTCAACTGTTTAACAAATTCTACGACCTGATGTCGACCAAACAGGTCACCCTGAGGGAAATCTGGGAAGAGTTCCATGAGGTCAATGAGAAACTCCATGATGGGCCATTGCCTGGCTGGCTCTTCTCAAAGTTGCCCAAAGAGGTTTGGCCGAATAATTGACCATTCTCGTCCTTCTCCTCCTTTCATAGATTTATGAGATCGCTACAGTTGGCGTAGTCCTAAATGCAAGAAACGGCCTGTCTGAATCCACCATAGGTCAATGCATCTTCCATCAGTTGATGATTATCTGCTCTCCTCAGCCCATGTAAATAAACATTGATGTGTCGAATCGGATTCTCCGTACTCGTTCCCTCATGACTTCAATTTCCTGTAGATAGGCAAATGCAAGGTCTCTTGTGGGAGCATCTGGCGCAACGTTGTATACTTCTCGCCAGGTATCCTCCAATTGACTCAGGTGATCCGCAGCCCAAGTTCTCACCCAGAGTGTCATACGACCAAAGAAGTTTTCCATGAACTCCCTCCAGAGGAGATAGGTGTCATAATTGCCACCAGGCCGAGCTTTATTGACAGTGGATTGAAATAGGCGCCATTCTTTAGAGGCCCCCTTATATACCTGTGTCAGTTTGCTGTTGACAGTGATATCATTGAGATATTCAAACACAGAGACTACCTGGAATTTTAACGAAGTTATATTAGCTGAACATGCCCCGAGAGTATAGCGACGATGATGGAACAGAAGTCTTCTTACAATCCGGATCTGATCTAGAGCGGCCCTGACGCGGGAAGGATCAGGAACATTCACATTAGCCCATGTGTCATTCCCAAATGGCTGTTTGCCGTTGAAAATCTGTGATGAGTGTAAGCCAATCTTGCCTATAATGTCCACAGCAAGGTCGTTGGAGATCTTCTCATACTCTTCCTTTGACTGAATTTAAATGTGATTCTGCGTTTACCAAGACTCCCGGATTTGTTATTGAGCCCAACGAATCAAAGATCCTGCTAATGGGGCTGCCTGGTGCTGAAGTGATGCCAGCAGCCCATTGTGAATAGTCTAGGCCCAACAGTTGAGCAACATCCCAGGGAAGTAAATTGTGTTTTGACCTGTACTCTGCTAGCCCCTGAACTGGCGGTAGGATCCCAGTCACCATGAATTCAATGGCGCGAGGGATTAGCTGAAGCTCCAATATATGTTCCGCTGCGGATGCGTCATTAAAACCCATGTTCCATCAAGCAATGTCAAGAGCACGGGATGTACTTACTAACCCAGGCCCAAATGTTGTTGGGCGCATTAGGATCAATCGTGGCATCAGTACAGTCTGCAGGGTTAGCCAGGGCGAAACGGACGGTTAAGCCATTGGCCCGTTCGAGAGAGTTGCCGCCGTCGCCGTTAGGATATGGCTGGGAATCAATATACATGACTCGACGCAGATTCGTGACGGGGTCAATTCCACAGTCAACAGTAAACAGCCTTGATTGGCCATCGCGCTTGTCGAGGGGGTCGAGCGCCCTTTTTGCTGCTGACTCGGAAGAGGTGCCGTAGGTATCCGGATCTACACTGTACTCGGGATCCCAGGCATCACGATCAATGTTCGCACAGGTGATGTTCTCAGATACTGGCAGCGTACAGAGCTTGATAAACTCGTCCCATTTGGGAAGGTTGCAAATGATGTCCCCGGCCAGATCCGTGGCAACTGTGCCATAGAAATCCCACTGGTCCATCAGGAACGGCATCATCTGAGAGGTGGCCAGGTAGGTGTATTGGGCGCCAATGATTTTGTCCCAGACTTTGATCTCTTCAGAGACTTTGGCCGCGATGGAATTGGACCGGTAGGCAAAGATTATATCAGTCAGGATCAGGATGATGGAATTGCTTGAGAACAGGATCAACTGGTCCTGACGCTTCTCAAAGGGGGCATATTGGCCACCCATGGCCAGATTCCGTGCTGGAAAACCCGTTAGGGTTCCGTAAGACGTTGATCGCTTTTTCAAGCCACCATAAAGCCATGCATCGCTATAGGTGCTGCTGGAGCAGGTTGGATTCTGCAGCCATGCCGTCAAATCCGATTCCCATAGAGTGACCAATGGGTCTACTGGTGTGATAGTGCTCGTGTACTTGGGAGTGCAGCATTTGGCCCGGGAACCTGTTTTTCTCGCACAGGTATTATAGTGTTCCATTGCAACTCTGACCTTGTCAGCCGGACAATTTGAGGCACAGTAGCTTCTAGTACCTGCAGGCACAAGTATTAGGCCGGTAGCGCTGTAATGGTCCTCCCATGTGCAATCGTCCCATTTCATGTTGTCATCGCCCGAATCGCAGCAATATTTTCGCTCCTCATTTTTGTCGGTTCTCCAGTCTCCACTGCAGGCAGAGCCTCCATTGCCATTGCAGGACAACGCGAGGATGTCGGGATTCTGCGCAGGACAGGTGTAACTGTCACATAAAAAGGACGCGCCCCATTCGCACTTCTGATGCAGGGCCATATTCTTGGTGCCCGTAGTGCAGCAGGCAGCCTGATAATTGCCCTTTACACCACTGCAGCCCCTATTAGTACCGCCGATCTCGGTCATTCCGTCTGGACACTTGCCCTCACAGCGGCCGTTGTTGAAGGAGTACCAGCCACATGTGGGGACTTCTTGGTCTGGAGGACAACAAAGCACATGGAACTGTTTCTCCACAAGACAAGCGCCGTCATCGAGCATGATCTCGCCTTCACGTTTTCCGCGGTCACTGCGGTCAACCGTGACCCATCCAGAAGGGCACCCTTCTCCGCAATTAGTCCATTTGCATTGGTCATGCTTGATGGTGATGGTGTCGTTCTGCTCAATGTGAGCAGCTAGTGCGACCACTTTGCGATTTGCTACGGTACCGAGTGCCCGAGAATAGGTGCCGTCCAATAGGTCATGGCTAATCGCCCATACCATAACACCGCCCAAGCATTGACTCCGGGCGAAGTCGGCCTTGAGCTGGAAGGTATCGGCGTCGTCGTATCCCACCCATTGATCGTCCCAAGCGGCGATTTTGACGGCCTCGTCCTTGTAAAGAGTAGGTTTTAGGCTCTTTTCCTGGATAATTTTGTCGATTTCCGACATCATCAGAATACCGACTTCACTGCTGCATTCGCCAGGCTCGGCGCCAGAGGCAAACAAGCATCCAGGTGTCGTGCATGCAGGGTCGACAACGGTGAACGCTCGCCCATAAAACGCCATTCCGAGGACGACCTTCTCAGGAGGGATGTCATTGCGCCAGAGAAGATCCATTGAGTTTTTGATTTCTGTGAGACTGGTATGTGCGTTCAGATACGCCCCAAGCCATTTGTTGCCCTTATCCCATGTTCCGTGCATGTCGTAGGTCATCACATTGAGGAAATCTACATTCTGGGAGATCTGCTTGACGTCAAAATGCTGGAGACACCAATATGAAGCTGGGAGGGTGATGCTCAGGCCGTCCCGGCCTCCAGTATTTTTCAGCGCTGCTATTAGATTCTTCAGTAGGATGGGGAGATTTTTGTAGTCTTCGGGGCGGCCGCTGCGATCATCAGCCACAGGATACTCCCAATCAAGATCGATTCCGTCGAAATTGTAGGTAGCCAAGAATCTGACAAGGGACTTGAAGGAAGTCTTTTGCTTCTCTTTAGAAGCAGCCAAGTCTGAGAATGTGGTCGCCGTCGGACCAGGGTCATTGTAGGCCCATCCTCCAATTGCAATGAAGACTTTGAGATCAGGATCAATTGTCTTGAGGTACGTGACTCACCTGTAGAGATCTATATCGGCCTGTAGAGAGGGCGCAATCTCAAAGGTCTCGGGGTTGATGACAGCGAATGCGACATTAATGTGAGTATAGACCCCAAGGGGAATCTTCTCTGGCCAGAATTTATTGCATCGCCTGCGGGTGCTCCATGTCTCATAGTATCCCACCACACGTTGGAGGTTGCCGGACTTGGAACAAGAAGGTCGATCTGCCTTCTTGTCCCCACAGAATTCCGCCGTGGTACCGCAGAATTCATACTTAGAGCAGCAGACATTCAAAGGACAAGACGAAGTATCAGCCCATTCGGCGCCAAAGCCCGGATCACACTCGGCTTTGCTATCGCAGCCAGCGACACAGTTCGCGCCACAATCTGCGCAATTTCTTGTCAATCCTAGGTGAAACTAAAATAGAGATGGGCAGGAAAGTACGTACAGTCCGGTCCGAGACCACAAACTCCATACTTATTGCAGCAGCCCGTCTTGCATGGATTACTCGCATCGCAGCCCAGCTTGTAGTCACAAGTGTCCACGCAGCCCTCGCCACAGAACTCATCGCCTGTTCCGCAGTAGCCGTACTTTGAACAGCAGCCGGCGGCGCAAGGATTTTCCTTGCTGCAGTTCTGAGCTGCAACTTGTAGCACGAATAGCAGAAGAAGACATAAAAGGAAAAATCTTGCCATCGTGGGAAGAGCAAATATGTTCATTGATCCCACAGCCAGAATGCAGGACCTTATGAGGGCACACGCCCAGTTTGCTCTTCTTGAGTAATATTCTTCTCAGCAATAATAGGAGACGCCGCTTTGGAGGAGTGAACACCGGAGCATATATTATTATTGCAGTCACTAATGCGAATAAAGGCCAAGGACCTTCATGAGTCGCCCATGGTCAAGCTGCTAGAGCGCTTCTTGAATGGCCAGGATTTGTCCGTTATTCGCCGCCTCGTGTGGGCGCATATCCCCTATTTTCGCAAATGCAAAACCTTTCAGCCTTTCTGTTTTTCCACCTAGAGGAATGCACAGTCAAGGCAGCCGATGAAGACCCCCCTGTACGGTGCCATTATACCAGATACGGCTCGGTTGGGAGGACGAAGGGTCGTTTCCCAAGGTACTCCACTCATATAGTGCACTTGTTATTCGATCCCACTGGCTTGGCCGGAGTACTAGCTGTATGTGCTGAGGAAAGTTCTGCACATTAGCGAACCGGTGAGTGATGAGAATGACCATGAGGCATAAAGACCGCACTACTGGAGTTAGATTGTCCGTCCTTGTGTTGGTGGATTGAAACCCTCTGGACCGAGGATTGTAACCACTAGATAGTCACTAGTCCCTAGGCTAGCTGCGTATCCAGTGTTTCTTGACCAAAAGAATAATGCCATGACCCCGGTGAGATACCCTCGGCCAAATCTTGGAATTCTTAGCCGGTTTTTGGAATGGAAAAGGATTATCAACTTGGTTGCTGTCACTTCCTCCTTACCAATTTCTTATGTCTTTTTCTGATATACAGATATGTAGTTCCCTTGTCGCACAACAGGGGTATTCAATGGCGGCCAAAAGCCTTGAATTGCCGCCAGTTCGGACACAACATGGGTCGTTGGGATCTCGCAAACATCGCATCGGCACCAATTCTCTTGGCAGGAGTATACGATCTGGACCCTAGACATCACATCAGTTGTGCAGAGTACGGACGGCCCTGTGCGAGACTAGTATTGACCTTCCATCCTGGGTAATTGCGGAAATGGTACTCCATTGAGGCAATTGCGGAGATAGTCCCATACTTTGGCCGAAAGACGAAGTCTAGTACAGAAGACGCCGTATAATCGACCAATCGGATATTTTTGGGCTATAGCATGTACCTACTCTGCACTTTGGAATGATTCCAGTGAGGGATCATTATCCTAGGTCACCAGCATTTTCCTAACCATGGGTTGAGGAAACGACACGACTTGGCGTCTTGGCATCGGTTTCCTTTCGTCTAGTCACGGCTACAGCTGGATGCAATAACGGTGCAAATGTTTATACTCTTGAATACTTTCTGGTACCCTCATATGAAACGCGCTAAGCCACCTTTGTAAAGCCTTCCGAAAGCCCTTGTTACGTCTTCTTGTATTACATGATACTGGCCGTTCCATGACGCATAATATTTTACATAACCTGTATCCCCTGCGTCAGGCCACGTGGGTGGTTCCCCCAATGGACCTACCAAGGTTTCCTCCCGAAAGATCACGTCGATCATCCTCGTAAGGCAAAAGGATGGCCCCAATCTGAATCCATGGACTCTGGAGTTTAGCCGTGATATGGTTTTGAGCAATGAACTTACTCACTCCCAGATTGCCAAAGCCGCTGGCTGCCATCCAAGTACTAAGAGAGTTTAGAGCAAATGTGCGCAGAAGCAGGGGTAAAGCTGGTATATTTGCCGCCGTATTCGCCTGATTTGAATCCAATTGAGGAGCTCTTCTCCGAACTGAAAGCCTTTATAAGGCGGCAATGGCAAGTCTACGAAGATAACCCCGACCAGGGCTTTGATTCTTTCCTTGAATGGTGCATTGAAACAGTGGGTGCGAGGAAACAGAGTGCAAAAGGACATTTCCAGAATGCTGGTCTGACAGTCGAAGAAATGCCGTAGGGAATGTATACCTGCAGACCAGTAAGTTAAGCTGCCGTGCCTGGGGAATTTACATTAACAAAGTTATCACATCATAGTCAAGCCTATAGTGAAACGCGAGGTCCGCCAACGGCATCTTCAAAGTATCAAGACGAGATGGGAAAGCAGACAGCAGAGCAAATCATCAAATTAGCTGACATTAATGTATCTAACCAGCCACCTAGTCAAAGTTCCACTATGTGTCCCAAATTTGTTGAGCTATCTTCTCTCACGCTCACTTCCTCTATATCACGAAGGATACTCTCTATATATTCTGCCGCGCTACTGAGATGTATAAAACGCGCAATGGCACGGTGGACGGCGAGTAGTCGAGGAGATGGTGGGTCGATCGTACGGTTTGGGCTTAGGGTCAGTGTCCGAATGACGGGGAATAATGAATCACGTAAGAAGGAACGTTGCTCCGTTGAATCAATATCGAACCCATGATAGCTTCAGAATGCCTAGTTATTGTGATCCTCCATTACTGATGTCTACTAAAGATTGGGCCTAACGCAAATCCCCAGGAATTGATCTTCCAAGTGACTTTTTGGCTGACCAGCTCCTCGTTCCAAAAGGAGCATAACTATCTCCTCATAGCCTTCTTCTTCCGCAAGCTCCAGCGGAGTCAATCCGTCCTCTGGACTTCTCGGGTCTAATTCAATGTCCGCTCTCCGCAGCAAAAGTCTCACCATTTCCTCCTGTCTATTCCTCACAGCCAAATAAAGCGGCGCCTCCCCAGAAGTGTCAGTTGAATTCACGTTTGCACCATGCGAAAGCAACATTTCGACAATCGAAACCTGTTCATTTTTAACTGCGGAACTGAGCGCCGTGATCCCGGTGCCACCTTCCATGTCAGTTTTTGCCCCGTAGCTCAGTAGTAACATTACCACATCAGTGAATCCGGAGGATGCAGCAACAGACAGTGCAGTGACCCCGAAATCGTTTTGGCTGTTGATTTCGCCTCCCGACTCCAGGATCACGCGGACGGCTTCATAGTGCCCAGAAAATGCAGCATGAAGCAAAGGTGTCATGTTTCTCCGGCCTCGATAGTTCACGTCCACATCCGGTCGATCAAGGAGGATCCTGATGACGCTTGCGCGTCCATGTGCCGCAGCTTCTATCAAGGGTGGCATTTCTCCTGGAGGTGCGGTTGGGTCGGCCCCATATTCCAGGAGCAGCTCTACCACGCGCTCGTGGCCTTGCCTTGCTGCTAACTGCAGAGACGTGCAACTGCCCATAGAATTTTTGGAGATGTCCCCGCCCTTCTGAAGCAAGATTCGTAAAGCATTCTCTAGACCATTCTCGGCTGCAACGTCGACGGCGCTCATCCCGTAACAAGCCGGACAGTTGGGGTTGTCAAAGGCGTATTTCGCGAGTAGATATGTCGCAGTTTCATCACTATTGGAGGATAAAGCCGAAATAATAGCTGTCGTGCCCCATTCACTGACCGAATCTGTACGTATACCTTTCTGCTCAACCAAAAACCGTACTATTTTGAGATTTCCAGAGGCGACCGCAATGTGGAAAGCATATTCCTTGTCGATCCTAGAGTCGGCCGCGAGGCGTTCAGCAATTGTCTCGTGGCCCAGTTCAAGAGCCTGGCGTAACGGTGTAGTCGCCGTTCTATCGCACTTGAAATTAACGTCGATGTCTTCAATCTCGAGGAGCCGATCCACTAGATGGATATGCCCAAGTTCAGCGGCAACGAGAAGCGGGGATCGGCCTTCTCCTCCGTGAGGGTTGGCACCATGAGCCAGTAGTAGCTCTAGAGCTGGTCTGTGATTGCAAGAAACTGCAGCTACAAGTGCAGTACCATATTTACCTCCTTCGGCATTCACATTCGCACCTGCCTGAAGGAGGAGTTTCATCATACTCGTCGAACCCTGTGACGATGCCAGTTGAAGAACCGAGTGGAAGACACTGCCGATGGCGTTGACGTCTGCGCCCGACTCGAGAAGCATCGATGTCACTTGCTCGTTCCCCTTATAGACAGCCGCAAACAGAGCACTGCCGTAAAACTCATCCACTGCATTGATATTTTCTTGGCTGTCAATCTGATCGTGAAGATCCTCCAAGTCACAAAATATCATCACTGGGAGATAACACGCAGCAGTTGTCGTAGGTGAACGGCGCTTAGGATGATCCAGGATCCCATAGTAAGCTATTTGAGCTGTGAATGGAGCTCGCCATAACTTCTCATCGTCTACATGGGATAACGAGCAAATAGATTGAACTGCTCCATGAGCATGTTCCAGCAGTCGGCAAGAAGGAAAACTGTTTGACCTGGTCATAGATGCCATGATCCATAGGAGGGTGTCGATGGGTAGGCAGAAAATACTATCAAAGTCGACTTTCCTCGAAAGAATGTCCGAGATTGCTGAGTTCCATTGCTCTTGTGAGAGGCAGCGACCGTCAGTTCTGATGTAGAAATAAAGGGTCTGGGAAATGTACTGCAGACGAGTCGGAGCGATAAAATGGCTTTGTTTCTCCGACGCCACAATATCACTCTGGTTTGTGGTTTCGGTGTTATCATTCCGGTTGGGTGGCTATTCCAATGTTCTGGAACGAGGTCATCTAAGACCTGCCTCAGGATAGTGTCTGAAAACATCTTTCAGGCTTGAATTCTCAGACAGTCGACAATCGGAATGTCCCTCTTCGGACCGCATATTTATATCAATGCATGTACTGTGGTTGGCAAAGAATCGTGCGGCTGGCGGGCGTGCTGCCGCCTCTTGGGAATACGAGATGGAATCCAATGAGAAAATTTTATGTCAAGACAATGAGCGGTAACTTACCGCCTAGACAGGGGTTATACTGAGTGACCCACTTTACCTTGTGGTTTGTATAGTAATTTAGTGTCCTTAGCATCACGGTTCTCATAACACCATGTATCTTGACTGCGCAAAGTGTTTGTACCCTGGACCCACACCATCCTTATTACATACTATTCTGCCAGCCAGAAAATAGGATAATGGTTACTACCAAACAACTAGCTATAATAGCCACTGATATGGCTTTTGTGGAAGGCGGTATATTACTAATATAGGCAATCTAGAAGTGGATCCAGAGAGGCCAACCGCTTCCACAGTATACATGTCCAGACTTGGACTCTCCACAAACGCACGACCCACGGACGTCCATAATGTATATGTTGGCCAGGGTCGCTGCTCCATGTAATCTGAGACTCCAAGAAAGCATTGGATGAAGCTGCCGAAGGGGACCATATCATCCTCAAGCTCAACCTCTACCACCCGGCACGGGGGAGAGACAAGCACACACAGATCAAGAAGCAAACAACCTCCTTGACTTGACAAGTCGCCGATGGCTCACACTCACCACACCAAGGGGGCCCCAGCCTGGCGCCGGGGGACTTTGCCAGTTTGTTATGGGCGTTAATAACTGCTCCCTCGCATCTGCCAACACAGTCCAGGGGCGGCCCGCCACGGGGGGTGAATGCTTCTGATACTTTCAGGTGCCCTGCCTCTCAAGCCCCTTGCTCAAGCTATATGCAGAGGGCGTACGTTCGCGGCCGAAGTCACCAGGGAATTTCAAATTAGATATCACACGTACCGACCAATCCGCATACGTTTGTGCAATTCACTGGCAAGTCGCCCAAGGTGCATCCTTGGAAAACATTGAATTTTACATGCTGCAGAACGTCGAGGGAAACACTCAACAAGTATTGATGACCTCATCTCCTCATCAGCACACTGTACTTACGTTTATCTCTTGTTTAGGGCATCTACATGGAAAATGGCAGTGGAGGTTTCCTGGCCGATCTGACATTTGTGGGCGGCAACTTTGGGTATGTGATTATCAGCATGCTGACTTTCCTTCTAATGCTCGTGAAAGCTGACTCTCTGCCCATGTAGTGCTTATTTTGGGAATCAGCAGTTTACTACAAGTCATTTAGTCTTTGTGAATTGCAAAACGGCTCTCCAGATTCATTGGGACTGGGCTTGGACTATGCAGGATGTCGTCGTTGAATCATGTGGTACTGGACTGCTAGTCACGGGGGGTGTAAGTCTATCCTACGAACACTAATCTTAAGATATCTGCTAATACTTTGGACAATCCGATAGGCGGGGGGGCCTCTAAGCAAGGGGCAATCGTTAGGATCTTTGGTGCTTGTAGATGCCATAATCGCCAATACACCTAATGGCATCGTGACGTCCCTCTATGCGGAGAACTCGATATCCCTGTTGTTACAGAATGTTGGCTTTTTCAACGTCCAAAACGCAGTCACCGACTCCGTTGTCTCCAAGGTGCTACTAGCCGGAGGCAACGAGGTTCGTATTGACAACTGGGGTTTCGGTAGAGTCACAGACTCCCACGGTACCAGTTTCTTTGCAAATGCAGAGAATATCCCGGTCATGAATCGCACCAAATCTCTCCTGTCGCCGGAACTGGCATACGTCAAGCCAAACTTCTACACACGGCGCCGGCCCAAGTATACGGACCTTGGGACAAGCCAGGTCATCAACCTTAAAACCGCCGGGGCCAGAGGAGACGGCCAGACGGACGATACGAGTGTCCTAAACACCATCTTCGCAGCAGCAGCTAACATGTCTGCTATTGTTTTCATTCCACATGGGATCTATGTGATTACAGATACCGTGAAGATACCAGTTGGCTCGCGGATAATTGGGCAGACATGGCCGCAAATCATGGCTAGAGGCTCTAAATTTGCGGATCTGACGGCAACACGTGCTGCAGTCCAGGTAGGGTCGCCGGGCGACTCTGGTGTAGTAGAAATCCAAGACCTGCTGTTCACTGTCTCAGGAAACACTGCAGGCGCAATCCTTGTGCAATGGAACGTCCACGAGGCTGCGCAGGGCTCAGTAGGGCTATGGGGTGAGTCGGACCCGTCTGTCGTTTGGATGCGCTTGCTAACCTTCTTATGTATTTAGACTCCCACTTTCGCGTTGGAGGAGCCCTGGGTTCCAGTCTGCAGGCGGCCCAGTGCCCGAAAAATGGAGGCATCAATATCAACTGCATCGCTGCATCTGCTCTCCTTCATATCACCGCTAAGTCCTCAGTGTACATGGAGAATGTCTGGATGTGGGTGGCTGATCACGACCTGGATTCGCCGGAGGAAGTACAGGTGGACATCTTCTCCGGTCGTGGTGTTCTGATCGAGAGCCAGGGTCCATCATGGTTGTATGGCACTGCCGCGGAACACAACGTTCTGTATCAGTATCAATTATCCAACTCCAGCAACATCGTGATGGGTATGATCCAGACCGAGTCTCCGTACTTTCAGAGTCATCCCGGAGCGCCTCTGCCCATCATGACGGGTAACTTTCCAAATGATGCAACCTTCACGGACTGTTCAGTTGACTCGACAACTTGTGGAGTCTCATGGGCCGTCGGATGGTCAACTCCTCAACTGTATATCTGCTCGGGGCTGGACTCTACAGCTGGTTTTCAAGATACTCACAAGATTGTCTGGCCACAGAAAACTGTCAGGATAAGGCCTTCGAAGTGGTTCAGAGCTACGACCTCTGGATTTACAATCTAGTCACCAAGGCCATCGTCGAGATGGTTAGTCCGGTGAACGAAATGCCTACTTTGGCAAAAGATAACAAAAACGGCTTTATGTCGTCCATCCTTGCGTGGCTGAAGGGCTCTCAAAACACCACGGGCCAGAAGAAGTTCCCTGGGTTTACCATCTATGAACCCGACGACCTTCCATCCAGTTTCTCTGCTGAATGTGTCTCTGCCCTTACAGCCACAATTGACTGCGTTGACCACGTCTTTTCCTTCTACGAAACAGCCTATCACGGTGCTCTGGGAGATGATAGCCTCACCGAAGCCGTCTGTGACCAGAACTGTGGCAATTCCCTTGCTGCCTGGTTCAACAATGTACAAAAGAACTGTCCTGGATACAAGTTGTTCAATGGACCAGTGGACCGCTTCGGGGGCAACATGTGGGCCGGTTGGAACGAGACCTGCTATAAGGACCCCACGACGGGCCAGTACTGCAATGGTAAGTCGTACACCCTTGTACCTCTTTTTCTCGATCTATGGTTGCTATCCTGCCAACTAATACACGATATGAGCTAGACATTATCGAAAACTTTACTATGGTAGCGACAGTAGAAGACATGCCGCATGACGAGCTTTGCTCCTACTGCTACGTTACAAAGCTAAAGATGATGCAGTCCAGCCAATACTCATATTACAATGAGCTGTTTCAGAACAACCTGGAGACCGTGACCTCAAAATGCGGCATTTCAGCCAATACCACTATTCCTCCGCCTCTCAGCATCGTGGAGCCGGAGGAAGAACCTCTGTGCCTGTCGGATAACATCTATCATACCAAGGAAGGGGACACATGTACGTCCATCGCTTTAGATTACTCCGTGTCCTCTGCTGCTCTGTATATGGGCAACCAGGATCTCATCCGTAATTGCCAGAGGGTTGCGGTTGGCCAGAAGTTATGTCTCCCACTTTCCTGTGAGCACACTTATGTTCTGCAGCCCAACGATACCTGCCGCAGTATTGAACAGGTCAACGCGCAAATCATGTTCGACAGCAGCACCAAGACGATCACTCCGTTACGGCAACTCAATCCATGGATTGATGCTTACTGCACCAATTTACAGAATACGGCGTGGGCATATGGCAGCGTTCTGTGTCTCTCTCCCCAGCTGGGAGCATTCAATAATACCGACCCAGTGATCACGTCGCGCAACCCTTACGCACAGAACACTGGGTACGGATCTTACTTGGTTGATCCCCCTGCAAACACAACCGTCGCCACTGGTACAACGCTACGGTGTGGTAGATGGCATGTGGCCGCGGAGAATGAATCGTGTGCTGGGATCTGCATGCAAGATGGGATTACCAGCTCATTGTTCTTGGCTGTGAATCCATCTCTGAACTTGGCCGCGTGCACTGAAGGCTTAGTGCCAGGTGTTGCCTATTGTACAGGGCCAATGGCAGGGTGGAACTACACTGTAGGGTCGAGCTGAACGAGATCTAAGCCTGCGTCAGCCACAGTGCGGTTGCTGTGAATATTGATTATTATTACGAGTCCGTCTGCAAAGATGTGTCGAGGCAATGTCTGATGCTATCTCAAAGACCCAACTAGGATGAATGCAAGAATTTATGGTAAGGGTCCACCACGCTGGCCCGAGAGTAATAGCCTATAGTAAGAGACTGAGTACATGTCTCTATATGTCTGTTATAAGATGTCCAGAGTGACTTGACCATTAAGCACTGGATATTTCACTCGGACATGGAGCAGTATAGATGGCTGGTGTTTATGGCGAATTAGGGTTATTTTATCCGTCTCAACGTGACATCATCCCTTGACTTCTTGACAACTCCATCACACCAGAATCCAGACGACAATGGCTAAACGGACACTCGAATCCTTCTACAAACCCATCAGTAAACCCAAGAAACAGCGTATTGAGGACACTTCTCCATTGTCCTACTCCCGTCACCCCAGCTATCCCTTTCCCATCGCAGATTTTCCCCCATCCATCGCCAACGCGCTCCCGGATCTCCCAGCCACCACCCCTCGCAGCATCACCAACCAGCCGCATCTGGATCTACTATACTACCAACCTTTTATCCCGTCAACCACCGCCCGCGAGCTCTTCTACTTCCTCCGCCGCGAACTCCCCTTCTACCGCGTCCAGTACACCATCCGCCGCGGCCCGACCACCACCCAGATCACCACCCCGCGCTTCACCACCGTCTTTGGCGTCGACGACACCTCCCTCTTCACCCATCCACCCAATACCTCTGACTCTACCTCCAATCTAGTCGACAGCAAATACCACACCCCCATCCCAACCACCAAATACAAATC
>JAAAPX010000070.1:0-157821 GCA_012656285.1 Aspergillus fumigatiaffinis | reverse complement strand
GCCCCCTTCTTTCTCTCCCCGGGAA
Source organism: Aspergillus fumigatiaffinis (assembly GCA_012656285.1). NCBI lineage: Eukaryota > Fungi > Ascomycota > Eurotiomycetes > Eurotiales > Aspergillaceae > Aspergillus > Aspergillus fumigatiaffinis. The sequence continues at coordinate 157,796 of JAAAPX010000070.1, read as the reverse complement.
ACCCCCCAAAACACATGATCTTTTGAGATGCATTGCTTGAAGCACGTACCTACAGTCTTCGAGACTTCACCGCCTCATTTGGAGTGCCGAACTCCGTAGGTCGAGTCCAGTTGAGCGAACAATGAACCTGCGAGCATTGACTGAGAATTAAGCGTAGAGATCTCGATGGCTGACATCTATAATCCATAAATAAGCGCTCGTCCGATAGGATTGGCTGGCTCTAGAGGATTACGGCTGTAAAAAGGTGCCGATATTCTTCTTGACAAAGGACGTTATTCTTCCGATTTACGGAGTCTTTCAGTCAACCATCTTTGGTGAATGCATACGGGCTTATTGTAACTCCTTTTTCAAAAACAAAGAGACGTTATTCTCAAAAGATCAGGCCAAGATTAGAGAGGTCCAACATGTTCTACCGTTCCCGGGCACCAAAAAGGCCTCTAGAGACTCACCGTACGGCGTATTACCCGAATAGGAAAGTAATTAATCCCAGCGCCGAGTGCAAGCGCGAAAAGACACCCGATCACGTGCGCGCCTGGCCTCTTTGCCGTCATCCAACATCTCCAGTCGTTTCTCCTCCATTATTGAGTATCAAAGGGCATCACTATTCACCACCAACACCAAACATCGCCTTTCACTTCTTCCTTTTACGTCAACAAAATATTGATCCCTCGACTCTTCACTTAGAGATCGTGTGATTTGATTGGAATGCGCGGCATTTAGACGGTCGTGGAACGTCCTACTTGAGCGAACCTCGACCGGCGTGATCACATTCCGGCCCCCTCTCAAAGCCTTGATCTGCCCTGGCTTGCTACCCCCGTATCAAAGATCTTCTAGATAGGATCTTTTCACGGTCGGTTGCAGGGCTCAGGCTGCTTGGGCTTCTTGCCATTCTCTTGTCCCGGTTTCCTCATTTAGGATCCCCATGTCTGATTGCGCCTCATCAGCGTCATTCCTAGCAGGGCCTCCTTCACCATCATCTCCCGCTTCCGGGTCATTGAAAGAGAACCATCCACCGTATATATCCTCTGAACATTTTCCACAGACTCCGACATCTCCTCCGTTGATGTCGGTAAGCGCTTCTAACTATGCCACCAATATCGCATCCTCCCAACCTCCCAGCCAGGCGACGTCACAACCTGCGAACCTTTCATCCCCTCCTTCCTCAGCTCCGATGTCTACACAGACCTCACAACAGCCGACCCTAGGTGCAACGAATTCTTTTCCTACTCCGGCCAGCAGTGTGAGCGGCCACTTCATGGGATCGACTTCCGTCGAGGATTCAGAGCATGCGGGAACATCATTTGAGCATGTGCAAGCAGACTCAGGCGCAACTACTGCCACAGGCCTGCATTCATCATCTACACAACAGTCAGAGCACAGACGGACCGATCACGATCGGGAGTTGGAAGGGCCAACTCCTGGGATAGATATCCGCGATTTTGCGAGCATGGACGTCCCACATACACGCAACGATACAGATGCCATGGATGTTGACAAGGACGTCAACGCTTCTGCTAAATCCGATGGACTGAGCCTAGAGTCCCTGCAGCAGGATTTCTCTTCCGCATTCCATCTTTGCAAAAGCTGTAAGGATACCCCTGATGACTTCTCTATACGGCACATTCCGTTTTATAATGCACTATGTTCCATATCTTATTGAACTGAGATTTGTTAACATTGTGCTCTATGCAATCTACAGCCCATATTGCGACCGGCCCGGACCCAGCGCTAGATCTCATCTCACTTTATGGTCTAGGTCCGGTTGCGAAATCGGTTGCAAGGATGGATCCTGTCACGGGGGAGAAGATCAACAGGCTCAGGAAGTCTTATGAGGGCAAGCTGAAGGGTTTGGGGCTCGCAGGGAGAAACAAACCCGTGAAGCACGACCCCTCTGCTCCTGGCGGGCTTCGACATCTAACCATGTGGCCCGAGGAGGAATGGCAGAACCAGAAGGTTTATGGAAAGGAAATCAAGGTCGCCGATGTTGATTCCGCATTGCATAACCTTCAGATGAAGGCGATGCAAATGGAGCCGGGCACCGTCCCGAATAACGAATACTGGGAGGACGTCTTGGGTCACGAGAAGCCATCGAAACATACGGGCCATGGGGACGGAAAGAAAGCAGCTACGCTTCCTAATACCGCCCGTTCGCCTAGCCAAGCAAACGATACACCTCTTCCTACGGAGCCGGAACGCGCTCGCCCTAGTCGCGGGCGCAAGAGGCATTATGACGACAACAGCTTCGTCGGGTATGGCGAAGGCTACGCCGATGACGATGATGACGCCGCATTCTATTCCAACAGTGAAGGAATGGGAAAGAAGAAACGAAAGAAGGTAAGATCACATGCCATTTGGGATGGGTCGTGGACACGACTGATCGTTCTTGTTTTCCTAAAGGAGCACGTTTCAAAGGTTTCGACTCCGCTGCCCGATAGAGGCGGTAGCTACGGCGTCGGCATGTTTGGAATTGGAGCGAGGTAACCGAACGACCTTAAGATCTACGGCATGAAAAGCAAATTTCTATTCAATGTTCCTCTTCGTGAATAAGGCTTCGAGATGTTCCAGACTAGAGGGCGAGGCATTGACTGTCCGTGGCATATCCATGAATATGCATGCGATGAGAGATATCGCTAAGGCCGGATATCAGGCCGATGACCTTGTCCTGGTCCCATTTATTACTTCTCCGTACATTTTGTTCTTTTTTGCATTACGGTGCTGGATATACCCGGCTTTCACAATGGGACGGCGTTCGGTGGGGAGCAATAATCAGCTGCGGAAACGGATGCTCTTGTGGCTTTTTAATGTTGTCATTTCATTACCTTTTCTTTTGTGTCTCAGCTTTTCAGCTGGATCTTCAATGGGTCAACTGTTGTCGTTGAATCGTCCTTTTCTGTCGCCCCGGTGGATGACTGTTTGGCCAAGGCTCATCAATCATGCTGGTGATATGGCGGTACACTTCTCTTTTTCTCTCTTGAAGGACCCGGGGGAGGTTGTGTATTCTTTTTCGTCTTTTTCCTTGTCTACGGACAATAGCTAGGGAGATTTCGCTGGCACAAGGATGCCGCCAATGTGATACATTATCTAGATGAATGCATATGAATGGTTTTGCCTGAAGTCTCTTTACTGCCTGCCTAGCTATAACTATAATCATCTAAAGTCTCACGCTCAGGCTCTCACACTCAGCCTTTCACCCCTCAGCGGGGTAAGATCGATCAATTGCTATCAAGCGGGGCGGAGAGGACCAATCCCAAGGTTCCGATTATTATCTACAACATATTGCAGTGTGCCTACTTGGGGATTCTAATCTCCTATCTTCAATCTCTGTCACTCACATACCATTACACGCTAAACCATCATCGCGAGCAACGATCGCAAATCTCCAACCATGGCAACCACCACCCCCAGCGACAAACTCACCAAAGCCCTCGCCCTCATCGACGAAGCCCACGCCCAAGATCCCCGCCGCATCAGCGTCGCCGACAACGGCAACGGCAATGACACAATCCCCTACGAGCTGCACTACGCCAACAAAATGACCGCCTACCTCCACAAACGCACCGCCAACCCGTCGGAGCCCCTCCAAGTCGCCATCCGCGCCCAGCACCTCAAACGCTGGGAGGTGCCGCGCGACTCGTACCCCGCCACAAAAGCAGGGTACTACGCGTGGCGGACGTACCTCGCAAAACGGCAGGCCGAACTGGCGGAGCGGATGTGTCTGGAGGCGGGGTATTCGGAGGCCGAGGCGGGGAGGGTGGCGGCGTTGGTGCGGAAGGAGGATCTGCGGAAGGATGAGGAAACGCAGGTGCTGGAGGATGTGGCTTGCCTTGTGTTTTTGGATGATCAGTTTGAGGAGTTTGAGAGGGGTCATGATGAGGAAAAGATCCTGGGGATTCTGAGGAAGACGTGGGGGAAGATGTCGGAGCGGGGGCATGAGTTGGCGTTGGGGATTGAGATGTCGGAGAGGGCGAGGGAGTTGGTTGAGAAGGCTTTGAGTGGGTGATTAACTCGTCTAATATAGATAATGTTGAAGATACCCTGGCCTAGGTATGTTTGTCATTTGAAGAGAGTTGTATAGAATCAAGTATCGTACATGTCATCATAATTAAGTGTCATTCCCTGTCCCTGTCCCAAACGCCGCGCTCGGTCTATATGTCCCTAGACTTTTGATGCAAACAGAATTCAAATGCTGTGGTATCATGAAATCAAGCAGAACCATGGTCAATCAAGCCCACAAGCGCAATAGCAGCCCCAGCCGCTACGCCTCCAACAAAGCACATCTGCACACCACCCTTGATACCCGCAATGATGTTGTCCCTACCGCTCCAACCCCGAACGACGCAGGTTTTGATGTACCCAAACGCAAGCAGCGTAACAGCCATAACGCCAATACTCCAGTACAGCGCCACGATGACCTGGTCGACCATGAAGTAAGGTATGAGCGGGATGAACCCTCCAACGAAATAGCCCAGGGCAAGAGTAATGGCTGAGATCCAAGCCTGGTTACAATCAGGCTGGGTCTCCTTCTGATGGAACGAGATGAGGAAGTCAAGGAGACGATCGTGCGACGCATGCAGCGATGCGTTGATCTGCGAGATGGCGGCTTCCGGCAAACCGTAAGCGGAGAATGTATCGCGGACGATAGCGCTGGTCTCGACAGGTGAGGTCTCAATCAGCTCTTTTGTTTCGCGGACAGTCGCTTGATATGACTCTCTGTATGCTGTTAGTCCACAAGCACATTACAACAAGGATGTGAGCGGGAAAGCGTACGCTTCACTCTTGGCCCCAACGTATCCACCCAAACCCATGGAGATGGCACCAGCTGCCAGCTCGGCGAGTCCACCCAGCACGACGACTTTGGTATTCCCCAGCGCAGAGAGACCAGCACTCAGCGCAAAGGGGACAGTGAGGCCATCGGATAGACCCAGAATGGCATCGGAGATGATGCGGGGGTTGATGCGTGACCGGGGAGTAGAGGAACTCGATGAAACGGAGTCGGAGTCATCTCGTGATGTGTGGAAAGTACGATAAGATCTTTGGGCTTCGATATCTTGATCCTCATCGCCGCCTAGAGTGTCGGAATCGCTTGTTGATAGAAGAGGCTTGCCTGTTGCCTGGTTAGCGTTGTGTATACTTCGGTAAGTAGCCGCGTTCAACGAACCATAGGTATCTGATCGGGGCTGTTTTCCTTTCGTCGGAAAAAGCTTTTGTTTAAGAAATAAAAGCGCCATTTCGGAAGATAATAAATAAGCTCGACCGGGAAATGGGTTCGAGGGTCTGAAGCCCCAGAAGGACCGAAATAGGAAGAAGAGAAATATACAGTATTGCAGGCAATCGGTGGCACTGACGTCAGAGTCAGGAGGCGATTCGAGGCCTTTGCAGGTCACAGACGCGAGTTGACAGTGAGATGAAGTGATAATCACAAGTCACAGCAGAGGACTAATATGCTTAATGCCCTTTAAGAAGCGATGCTTACACCGTTTATTTATCGTCCAGTCTCAAATATCCTAGAGTCTTATAAGGAATTCAACTTGTGTGCAGCTCCTCTTGCTGATACATCAAGGGGGTTCTAGGTTCGTGAAAATCGGCCAATCAACGCATCCATAATTGTCAGCAATCGAAGATCTGGATCGCAACTTCGTATGTCCCGCAGCTGGTGGTCTGGGTTATGATAATCCGTAAAGTCTCATTGGCGAATGGCCCAAAAAGATGACATTTGCATCGTCTACGACTGGTTGATTGTTTTCCAAATGATTTCAGGCTGCATACAAAATGCGTACTCCCTTCATCTCTAGTGGCAGCGGTCCCGATCAACCTTGGGGGTTAGAATATTGCAGTCTCTATGATTGGAGAGAACACGGACTAATGCCAGGCTGGCCTCCGGTCTGAACTGTGGAGGTCCTCATCGGTGAGAATGAAGCATTACAATTGCGTTGAAATAGAACTGTCACAGGAATGATGGCAGAATGCCAATGGTTTTATTGGTAGTCCGTCGCAACGGTTAATCCGACATTAAGGTATTATTTCAAGAATTAAATGTCACTAAACATATCAACCAGTTCAATATCATCGATAACGAAGCATAAGCATTGTCCAACCAGTCAACTCTCTATGTTGATCAACCTACAGAGCCAGGGCAAGACCAAGGATACCAGCAGCACCCGCAATACTAGCGGCAATGGAACCAGTGGCAGCAGGAGCAGCAGCAGCGCCTTGTGAGCTGGAGCTCGACGCAGAGCCCTGAGAATCAGATCCCTTGGATCCAGATCCAGACCCAGAGCCCGAGTTGCCGGTGGCCGTTGCTGCGGCACCAGTCATGGAAGCATAGTTGGTCGAGATCCACTGCTTGACGCTGTTAGGCAGGTCGGTGTACCAGGCAGGGTAGTGACCCTCTTGGATATCGTGGATAAGGGATGAGCGAACGCTGGGGTTGGCCAGCTGAGCCATGTATGAGGAAGGAACAGCAGTGATGAGCACAGAGGCAATGGACGGAGGAGGCATGCCGTCGTAGGTGAAGGCGGCGGTTGGCACGGAGAAGGAGCCGAGACCTCCCAGGTCAGTCGGGACGCCGCCTAGCTTGGTGTTTGTAGGAACGTTGCCAGCGGCGGTATTGGTTGTGAAACCGCCAAGGTTGGTGTTGGTCAGGTATTGGTTGTAGTCGGTGTTGGTCAAGTATTGGTTGTAGTCAGTGTTGGTCAAGAATTTGTCCCAGTTGTTGGTGTCAGCCCTGTGGCCACAAGATCGGTTAGTATCGTTCAGCTTGCTTGCTTCTGGGGATATACTGACAAGCTGTTCAGCTCGTTCATGAGGCTCGAGTAGTAGTCATACTGTCTCTTGCCAACATCTTCGGGAGCGGCTTCAGGGGCGGCTTCAGGAGCAGCCTCGGGGGCCGCCTCGGGCCTGGCCTCTGGTGCAGCCAGGGCAGTGGCAGTCAGAAGGAGCAAGGAAAGGGTCTTGTACTGCATGGTGAAAGCCGAAAGGACTGTCGTGCTGAAGGTAAGGATAGTATGTGATCGATTTGTATTAAACAACTACAGGAATATGTCTTCTGCAAGATGACAATCACCTTATATGAAAGAAGTTTGGAGAGAACGTGAAGAATGCTCAACTTTGCACACGTCGATTGAGCCTCATCTACTGGCGATATGAGACTTTATACTGCCCATGGCCATTAAAGTTATATTATTAGAATTGGATGCGGCTGGAAACGGATTTTCAAACCCCAAACAAGCGAACTACTGCTTCAGGCCTCTCAGACGAAGGGCTCCCAACAAGGAGCCTATCATCGCGCACTAGGGACGGTCATTGTAGGCCTTCGCCTGACTATCGATGGGGAAAAGAGTCCAAGATGGCTCCTACGGAGTTGAACCGATGTCCTAATTTGGAATCGTAGTTTTCAAACCCTGAAGCTATTTGAGAATGAAGCCCTGAAAGTGGGAACGGCAGCAAATGAACGGATAGGGGTCCAGAAAGAAAGACTTCGTGTGGATGATCAGATCCCAAAATGGATCTTGAGGCTCGTATAGACGGGAACTTCAGGACGAGTTGATCTGACCCCAAGATACGATGTTTGCTTGGCAGGACCTCCCGCGCTAATCACATCGCGAGAAAGAGTAGAATACGAGGCCCCATTTGAGCAAAGTTTAACTTCAATCAAACTAGATTCTCAACTTTGGTACACCTGAAAACCCTTTCAGCTCCCTCAGGGTCCTTAATCACATTCGTGAGTTGTCACCAGGCATCAGTCACATCTGAGGAGAAAACTGAAAAGATCTCGTGGATCAATGGTGGACATCTGCCTGCATTTCTCCTTTTGCTGCCTGCGTTTCTTTTTTGTGGCTTGGAGGATCCCGCTCATATTGCTCTCAAACATGGCTCTTCAAGCCATGGGAGCCTGAGATCAACTGTGTAACACCTCCACTTTTTCAGGACCACATAGCCTCAAAACAGTTACCAGGGTTCACTTTGAAATGGCTCGGGCCTCGATCTCGTTGCGTTGCTGTCCCAGGGCCACAGAAGGGTAAGTTTTGGTGATCCGCTCACTCCCGCTTACCGACCAATCATACCACCGGAAATCATATCTCCGAAATGCATATAATTCATTCTAATGTCTACCCAAGTGCCTTCGGGCATTTGGTCAATTTGAAACGATACAGAGAAGATTAGCATGGCCCCTGCACTAAGGATGACACGCTCAATCAAAGAGAAGCTACCAGTTTTTTTTTTCTATACTTACAGACCCCATTTGGAGGTATGAGTGTCAGCAATATTGATGCAGTATCGCGAGTGCCGCCGTTCGAAACGGACTGCCTCCGCTCTTTTTCTTTTAAACTGTATCAACTTCAACAGTTCTACCTACAAAGGCTACGACTCAGCCCCACACTCCAGCCGAGCCATAAGGATCATTTTACTGCACGCGAATGACTCGTCTATAATATGCATTCTGATTCAGGGAACTATAAATACACGAAGAAGAGATTTCTAATTAACTCTCCAGTCTCAGCATTGCCTATACTTTAAGCACCGCCCTCCCTCTTCGCATACTCCTCTTCCATACGCTGCTCGTACATCCTATCCGCCTCCTCCTTGCTCATGGCACGATCGCTCTCCGCGTTCTGCATGACATCCGAATTCAGGGCAGTCGAATACTCCAGCGATGTGACCGTGCCGCCGGTGCCTGTACCAAAGACTCGTCCGCTGGCGTTGCCTTCTCTTGTGGATAAGGCGTCTAATGATGCATAGCCGGCGGAGCCAGTAGGTCGAGTTCCAGTCGATGACTCCTTGCCTTCATTAGACGGGGGATTTAGGTGAGGCATCTTTGATTTGTGGGGATTGCTTCGCGGTAGTCCGTATAATAGACACAAAAAGTAAAAAGGAAGTAGTAGTTCAGATGATTGTAGCCTGAAAGTGTGTGATGTAGACTCAATACTCTTGTAGCTGCCAACGATCTGTTTATGTATTCCGTGGTGGATACCGACTGACAGCTGTGGCGACAACGTCACTTTGTACACTGGCTGAGGCGTTCTACTCGCTCGCCACTGTACGCTGTGGCGCAGCCGTTTTCCAATGCAGAAACACAAGCCGCGAGGTCAGATATTTGCCCTCCCAGATAGAAATTCCACTTCGTGGTACGACTACTTCAAATTGGAGTATGAATTCGAAAATGGTGTCTTCATTGATCATAACCTCCAGCGTACATATGTACAGGCAACTATGTAACTCTTTAGTGACGCAGACCACACTCCCTCCTTCAGAAGAAAGCAACTTGCAAACAATCCAGTAACCACCTTACATTACTCCGTGCTCGCCAAAAGAACACACCATACCAGACCTCTTCTCCACCCTCGAGCCACTGGCTCAAGAACTGATGAAAAGGAAAGTATGATATCCACGAGGTGGAAAGTGCCAAAGAATACGCCTGTCAATGACCCGAAGGCCGTTGAACGGATTGTTCCGCCGCGCTGTGCAATGCAGGGACCAATCCGTGGTGGACCGCCTACTTGATCGCAGCCACCCAAACAAGGTAAGTATGAAGAAAAGAAAGAAGAAAAAAAATCAAAATGATGGGGGTCGAGGAGATTTATATATGTTGTGGTGGGGACTGACGAACGCCGCTAGCAGCAAGCGAGGTGCTTCTGGAGCGCTCTGATTCGCCACTAATTTGATGGGCTGCGCCGTGGTCAATAAGGTATCGCAGTCAACCACTTGATCGACTATAAACAAATCACATGATATGCTCGACAACATACTGTGTACATTTACGACTTGTGTTGATTTAAGTATTTGGAGGGTTTTACTGCGGTAACGATGACCTCGATGACATTCGGTCCATGCATTAGAGACGGCACTCGGGCGGTCATAGCTGCCCCAAATAATATATGCACATGCATGACTAGAAAAGCGGACAGGCGACATGCTGCGACGTATGGCTATCAAAGCCATAGTATGTCCGCGTCAAATTTCTGCAGGCTTTCCAATATCCTACTAGCACCAGTATTGTCCTACTCCGCACTCAGAGCGAGGCATGCGTCGACCGCCAGACCAACCCTGCAGCAACAGCGTCAGCATTGCTTCTCTGCCTTGTGTCATAGAAAAACCAACCTTCCTTCTTTCATCTTGACCACATCGTCGATGACGTCGCGATCAAGATTCGGAAACATGTTCGACAGTGTCTCCACCACGTTATTGTGTTCAGCTCGCTGAATCCTTCGTGCCTCCGCATCCTCGGCGCTAGCTTGACGTGCAGCAGCATCTTGCGCATCCAGTACCCTGGCCAACTGCGGCTGTGCCGCATTACGAGGCCCCTCACTACTGCTACGGGGCGGCTGATATACGTTAGGGGACAGTCGCGGTGGCGCCCCCGGCTGTGGGGTGCCGGCAGGCTGTATTGGCCGCTCATGTGGCGAATCTGGCTCGTCCGAAAAGATCCTTCCGATTGTTGATAAGGGTTTCTGAATAGTGCGCAATAGCCCTGCTACTGGCGCGCTCTCCTCGTCACTCATTTGCGGCGCCTCTCTCCGCGCCGCAGGTCTTTGTGTATCGGTTGAAACCCGCGATGGAGCTTGGGAGCTTTCCGCCGTAAGACGCTGTCCTCTTTTCGGCTCGAAAGACTCGGACTCGCGATTCTGCTCAGCAATAGCAGACACGGCAGCCTCAACGTTACGCTCAAACTCCTCATCGCTCACTGTCAGGCTTGTCCGATCCAGTGTCTCGATAAATTGAATAGCACCTGACTGTTTATGAAATCAGCTACGTTGCCTAAATTATCAGCAAATAATGTTTGATTGACATACCAGTGAAGATAGGTAGTACCCCGCCTCTCCTCCTAACTTATCTTGATTTCGGAAGCGAAGAATGTACTGGATATTGGAAACCAGATGATCGGGGCGAGCTTGTAACACGACGTAGATTAGAAGCGGTACGAATGAATCCGCTGATGTGTCAGCTTGTTTTGAATTTTTGAGCAACCCTGCAAGAGAAATCGGCGTCAGTGCTGCACCTTACATGCTCAAGGATTACTCATTTTGCTGCTCACCGAAGATAACTTTGCAACAATTCAATATGCAAATCACTTTATCACGTGGTGCACGGTAGCCATTGATCTTCAGAAGCTCTTCGTTCAGTGTCAGAAACAGTCCCAGCATAAACGGACATCGAGACCTACCCTGCTGAGCCAGGTTCAGAAACCGACGGCCGTGAGCGCCCACAGGCGGTATGTCAAGATGCTGTTCTTTCACCCAACCGTAAATCCGCATCTTTTGTGCCAATACATCATCGCGTTCGACATCTTCCTGATGCTGGCCACGCCTCCATGGCCCATGAAGTCGCTCCATTTCTCTTCGTCTGCTTCTGCTTGCACTTCTTGGGATTGAGGGAGGAGCCGGTATAGCAGGGGAGAAGGTCTGTGAATACAATCGATTCATGACTAGCTTCTCCATACCCTCTTTCGCGTTATCGAATTCGCTGTCCGAAACATCCCTCCAAACCTCGCACATGGCCATCTTATTGGTGATGAAGGTCAAGAAGTCGCTAATGATCTTCACTTGCTCATGTACCATCCACTGTCTTTTGCCAAACTCATTAAGGAATGAGCGGAGAAACTTGGCCACAGGATCTGCAGTGCGGTGCCTGAGCTGCTCCAGAAAACGATGAAAATCGAACGGTTGATCGGGCTCAGGTTCTGGCGGAGGCGGAGGGACGGTCGACGTAGAAGATCGTCGAGTCAGTGCTGGATAATCTTCGGAAGCTCTATGAGCGGTCTTCGAAATAGGAGCCGGTGGCTTCTCGACAGTCGAAGGTGGTGTCCCTGTATTCACCTGTGCAGCCTGAGGGCCTCCCTCTGCTGACTTTGAAAGACTCGAATGACGCGGCGGGAAATGACCCTGGCTTCCAAGGAATTGCTCAGCCAGCTCCAAACGAGGAGACATCAACTGCTCCTGGCTGCCCCTGCGTTCAGGGTCCTGAAACTGACCCATGATGCTCTGAATCTCGGATTCAGAGTCATCCTCTCGAGTACCATCCATGCCAGCGTCCCGTTTATATTCCTTCTCTCCGTGACCCGGTACATCCGGTAGCTCTTTCTCGCTCAATTCAGAAGTCGCATTCACGGACGTCTGCAGTGGCGGTGCAAGCTGGGATTTCGTACTAAAATAGGATTCGTCTTTTTCTGGGGGAGGCGGGGGCACATCGCTGTCTACTAATGAACCAGTTTCTGTCGTATTCGTCGAGACCGACAATCCTTCCATACGCGCTGACAACGTCGACTGGGGTTCGGATGTAGATTTTGAGGAATCTGGAGCGAGTTTCTCCGACGTCATGCTTGGCGAGTCAAACGCAGAAGTTGGAGATCCATCTTGAGGAATCTCCTCCGTCTCACCCAACTGGTCGCCCTGATGTGGATCTTCGTGTGTTGCTGAGGGGTCATTATGCGCCGACACCGATGATACGGTACCTGACGATGTCGCTTGCTGTTGATTCGATTTTATTTGATCGTCATGAATATCCCACTGAGAATCCGGTCGTCCATCCGGAGCCGGGGTCGTGGAAATCGCTTGTTCAGACATAAGCAATCTGCATGCACGCCGACAATCAATGTAGAAGCTCGGTCACTCGGTGGGGAAGGAGGAAGATTCAGAGGAGGTAACGGATCATTATGAGGAATATCCAGCACACAGCGGTCAAGCCTAAAAGCAGCAAGGAAAAATCATTCAAACGACAATGGGATATTTCAAAGAAGCAAATGTCTATTTAACCTAGGACCGGGCATGAAACAACGTCGATCGGACCCATGTTAGGCAGCGTGGAGTATTTGGTTATCATCACCCGCCACGAAGCTACGTGGATCATCGTTACCCCGAGATCCGGCCACCGAGGAAACATAACACCGAAGAGGTTGACTTTCTTCAATCTATCTTCTTTTGCCTCCTGTTCGCCGGAACCGAATTTTTGCTGTATTGTATTTGCAGCCACTGTGCTGCAATGTGTGGCATTTATTTCTCATTGAGCACGAATGGGGTAGTGCTGCCAAATGAGGAAACTTGCAATCTACTGCGCAACCGGGGACCTGACAGCTACCAACTCCATACAAGACAACAGGAATTGTCTTTGAGTCATACGGACCAGACAAGAGTGACCGTCACCCTCACATTCATCTCCACGGTGCTTTCATTGAGAGGAAAACATGTCTATGCTCAACCACTCGTGGATCCGTCTACGCAATCCGTGCTCTGCTGGAATGGCGAGGCCTGGAAAATAGCTGGCGAACCTATCCAAGATAATGATACCGAGTCGATTTTCCAGTCTTTCCTGCATGCTAGTCATTCATCGTTGGACGCTGTTGATCATGGAGATCCCGTACAGAAACTAGCCGGTGTCATAAGTAACATTACAGGTCCCTTTTCCTTTGTTTTCTATGATGCAGTGAACTCAAGGCTATATTTCAGTAGGGACTGCCTCGGACGACGGTCCTTGTTGCAGGGTCTAGATGAGTCTGGAAATCTGAGAATTTGCAGTGTCTGCGATAGTTCATCCTCGTCGCATTTTGAGGAAGTTGACACAGATGGAGTGCATTTCATCGACTTTAAACAAGACGTACTGCAGAATGCTCTTGCATCAGGTGCCGTCAAATTCAATCCTGACTCCATCCGAACAGTTCGCTGGGAGCATAAAGATGCAACTGCCAGCTACCTGGTATACACGCTTTCTCCTCCTCGATCAACGCAATCGCTGACAGGAAGGACAGAAAAGTCCAATACCACACATGAACAAATCTGTCCCGAATGAGACGCCCCCGTCATTGACAATCGACTCTTGCGCCATCCAAGAGCTTGAGCAAAGGCTTCGTCAATCTTTATACCTTAGAATTCAAAACGTTCCCGAACCCCCATCCATTACTATTAGTGATGTGAAGGTTGCCGTTTTGTTCTCTGGTGGCCTTGATTGCACTCTACTTGCCAGACTGTCCCATGACATACTTCCTAAAAATGAGACGATTGATCTTCTCAACGTTGCCTTCGAGAACCCGCGAGTCGCTGCCGCAGCTGCTGGCAAGGACCGCGCCACATCATCAGTCTACGAAAGCTGTCCAGATCGCATTACTGGTCGCGCAGCATTCGCAGAACTTCAGAGAGTCTGCCCAGACCGCAACTGGCGCTTCGTGGCGATAGATATACCCTACACTGAGACTGTCGCCCACCGTGATATGGTGAAGCGCTTGATGAGGCCTCACAATACAGAGATGGATCTGTCTATCGCGTGCGCGCTATACTTTGCTTCTCGTGCGCGAGGCATGGCGCTCAATAGTCAGGATTCCTCGTCCGGACCGACCCAGTACACCAGCCCAGCGAGAGTACTTCTCTCCGGCCTGGGAGCAGATGAACTGTTCGCGGGCTATGCGCGACACGGAGTAGCGTTCGCCCGTGACGGTTTCAGAGGTCTCATTGACGAGATCCATCTGGACGTTAGTCGTCTCGGCAAGCGAAATCTCGGCCGCGATGATCGGATCCTTTCGAACTGGGGTCGTGAGGCGCGGTACCCGTTCTTAGACGAAGACTTCGTCTCTTACGTGCTCGAAGCCCCCGCATGGGAGAAATGTGGCTTCGGCGTCCCAGACCCATCAGAAACCACCGGTATGGACTATACCGGCATCGACCCAGAGAAGAGAGCGCTCCGCCTGCTCGCCCTCAAGCTGGGCATGGCTGCCGTCGCTCGGGAAAAGAAACGAGCAATCCAATTCGGCTCCAGGACAGCAAAGATGGAAAAGGGTAGAACCAAAGGAACCGATGCACTGAGCTGAATAGAACAGTCCTGTCCTCGACCACACTATTACCAACCACATATAACCCCTGCGCATGACGTGACCAGCTGTGATGACAAAACACTGATCAGATACTTCTGAGACCGCCTCTTCTGTCCCTTTCTCTCAGCCATTCATTGCCCATCATTCCCCTGTCGTGCAATCTACCATATAGAGCAGACTCGCCCTCTCTACCGCTCGTTTCATCGCAAGCCACTCATTCCGAGATGTAGTCCTCCCGCTATGGGCAGGATTGTATATCGGTTGAGTGTGTTTATGAGAGACGAGATCGGAAGACCGGGTATTGGTGTCCCTGTGTTCCTTGTGGTATGTCAGGTATGGATGGTGCGGCGATGGCAGGTTCCGAGAATCAAGAGGTTCCGAGTCGATGACGGGTTGAAAAGGCAAGTCTGAGCTGAGTCGAGCAGGATTAATCATAATCTTCCGTCCCCGTAGTTTTAAGAAATTTTTGCAATTCGTTGGCAGACAGTTCGGCCACTTTCGGTATTGGTACTCTTCACGGAGTAGCGTTGGCGGAGATACTCGCACGCCGAAGATGGAGGTGACCTGCTACGAGCGAGATACAACTACGCTGGAAAAAGAATAGAGAGCGACATAGTTGAATTCAATTTAGTAAAGACAGTCTCTGGTTAAAACGCAGGACATGTTGAAACGAAAAGCCACGTCGACAAAACTCGCATTCATGGAATTGAGCGACTGACAAGGCAAGAGCAAGGAAAAGTATTAATTGGCCACGAGTCAATCCTGCTTGACAGGAGACATCAGAACCGACCATCAAGTAAAAGAAACATAAAGAAATAGAAACAGCACCCTAGATGAGGACTAGGATGTCTGTAAGAAGCAAGCCAGGCGAAGAGTACCCGAAATGATACAAACAAGATGGTGTTTCAATTGCCCACCATTCAAGGCACCAAGTAAAGAAAACTTTTATCCTGCCAGAAGCGTCATCGTCAGGTAACCATCCTGCGGAAACAGACTGGTACTTCTGGCATTCGGTTGACGAGGGGCTCGAGCCCCCGCCACCACAGATCCCATTTTGTACGTCCCAATTTTAGAAGCCAACGTAAGAGAAAAACAGCAAACAAAGAAACAAACAAGATAGCACAAACGCAGCATGTCATCAAGATAAGCTATCGATCATCGTTCAGCCCCTGTTCTGGGCAAGGGCCTTCCAGTACTGTTCACGCTGCTGAGCTTCTTCCAAAGACTTCTCGAGCTCACGGATGCGTCGCTCCATCTCATCCTGGCGTTCGAGCTTGCGAGCACGAGACTTACGAGCAGCCTCAGTATTACGAGCACGCTTCAACGCGACAGGGTCGCTGCTATCAACCTTGATAGGGGGCAATGGCTTGCGTTGACGAGCATTGACACCGGCGACGGTAGAGTGCTTAACACCGGATTTGCTTGGCGCAGGAGAAGGAGCGGGCGAAGCAGAGTTGCGAACTGCAGGAGACGGAGGAACAGAGACCTCCTTTGCGGGCTTAGTCTCGGGCTGGGAGAGAGCGAGTGCAACATCCAAGGCGGCGGAGTCGAAGGCCGTGGAGAAGTCATCTTGAGCAGGGAAGAGCGGACCCCACTCCTCGGAGCCAGGGCCCAGCTCCAGATCGGTGGGGAACATGGGCGAAGTGTCCTGGCTGAAATAACCGGGTGACTCGAAGGAAGGAGTGCTGAGATCAGTGAACGACGTCGACGGGGGTGCCGACGCATCCATGAACAAGTCCTTGGGCGAGATGGTGCCCGAAGGGGCACCTGCCACAGAGTCCTTGACAGCCATGAGGCCAGTGGGGATCTGATTGGGAGAAAGCATGGTGGGTTCAGTGCTCAACTCGAAATCATCCCCGAAGTCATTCGAGGGCAGACCGAAGAAGTCAGGCATATCTGCTGCGGAATTAGACGAAGTTGAAATGAATACAGTTTCTGCCAGCTCACCTTGAGCGATGTTGGGGGTCGACATGATGCGGCGGTGATAAAACTGTTGTAATTGCTGTAGCTGTTTTTGACTGAATTGAGTGCCGTTGGCGGCTGAAAACAATGGAACAGGAGGACGATTGGGATTTGGTGAATTCGAAGGCGCAGACGCGGCGTGGACACGCTGAAAGTGCGTCCGGCTGGAGGGACTAGACCGAAGAGACGAGGACAGAGAATACCCGGTAGACTGTGAGTGAAGCCTGGTCACACGAGGAACCTGGACAGGCGAACTCGAAAGTTTCTGTTGCTGAAGTTGCTGATACAGACTGAGCGAGTGCCGTCTGGGCTGCTGGTACTGAGGTCGGACCAGGAAAGGATTGTATGAAACAGATCTAGGGGCTGTACTCGGAAGTACTGGCGCACGCGAGTCTCTCAAACGAGGCTGCGGACACGGGGCGGGATAGAGCACAAAGTCCTCCTGCGGGGAACTGTTGCTGTCGTTGTTGGAATTCGAATTCAGATTCTGAGCCGAAGGCTGCTGGGGCGGGGGCGTGGGGAGCCATGTTTGCTGATGGTTATCCGTGGTGAACGACGTGACGTCGAACGGGAGAATGTTGTTCAAAGAACTTGAGCTACGCGAAGCGATGCTAAAGTTCAGAGGTCCTGGGACAGGAGACTCTGAGGAAGGTTGAGAGGAGATGTTGGAAAGTGACGAAGATCGTAAAGGATCTATGGTGTCTGTCTCACGAGAGAAAGACGAGCTCGTTCTGGGGGAGGAGCTTAAAAGGCAGCCATTTTGCAATGGATACTGAGACTGATATTCTTGATAATTGTTTGGTTGTATGGTGATGATGTTAAAAAAATATAGATGATGATGGTTTGAGAGGAAGAAAAGATGGAGGAGAAAAGGAAAAGGGAAAAGAAAAGCGCCAGGCAGCGACGGGAAATCAGGCACTTCTTAAAACCCTCGAGTGTGCCGCTGTCTGGCTAGTTTAGATTGTCTGTGTGCGCCGTGCGTTTCCGCCGGCAGCCAATGGCGGCGCAACAATGTCCCACTTCCTACACTAACCGTGTTGGGATAGCGCTCCTGAACACTGTCAGCAGGTGTGAGTCATAGGACCATGTGCCGCGATGATTGGTCCGTCGGGCCCGCGGGAACACGCCCCAGGGTGGCATTCCTGTGCAGGCAGGTAAGGTACTTTTCTAGTACGTACCTGGCGAGCAGGGTGCAGCATAAAGATGCCTTCAATTGAATTCAATTGACTTAATTATTCGAGATCATCGAACAGACATCTATCTTACGTACGAAGAGGATCAGTATCACTGAAATCCATCATTATTGGGAATTGACAGCCCTGGAATGACGCTTGCATGATCTGGATCCCCTAATACGGAGCGCCATCCCTACTCCGCCGCGTACTCGGTACCGGGCAAGAGGTACCTCTTCACGACCCATTGACCAATAACGCTACGCAACATCGCATCCAGAATCCAGGCATCAATTCCACAACAGCACTAAGAAAGCCGGTTTCATCACAGCCTCCCTAAACTGTCTCATTAATATCACATTGGTGAATCCACACAAGCCAGCAGCTTCGTGTCCGTCATATAAAGCCAATTTCATCTTAGCCACGGACCCAGACACCTATCTACTCCACACTCCAGACGGCATATGCAGGCCGTTAATCAGCAAGTCACAAGGGACAGGGAGGGGGCTGAGTGCTCATGCCTGGCAGCCTGGTGGCCTGGGAGCCTCATGTCTCAGCACGCCATCGCAAGATAAACCAATGAGAGCGTTTCACAATAAAATGGATTAATAAGGGAGCTGAGAGAAAAAGACAAAAAAACAGGAAAAACGGGGATCGGGCGGGTTATTCCACTCATATCACTTTCCCTTTTCTCTCCCCGCCCATTGCCCATTCGGGCGTTGGTGTCACCAAAGGGCGTGGACTTCGTTTTACTATCTCCGAAGTCCAAACTCTATCAGCTCGCACAATCTTTTTCAGTAGTACGTAGTAAGTATTTTCCCAGGCTCTCAAAGGACAAGTGGCTCGATAGTTTTGGAGGAAAGGACAGTTGTCTGCACCTTATATACTCCTACCAACTTTCTGGCCTTGAGAAAGTACCATACATATCCCTACTCTGTAACAGGTTCCTACGGCCCTTTCATCAAGGAGGGTCAGATTCTCACTAAGCGAAGCCAAACAGTCCAGAATAACCCTCGGGTCAATCGCGTCCAATGTCCACATTCTGCACCTTGCGGAAATCCACTTCTGCAGTCCACGAGTCCACGACCCATGCACGAACGAACCTACGGATCCTCCCTGCCGGGAATCGCCGTAGATGTCGGCAACACTCGCCAACATTTTGTTCGCTTGACCGTTTTCGATGTCACCGGGCTTTGTAGACAGGAGGTTGTTTGAATCCTGCGTGTAGGTTAATAATCAATACAAGGCGCTGCTTCAGTGATGTCATGTCCAAGGCGCACGGTCAGGAGACTATCGAAACTACTCCGTACAATTGAGTTTGAACCCTCAAGCTTCGACTCCTTGAGAAAGGACGGAATGTTCTCTACGCCATCCATGGCGCCTTGGCCCACAACTGAGCCACATAGACAGAAAAACTTAAGTCGGCCTGCTCTGAAGTTCGGGAGCAGGGCTCGGAGCACCTTGGATCCTTATGTTACTTCTCACATGCAAATTCTGGATCGATTTGTCGAGACCAGAGTCTACTAGAAACTGCCAAAATCATACAAACGCAATATTGATTCTATTAATTATTACTATGATGCGGTGCGCAAGTATACATGGCGTACACGCTCCAAGCAAACAGTGAACAATCGGGCTCGATTTGAGTTGAAGCCACCAAATCCAGTCCTCCCCTTCGGGTATCAACACAAAATATCAAACTACTGATCGTAGATCAAGATCAACCAACAACATCAAAAGCAAGACAGCAAGTGGTATCAATCTAGTTGCACGGCGCAAAACATGAACACACGCAAGCCTCTGTTGGGATAAACCTGCGCGAATGGATATCATTAAGGAACGAAATGCACCGGTGACGTCGATGCAGTGAGAAATGACCGCCAAAGCAGCATGTGGGTATCATTGACATTCCTTGCACCAAATCCTCGTCAGACTTGGCCAAGGAGTGCCTGCGGAAACGATATAGAGCGATTCGAAGACAGCAAAAAAAATGGCAGACCGGATCCAGATCGACATATATGTTTTTTGGAAATGTTTTTCGTGGTTTTTCTCTTAACACTTTTTCGTTTTCGTTTTCCGTCATGGTAATGATTCAACAGCATGCAGAGGCGCTGGGAGACGCAGAACGTTGATCCCACCATTTCTCAAACTCGACGGCACGCCTCTGAGAATGAGCACTTCATGCTGCAGCCTGGACGGGAGTCGAGGTAGCAGCGACAGTCGCAGGCTTGGCCTCCTCGGTGGCGGGAGCCTCAGCGGGCTTGCTAGCTTCCTCGGCGGGAGCAGCCTCAGCGGAAGTCTCCTGAGCGGTGGGCTCGGCCTTGTCCTCCTCCTTGGCAGAGGCTTCCTTGTTGTCGAGCTTCACGGCCTTGCTGGGCTTGCGGAAAAGACCGCCGAGCTTGTTGCCCTTGGCCTTGGCCTCGCCGTCGGCGCCCTCATTGTCAGAGTCGCCCTTCTTCTTGCCGAAGTTACCGAAGAATGAGGTGCGACGCTTGTCCTTGCCGGCAGGGGTCTCGGCAGTGGGGGACTGAGCGGCAGTCTCCTTGGGGGCCTCGGCCTCAGTGGCAGCGGCGGCGGTGGTCACGGTCTCAGGCTCGATGGGCTTCACGGCAGCCTCCTCGACGGGGTTCTCGAGCTGGGGGGCAGTGCTGGAGACAGCGGAGGTCTCAGCAGGAGCCGCAGCCTCCTTCTCGGACTTCTCGTGGGAAGGGCTGGTAACCTTCTGGAAGAAGTTACCGAACAGAGAGGTACGCTTGGACTTGGGGGCAGGGCTCTCGGCCTTCTTCTCCTCCTTCTTTGCCTCGGTCTCCTCCTTCTTCTCTTCCGCAGGAGCAGGAGCGGCAGCTTGATGACAGTCAGCTTTCGGCTTCGGGACAGATTTTGTACATTGATGAAACTTACCCTCAGTAGCTTCAGCAGCAGCGGAGGTCTCGGCGACAGGCTCAGCGGCGGCTTCGACAGGCTTGGCGTCCTCGGTCTTCTCTTCCTTCTTCTCCTCAGTCTCCTCCTTCTTGCCGAGGAAGGAGCCGAAGATGCTGGCCCTCTTGCGAGACTGAGAGCGGCTCTTGGCCTTGTCCTTGGCCTCGGTGGTCTCCTTGGTCTCCTTGGCCTCCTCAACAGGAGCAGCCTCTTCCTTCTTGGCCTCCTCCTTAGCCTCAACGGGCTTCTTGGCGGGCTCAGCAACAACAGGCTTGGCTGCAAGATAATTAGAATTGATCCGTATTTAGCAACTCGATCCAATATCACTTACTCAGCTTCTCGAGCTCAGCCTTGTAGCCCTCGCTGGCAACGATGGTCTCCTTTTCAGCCTTGGCCTCAGCGGCCTTGGCTTCCAGAGCAACAAACCAGCTGTCACGCTCAGCAGCGTTAGCAGCCTGGAAAGTGTGCTTCTGGCCGTTAACCTTGAAGAGGAATTCGTTGGCACCATCCTTGGCAAGGTCGGAGATCTCGGCCTAAGACGTATTAGTATGAATAACCACGCTAAGCCTCAAAAAGGGAATAAAGAAAAAATTTGCTTACCAAGTTGAAGATACCAGCGGGGGTAGCCTTGTCCTCAGCGCGCTTGGTCAGGAACAGGAGACCCTTGCCGGTCTGGGTAGCCCAGGCGACGATAGGGTTGGCGACAGCAGGCTTCTCGTTCTGCTGGAAGACGGACAGTTGCTTGGCCTCGACGGGCTCGTCGCTGAAGTAGAAGAATCGCTTGGAGAAGCGCAGACCCCTATGGACCAAAAAGGAACAAGTCAGCATTGCTCCATCACCGTCTCAAGGCTCGCAAGTAGCGCATACTTCACCAGACCAGGACCCTTGTGTCCAAGCACACCTTCAGTCGCAGGAGTGATTTCCTCCTTGGCCTCCTCCTTGGACTGCTCGGCAGTCGCTTCGGTGGTCTCAGCCGCAGCGGGAGTGGCCTCACCATTCTCAACGGGGGTTTCCTTGGGAGCCTCAGCAGCGGGAGCCTCAGTGGCAGCGGCCTCAGTGGCAGCAGGAGCTTCGACGACAGGCTCGGCGGCAGGGACGACCACGGGGGTCTCCTCAACAGGCTTCTGGACTTCGGACATGGTGACGATGGTTGATTAAAATGTTATTATGGTAGGGAATTTGATTAAGTAGCCGTTAGAGAAGCTGTAAGCGCTTCGGGTATCAAGGGCGAGTTGGGTATCTCAAGGGGGGGGTATCTCAAAAGAAAGGAAACAGGAGCTCTCTCAGCACAAGGCAAAGAATAGCTCGGGTATCACAAGGGAAGAATGGGTAGAAAGGTTCGTGGGAAACGAACAAAAGCGTGATAGCTTAGTTATCAGGAATGGAATGGAGAGGAGAAGAAGAGAAGAAAGAAAAGAGAGGGAGGGAGAAGAAGGAGAAAAAAAGAAACGAGAGAAAGAAAAAGAAGGAGAAGGGGGTGAAAGGAGGGGGGTGAGTGGATGCAGCCTGGGTTGATGGTGCATCAGCCCAGAAGGGCAATGAGCTGCAGGGCGGTCCTCCTCACTATGGCCTGACTAGGTCTAGCCAGAGAAGAAGGACGGTAATGATAGACATGGTTTATTGGTTAATTTGGTTACTATGGTACAAAGCAGTCCGTCCTTTGGGTGAAATTTTTCTTGTTTGTCTTGGGGTTGGGAGCAGTTGATACCTGATACTTTGGTACACTTAGGGGTGGCTCCATCTGCTCGTATACCCTTCTCTAGTTGGGCCCATCAGAGCTCCAGTTGCGGTTCTCAGGAGTAAACATCTCTACTCAGAGTAGATGATTAATATCAAAAGCTGGATGGTCTTATCCTTACACAAGGGACCCGTGACTGGGTTGTTTAACCTTTCGGGAAGCTTTATTGTATGTTTTGGATGCGCTGCAGGTGCCCAAGACTTTTGACCAACCCAAGGGCAATCCATTATTGAGGGTAATTTGGCTAGAGTACTCGTGAAAATTCTTCTTGGTTATCTTTTATCTATCTCCCTCCTTTTTCGCCGCCATGATCCTCTACTAATAAAGTCAAAAAAAGGAGGAATAATGAAACAGTGGTGTAGTTAAGATGCTAAGGAGCACACTATGACAGCTAGTCCTTCAAACTAATTACTAAGGTCGCTTTCCGACTACGTATGTGGATAGCTTCGTTGATCAACTCAAGGAGCTCCCCTACCGGTCGTGCAGATAGATAGGTCGATATTAAACGGCTCTAGACTACCTACGGAGTAACTAGGCCTTGCTTGGGCGGACCCATTCCGAACTAATCCACTAATTGTCCCTAAATTTTTGGCCCGATTCCAACTTAATTTTGGTCGGCTTTAGTGTCATTTAGCGGTGTTCTGCGAATTATGATGATGCAAAAATCCTTCAACTTGCGACTGGGGGGTTGTGAGTACATGTCCATAGGTACCGTACCTATGTTGTTGTTGATCCCACAAAATTGAGCCCCAATAGCAATGTCGATGGCATCAAGAATAATTCTTTGAATGGCTGTGTGATGCGATCAACAATCATGTCACCTGGCCCGTCAACCGTCGCTCATCTGTTTGTGGGACGCCAGCCACCGCTGGATCCTTTTGATCCATGGGTCTTCTTTCAGATCGTCCTTAGAATTGAGAGACGCTAACTACATGATCATATGGTCTGGTAGTACAGATATCTTTTCCAACATCTATGAATCGTCAATAGATCCTCCAGTGTAGAGGAATACACAGGCATAGAGGTAAAAAGAAAAGAATAAAGTCTCACTTCCTCTCTCAGTCTATAGTCAACACTCAGTGATCCAAATCCTTGCGACAAACAGCAAGCCAACTACCAAAAGTAGCACCCCCTGACAGACTGACACACCACACCCACCGACTCTCACCCTGTCCTTACGGGATCCACCTCAGACGCTCTGCATTTTCGCCAGGGAACCTGCACTCTGCATTATTTCCGATTCAAGGAGGCGATTGGAATTGAAACCCGCCGCCACCTTGTATTCTGATTCTGCAAATCAGAAGCAGCGTCCTTGGTTTGTCGTCGCACCGCGCATTTTGGAACATTCTAGTTATCTGCGCTTTTGCGGCTTTCCAATCATCATCTATCAACCTAGTCTGCCTTGAGAGGAAGCGGCAGGTGAAAATAGGTTGGTAAGTTGAGGGAGAGTCCACGCGACTGCAGCCCCGTGACTCCTGCTGCGATCTTCGCGATTGACCAACCACAACACGTTGACACCCTCCATGATCCATCCCATGTCGTGTATGGATGCACATGCTATTCCATTTACCTACTTTAGCAGTTCAGATCGTGCCTGCCAACAACAAAAAGTAATAAATGCCAATGAGAGCCCAACGTGATCTCGTCGCTTCTATATGGAAAATAAAAAGGGGGAGTGGATCAGCAACCAGTAAAGCGAAAACGAAAATTTCAATAGCCCTAGCTCCAGGACTAGGTATAGACCAACTGCCCGAAACAGGTAATTTAGTCAACTTCCAGTTCCCGCCATACGGAGTACCTTAGCATACCGACCTACTGTAATGTCAGGCAAAATGAGCCCCACTGAGTAACCCGCTCTCTCTCGAGTCGCAAGTAGGCAACCTATCACCTTCCAAGTCGCTTCCCGTCGCTTAAAGGTACCTAAGGTACCTATCTTACGCTACGAAGCCAGCCCTATATTAGCATGACCCTGCATTTTCCGATGGCGTACCGGTTCCACGCTTGGCTGTGACGTCGAGACTTGACTCACTGAATACGAGTACGGATATTTAATATCTACCTTGGGAGTTAACGGGATGAGACCAGAGCCGGTGAGACTGAGAGAGACAATCAAGATCTACGCGGTCTTGGCCGTTTCGAACCGTTTTCTCTTGTCGCTAACGTAGTCACCAGCTACCAGCTTTCTACCAGTCACAATCTCCGACCAGGCGACAGGCCAATCATGCCACTACTGTCCAATGTCGATCCTGCACATCTGATGATCGCTGCTTGTCCTGTTAGCACTTAACAGCAGTTGGCCAGTTGTCGCCGACTCCACGACTCCGCGTATCTATGGTGCAATCAGTAGCAGGTTATGTTGTAACTGTCCTCCTGAATGCAGATCGTGGGATAGAAGCATAGTGAGCTTTGTACGTCTAAGTATATGTAGACACCAGTGCTAGATGCAGCAATCAAATGCGTAGCAGACGACTACCTACATACGCAGGCCCTTACCTACCCCTCAGTCATGCATCGCATCATCTTGCATCAGAATACAGAAAATGACGGCAAGGATGGCATCAAAGGCGTCAAGCATGCATCAGTTTAGTTCACTCCTGCATGGCAATACATCTCTATGGGCTTTAGAGTTCAGTCTTCAAGAAGAAATCACATTATCTACAGAGCCAGGAAATCCATTAGACATGAAATAAGGTAATCCGAATATCCAAGTGCTCAAAAGACCGCCAATGCGAGATATGCAATGCCCAATTGCTTCTTCCAATAACACATATGCCAGAAAGGTATAGTGATCAAGCTGCCATCGTCAAAACATACCTAAACATATTCGATTAGTCATTGCTGGCAGGCATGTTGGAAGGCAGGTACTTACGATGTGATGCTGTCCATTCTCTCACTCGTCAATTTCAAGCTCACCGTCAACAATTCCTGCGCGATCTCGGGCTCTTCCTCCTTCAACTGCCGCCATTTTTCGGCATTCAGACGCCAGGCCACGCAGTCCTGTTCCGCCTTGACCGTCGCAGTCCGTCGGGTTTCGCTGAAGAACGGCAGCTCGCCACATGGCCGTCCCGCGACGATCAGTTCGAAATAACGGCCCTGAGGCAGCTCATACTCAGCTCGCAGCATTCCAGACTCGAGCAGGTAAAATCCCTCGGGTAAGTCGCCCTCCTGGAACAGCACGGTGCCCGCAGCATAGCAGACTCGATCAAAATATGGGCATGCCCTGAACCAAAAATCCTCGTTCTTGGTGGTTATCCCCTGGAAAGTCTGCAGGAGCAAAGGGAGCGGTTGTCGCATCGCCGACCACGCAACCGAGGCCATTGCTGCCGTCTCCTCCTCGCGCAGAGTAGTCGTGGCAGCTTGCTGTAGGTACAGCCGGCGGGGAGAGCCAACAATTCCTTCAGCGGCCTGCAATTGGTTCTGGGACACAGGAACTTCAAGATGGGGCGACGATCCGCTCTTCTTCCGTATCAGTGCCTCGCGATGGTTGTAAAAGACCTTGAGGTAATCGTTCTCGCAAAATTCAAGGGCCGAATTGAGGTCCTTGAAAATCTCAACACCGGTCTCGCTTGCAAGAAGCCCAACGTTCTGCAGGCTTCTCCCCACCTCACTCGTCATATCAAGCCCGGATATAGTCATCTGAACATTGCGCCTCCGGAGAATCCGATTTATACGCGTGAACGCCTCTGCCGCGGAAAAGTCCAGGCCGTACACTCGCGAGAAATCCAGGATGAGGAACCGGATAGGTCGTCTGTCGAAAGCTTCCTCTTCAATGAGTCCCCGCATGGTACTTTCAACGCTGACTATCGTCCCGAAGAATAGATAGCCAGTAAGCTTGATGATGAGGGTCTGCTGCCCGGCCTCTTTTAAGAATCGCTGCTGGATGGGAGGTCTCCTGACAGTCGAGCCCGTAATCTTGCCAGAAAAGGTAGCCCTGATGGCTGGCTTGCGTGAGGTTTGCACCACAAAACTCACGCATGCCAAGATGATTCCGACAAAGATGCCAACCACAAAGTCCCAAGCACCCATGGTGACGACGATAATGACGACCTGTACGGATCAGAAGGCTGCTCATTGACGAGATAGGACTTACTTACTGTCAAGTATTCTAGTCGGTGCAACTTCCCCCACGTGTCGACCAAAGCTTCTTCCATAAGCTCAATGCCCAGCATGAAGATGAGAGCTCCAACGACCATGACGGGAATAAATCCAATAATCACGGGACCAACGACAAGAATACCGATCGTAGCAAAGGCAAGCATGATACCTGCCAGTCGAGAATTGCCGCCGCTGGCGATGAAAAGAAGACTATTAGTGTATACAAGGTAGTTCTAGAGCTGCATGAGTATATGAAACGAACAATGTCCCTTGAATTGCTCAGCCATACCTGTATGCTTCCTGCGAAACCTGACAGTGCATTAGTAATGCCATGAGCGATGAGCTCATGATCAACACTAAGATTATCCTCCCCAGTCGATATACCCAGTGCCGGTACATTGATTGGGACGTGAAGGACTCCGAAGAACGTCAATGCGAACATCGCTGGAATCGTATCAACGAATGCGGACCAGTCGACGGCCGAAAAATCTGCAAACAGTCAATTCATGCTTGATTGGAATAGCCGGAAGGTACCCACCATAGAGCGTATAAAAGTGATACCAAGGGTTGGAAGAAGATGGTGCGTCAAAGACCCATCCCCTGCTACGCAAGGTATCCATAGACACTCTCGCGCCGAATTTGACGATATAAAAAACCACACCTACCGCAATGAAATAACCACCGACTAGGAAATTTGACCGCACAAAGCGCTTCAAAACAAGAAAAGCAATCGCAAGTAACAAGGGTATCATCCAAAGCAGCAATGTATCCATATGAAAAAGCTTCTGCAGGGTTGGTGCGTTAGGCTCGAGAGACCCGGATAGTCGAGCAGATACCTCGACGCCGGTCTGCATCAGAAAGAACCCTACACCACCAATGCATCCAATCAAAATATGACGCGGGAAGAACCCGATGAGAGAGCCAAGCTTGCACGTTCCCATCAGGAAAAATACAAGTCCCGTAAGAACCGAACTGGCGGAGAATGCGAGGATGGTTGTGGCGAGGACAGATTTCGGATTGTCCTCGCCAACCCGAACTAGAATTGTCATGGCCATCTTGTGAAAGAATGGAACAACCTCGATCATCTCACTCCCGATACCACCACGGAAGCTTGACCCTCCGCATGAAAAGACCAGCTGAGCAATGACTGTGCTGACATAAAACATCGAGATTCCGTCTGACCCCAGCTCAGAGAAGATAGGCTCTCCCAGCGGAAACAGGATCATTCCGTAGGAGAGCGCATCGAGGATATTCAGCAGTAGCCCGAGGAACACAGAAGGTAGCAGGCTGGCGGGATAAACCACCCCCTGCTGCCATACTGCTCTCCCATCCCAGGACTTTGGGCTTGCTATCAGACGAAGACAGCTTCTGATCGTCGCTGGAGCGTGAGGCTGTACGCCCTGCTCGCGCCCTCTCAGTAAGTCCTGGCTTTCAATATCATCTGCGACACCATATCCATGGAATGGTTTAGGTTGTGCCGTTTTATTCAGCAACGATGTCCGTTCGGTACTTGTGTTCTCTTCTTCGCCATCATTAAACAAGAGCCTTGGGTTTTCCGCACCAGCCGCGTCGTTTGAGCGCAGCTTACCTCCGTAGTGGTCGGGGTCGTCCCCGACGGATTCAGAGGGAGGACTGCGAATCATCTGAGTCAATACCGAGGAGCCGGGAGCAGGAGCGTGGATGGGTTCCGGTTCAACAATAGTCAGATCCCCTGCAGTGCTGTCGTAGCTTGACGAGGGTGCGGCGACATCAGTCTGTTGTTTCGATTGAAAGATATCCAAACTTCGCGGAAGAGAGCTCCGTTCGTGAGGAAGCGACAGCGCAAACGATGCTAATTCAGCTGTTTGTTCTCTCAGACCTTCCGATGAATAGTGCGCCGGATCTAGACAGCAGTTCAGTTAGGACATTGAACCCCTCACAGAATTTCCTATTATCGTACCCTGTGGACCTTTGAAGGACCGATGGTAGAATGACCGAGTCGGAGTCCTGAAGCTCGACCCGCCGTGAATAGAAGGCTCGAGTCCTGAAGCGTCCGGAGTACTGGCATGATTGGCCCGCTCAATCGGTATTTCTGTCACATTTGGAACAGGAGTGTTGACCAAAGATGGGCGACGGGGTAAAAATCCTGACGCACGAGAATCACTACGGTCTCGACGTCCGATGACGCCCATCGCGAACCCGAACTGTTACTGCCTGCGACACAGACAACCCGTTTATAGAAACGAAGAATAACGGGATAAATTGAGGCGAGATGCTAAGCTCCTTTCTCAGTTTGCGTGCCGTACCCCAACGGCCGCAGACGAGCAAATGGGTGGGAACCCGAATGACGCAAGAATCAAGGCACAAGGAGCAATGGTCTTTTGACTACCACGCAACTGGGAGGAGGAGGTCTGCAAAAACCCGATGCATGAGGAAGTGAGTATGACGGATGGGGTCTTGAAAACGACCAAGTGTCATTGGGAGGACTTATTCCATATCAAAGCTCCCAGGCCAGAAGCTGCCCGCGTTATCAATCCTGGTCCGTGAGTTGACTAAAAAAGTCTTTATCACCAGCCGTTATCATCGTCTCCGCTGGGGGCGCTTTACCGCATTCTGGCAATTGTGGATCAGGAACTTTGGGTAGTTCCTGGAATTGATTACCGCACGGATATAGTGTCGTTATTATTATTGAGTAATCGCCTCCTGCAGCTGTGGGGGCAAGTGTTGAAACTTGAAAGTTGGGCAGAAATAATCCGAGATTGATTGATGATGTTGCATGATCGCCGTGGCTGATCAATGCAGTAAGACGGAATCTGCATGTAAGCTTTGTCTGTCTTTGCTTCTTTGGACATATCAGCGGATCGGTTGTAGTACTTTTTACATAGTAAGAAGCTACCATTAGCTACTCGATACGACATAGACCACTGTGTTCAATGTCAACTGTCTAAAATTGGTTTACTGCATGACTATTTAGATCACGGAATCATATTGAAAGCCTCGTACTCCGCATATGGGAGTGCCTCTACAAATTATACGACAATCCTCAGAAACAAAGTTCAATGCGCCGTATATACATGGGTATCATCAAGTCGTCAAACCGCTAGCCGTTCATCATCGTCTATTCCTATCAGCTCAGTCGCTCCAGGAACCCTTGCGCGATCAGCCGTTCCACATCGCCCTGTCGAACGTAGAGTTGACTGTTCTTCGTCAAATTGATAACCCTGTAAGCACACATTAGCTGCTGGCCTCCAAGCATGTAACTTCTCTAGGAAAATGTCTTAACCAAAAGGAAAGAGCAAAAACAACATACCCATACTCCGTCTGAATCTCCCCCGCATCCTTCAAAACCCTTACATCAATAAACAGATCCCTCGGCGGCTCCAAGCTCCCCGTCAGATCAATATCCGTCCACTGCCCCTTATACGCCGCCAACATCTCGCTATACTGCCGGAAATACTCCTCCTCCTCGGGACTCAACGAGCTATGGTTCCCCGCCTGCGAACTCACCACCCCATGCGCCGCCGCCCCTTCGTCGGCATTCGGCTGCTCCTGCTCCAGCACATCAACTCCCTTCCAGCAGAGCTCCTCGAGCTTCTCCGTGCGCACGCGGTGATATGCAAGGAGACAGCGCTTGTTGCGGCGCGTGCAGATGTGGTCGACGAGCAGGGCGCAGGCGGTCGCCGGGTCCGCGGAGGGGTTGAAGCTGCCGCCGAAGGGTTCGAGGAGGCGGGCGACGTCGCGGTCGAGATCGCGGACTTCGCGGGCGACGGTGCGTACGAGCTCGGTTTGGTAGGGGGGCAGGTGGACGAGGGACTGGGTGCGTTTCGCGTGTTGGACCTGTGGGTGCTGTTAGCAATAGCGCGGGATGGAACTGGGGTTGTAGGACGCGGCGGACCAGTTTGTTTCCGAGTTCGCCGTACATGATCGTGTGTTGACAAGAATGGTTGATGTTGGATGGAAGAAATGTCAGGGCTTTAGGTGCAATTGCTGCTGTATATTGATGCGTCTGATGATTCGCGCTCGACGCGTGTGCCAATGATCGCCCGATAAGTTTATTCTGCCGGGCTGATTCAATTCCTCGTGCCAAGCCTCGCGAAGGCGGTGTTGCATAGGAACCACGGAGTACGGAGTTAGGTACTTACAATCTACAACATCTCTCACTGTATTATTCTTGCATATGGATGGTACATCATCTTGCACAAGATTGTCCCATTAAGGATGAATATTGGATGCCATCATTGGTATCAGGCTGAATATGAAGAATCAAATCACCCCTTAAATTCGAACAGTAAGACAACAAGACGCATTTTCGAGTCATTATCATGTGTTACAAGGCCATAATGTGATTTTCAAGCTGTCATAACCAAGGATACATGCCTGGAAATATTCGCTCCTAACCCGTCCCAAACGTTGAAAGGTTGCATATCAACAACACTACTTCGAGTTGACAACATACAGAAAATTATCCAAAATCAACGTAACATCCTGACTCAACTTATCATCCTCCCCAGCCTTTTGAACAGTAAAGCCCAACGTCCTTAGGTCCGTGAATCCCTCAAACTCCACCTTCTGCAACCGGGGCGTGCTAGCGTATTTCAGCGTCTCGAACTTCGAAAGATGGCTGTCCTGCGTGCCCTCGAACAAGACAGTACAGTTAACAGGCATCGTCTTGCCTTTCTGGTCCGTCACGCAGGCAAAGGAGATCTTCTTGGCCTCGAAGGTATCCACCGTGCGCGCTTTGCGGACGGAACCGAGGGGTTTCCCAGGCGGCTTTGGAGCGAGGGCCAGAACGTTGGGGTTCTTCTTGGGTCTGTAGAGGGTTGGGGCTACTTTGGCGCGACGGGCGACTGTGAACTGATCGTCGTATGAGAGGCCCTTGAAGGGGTTGGGTCAAACGGGGCCGGGGCTCAAGGAGTCATACTACCTTGTCAGTCATCATAAGGTGCTGTGGCAAGGGAAGAGACACTTACGCCAACGAAATAGCTTTGGGAAGCTGCGCAAGCGAGAGTAGATAGGGCTGCGAGGATTGCGAGCTTCATATCGGCAATTGATTTGGATACTGATCTCGCACAGGGTTGAGTAACTTGAGACTTTGAGTTTATACAGCTTAGAATGATCCGGGAACTTCAGTTACGTCCAGCGAGGGTGGACTATTTATGTCCAGGAAAATGTAAGTATCATTATGTGGTCAGGTCCGGTCCTTCCAGGTCAGTATGTGTCTCCTGTCCTGTGACTGGTCTGACTGAATTGTCAGCACCGTCCATTATCCACATAGGATTTACGAGTACACTTGGCGCATCTATTGAAGATCTCCGATCAATAGATCATCCATCTGCGGACAGACCAAGAATGGTTGGCTCGTCACAAGGGTGATCTGTGGATATACATGCCTTATCACACAATTGAGGAGAGACAACAAAGCAGGGAAGCTCAGGAAAAGCATAATGCAGGAGAATCAATGACGGAATGCATTGACTCTCAGTCTCAACAGAAGGACTATCCGACGTAATGAATCAACCGCATCGTTCACCCGGTCGATACCGCGTTCAGACAGCCTCGTTGACGATTTGTGCATGTTCAGTGTTGCAACGGCAACATACTGAATGTGTTAATGACGCAGACTTGTATAGTGCAGATTTGGCTACGAACGGGTGGATCAGTAGATCTGGGTAGAGAAGATGCTTCTTGCCGATTGACACTTGAGAGCACTATGGGTTCAATCCATGAAAGTGGTCAACAAACTAATAGCTCTCTACATCAGGGTTCAAAAGTATCCGGACATTCCGCGTTTCCATAACACGTCAAAAAAATAACACTTTCTTTAACCACCATCTATTCCATCAAAATGAGGTCATTTAGCACGGAAATTAGTGGAAATAGGAGGCTAAAAAGCAGAGCTATCATCTGAAGCATGCGTATCTATATTATCTGGCCTCGATAGTCAGAGATCACCTACTTAACTAGTAAAGGGATTTAGCATTAGTCGCAGCACTATTTATTCAACCAAGGAACGCTTCCAACGCCATAATACCTTAGATTGAGGGCTCGAACGGGTAGACCCCAGAAGCTTAGTCCCTCTACTAAATGTTACATCTACCAGATGGTCTGCTGGAGTCCCTTAATAAGCTGGAAGGCCCTAGTTATATACACACCTAGGGTGGTATCTAAGTCAACTGTTTAATGTATTTTGAGGAGATATCATCTTAAGAAGTGGAAGAGTAAGAAAAGGATCCCTTTGAAGCGCGAAATAGTTAAAGAATGGTATAAATTTGTATGTGGCTTGATTTCCCTCATTGGGAGAAAGTACTGTTTTAAATAATTACACCTAATTCATCTTCTGATTCTTAATTGAAGCATACTGGCATGGTCTAGTCAACTTGATGAACCATGGCAAGGACATATCACAGATAATCTGGGGTGCAATCTAGACTGGAGGCTGTACAAATCTGGTGATCATAGATCATGATGAATTAGCTCCTTGAGGTGGATAATCCACTAATTCTTACCTGAAATGCCTTGAAATGGCCTCCTTGTAATCTATGAGCCTAGCACAAAATTCTAGCAAGATAATGCTAAAATCCATACTTCTTACCAGGCGTAGGATTGGTTTGAATCTCATGGAATCTGGGTGATGGAATGGCCTTCCTATTCACCTGATTTGAATCCAATTGAACACCTCAGGAACCTCTTAAAGAAGAAGCTTTTGGAATTCTATCCAGAGCTCTTTTAGCTCTTCCTAGGAGGCAGATCTAAAGTAGATTAGAGGCGATTTAGATGTGCTATTATAGAGGCCTGGGATGCTACCCCGCAGGAGGTGATTGACTGTCTTATTCACTCAATGCCGGCGTAGATCGCGTGCAGTACACCAGGCAGGGGGCTGGTACACTAATTATTAATATCTACTATCCTATAGTTTATTATTTAATATTGAAATCATATGGTGGTTGAGAAATATGGGATTGAACATGGCCGAACTTTTCGATATTTGGAGTGTCCGCAGACTTTTGACCTATAATGTAGTTACAATCAACGGGAGAAGATACTGGTTACCGGAAGATTGCTCATCCTTGAGCAAAATTGTAGCAGTGCAGTGCGAAGAAGATGTTACAACGGAGAGTAAAGCCAGGAAATAACAACTTGCGCCATTCAGTCTAATATTGTGTCAAAGTCAAGATACCAACAACATGAATTGCAGGGATATTTCCATGAAATATCAAAGGAGATTACCACCCAGAAAGAGATCAACTCCAACTGACAAAAAGAGATATCACACAGACTACCAAAGAGAAGGAGCACCACAAGACCTGAAGAAAGCAGGGTATCACCCGGTCCCACAATACTAGACTCCGCGCCTGTACAACTCCGACCCTGAGGTCTTCTTCTAAATTACAAAAGCCCGGCCCAATGACAGAAAGAAATCAGAAAACACACATCGGTAAGCATGACATGAGGGTCATCTTCTCGTCGCAACAAGACAGGGACACAAGGAAGCTGCCTTGATCAATGTCACATTGTCGATCAGGGATATCCAGATGCTTGAGAATTGATCCAGTGTTCGAATTCGCCATTGGAAGCATCAAAACTGGTCTCGTCGTTGGTAGAATCCCAAGTATCGCGGCTATCCCCTAGAGTCTGCATGCCTTGATGATAGGTGGCGCCGACATGGTATGTGGATTGCAGCGGAGAGGGAACAGGGACATAGCAGTTACTCGTCGGGACTTCTTGCCAGATCGCATAGTGTGAGTGGTTGTACATAGCATGCTGACTAGAGTGGTCGTTTAATGACAGCAACTGAGGGTCCAGCTGACCTTCGGGTCCAGTTCCAGGGGTGTTCTGGGGCTGAAGAAGGTCGTGGTGGGCGGCCCCAGGCAGCCCGGCCAGCGCCGTCGACGAGGTGAACTGGATGTCCTGGAGCCCAACATGCTTGAATCGAGGATCTTCAGTAGGGGGCCCCATGAGATTTTGATGCATTGGCTGCTGGAGGTATGACGAGGGCCTGGGAGCGGCCATGCTGGGATGACTGGTCTGCCACGAAGAACCGTAATATGTCGTCGTGGGCAGCCCATGCTCGGGAAAGTCGAAAGGTGTTGAGTCGCGGCTGCCCCAACCATTGCTGTCGACCTCGGACGAGCCCAAGGCACGAACTTGGAGGAACGCCGGGCTAGATCCAGAGGTTATCTCGCCACCGTCAACGGTCAGTTGGTCGTCATCCGTTTCAGATCGTTTCTTCTTTTCCTTCGACGGAGAGAACTTGTACCCTGGGTGTGCTTTGAGATGATTGGCCTTTTCGACGTTCGCTAGAAGCTCGTACTTCTCGCGAATCTCTGGCGTTTCGATGCGCCAGCTGTCGCCTGCGACCTCTGAAACGACTTGGTGGTTATTCTGTGCAAACCACTCCTTGGTCCGCTCGGCGTATGCAGACCGGTACAGCATGAACGAGTTCATGGGTCTGGCAACTTTGCCATTCTTTTTGGCAACCTCCGCGTGACGCACCTCCTTGGGCCGATGCACCCAGCTGTCCATGTCTCTGAGGGGAACATGTGTCAAATGCTTGGTAACTTCACTTAAAGGACCAGGTAGCTTAGGTTTCGATTCCCGATTGTTTGGCTTCTTGGCTCGGCGCCTAATTCTGGGGGGTTTAGCCACTCTTACTTTCCCTGGGGAAAGCTTCAAGGCTGATGAAGATGGCCAGCGGGGAGGAGTCGCTTCTAATCTGCTAGGAACAACTCCCTCGTCCGCAACAGGAGGCGGCGTATTGACCTGAATACCCGAGGGTAGCATCTGCAGTCCATTAGCACATGCTTGGCTAGCTAAATGTGTCATTGAGAACGGGGGCGGGAACCCTACCGTATGCTGTAGTGGTAGAGGTGTTGAGTACTCGTTGTGGGAGACATATCGGGGTGACGATGAAGGGTCGTAGGTCTGATCAACAGTCAGTAGGTAACGAACAAGCTGGAAAAGGCTTCCAACTCACCATCGCTTGTGGCTTAAGCTCACTGTAGGCAGCTTCAGCGCTGCAGGGCAAGCTAGACGTGACAAAGGGGTTCTGGGAGGAATATAGCGAGTTGAGCATGCCACACTGTTCAGAAGCGAGATCTCCGTCGGTTGACTGAGGGGGAGAAGGAGGTTGGATGAATCTCACAGTTGCAGCTGCTGCAGCCATTATGGTATAGAGATGTTGGGAGGAAACGTCGCGCGATAGTGTAAATATGCGTCTTTAGGACGCAGTGGGAGTGGTTGTAGAAGTTCCCTTAGCAGATCAGATGCTCGAAAGGAGATCTGGAAATTTCCCCGTTCTGACTCTTGTGCGAAGGCTGAGACAGTCCGATTGTAGAAACGATACCCCTTGAGTTAGACAAGCGGGGGAAACAATCTGGCGAGCCGGAGAGAGAGACACCCGAGAAGGCGAATGGAATGACAAGAACTTTATGATTAAGTAGGGGATGCTTCAGGCGCAAGTTGAGCATTTGAGGCTCCAGTGAATTGATGCCCCACAGTAACAGAGACCCCGGACGAGAAGATGGAACGCTGTATCGGACGGTATTATTCACTGTCGTTTGGAGACGGGTACCAGAAGGAGATGGAGTGGTAGAAGAGTTCCACGGGAAATCAGCGATCAACAGTAGAAGTAGGCGAGATAGATGAGACCAAGGAAAAGAGAAGAGAGAGCATGGAGGAGGGGTATGAAGGATATTTTATGAAAGATATTCAGCAAACAGGATGAAAGGAGGGATCAATTGGAGGAGAGGACTGATTGATTGACAGACTGATTGATCAAGGTATGGGGATGTGAACGAGATGGTGAATCTCAAGAGCCCCGTCCCATCTTATTTAATATTTTAATGTCTGATCAGTGGGTAATAGTGGAGAGGTATTATGGTTCTTCCATGCATCATTATTGCAGACCTGGAGGGCCAGACAGACACAGACAGACATCAGTCAGTCAGTCAGGAACTCCTCTCTGGCTGGTGCAGTCCAGTAGGCTGAGGCCCTGAGTCAATGGCGGTGTTGCACCTGCTGGGAAAATCAAACCAAAATTGCTGTGGGCGCTGTCTTTGTTCCAGTGTGCTGGGACGAGAGGAGACCGGGGGTTGCCATTAATATTATCAGGCCGTATCTCCTATTTTTTCTGGTGTGTCCTTTCAACGCTTGAACTAAACATACGCCAGTGGATCTTCCTCCCAAAGAATCAAAAAAAGAAAAGAAAAATTAGAAAAATAATAATTATTATTATAATAAAAGAGCCAGAACGAGAGGAACTGCGCCCCTCCTTTGTGCCAATTCTAGATGCAGATGCTTTGAACGGCTTCTAGATCCCTTGTTACTAAATCAGTATGGGACTGAGTGGCTAGAGTGGATGTAGGTACCGCAGTGTGGATGTAACTATCCATGGGTCATGATTTGATAGAAGTTGAATAATTCTAATATTCAAGGAAAAAAACAGAGGAAGATTCAATGAAGAATCTAATTTCATGCTCAAAGACATAGTTCTGTTATGAATACTTTTCTGTCTCTCTATAGTTCAGGCGCTATCAGGTATGACGGGGGAAGACCCTCGTATGGCTTTAATTCCTGGGATACCTGTCTACAGTAACTGTTATGGTAATAAATGCAACCTCTTTTAATTAGCTTCAGGAAAGCGACAGCTTTGTGACAGCACTTTAGTAACTGGTCTACTAGTCTCGAGACAGAATCAGAGGGAGAAACGACCAACGGGGAAAGGGGAAATCGAAGAGGAAAAAAAGACGACCCCCCCAAAAAAAGAAAAAAGATCCAAGTTGACTGGTAGATACTTACATAAACCTCCAGTAGATGTCGTCAATACTTCACTATCCTGAAGTGTCAAACAGTGGTCAGCCGTAGAGTTAGAGCCATAGTACATACGGGGCACGAACTATCCACAACCTGACTGACAATTCAAAGTTATAACGTGAGACACTACGGAGTATATACATGACAAATCTAGACTATGTGTATGACACAGGGTCTCATGATTTGTTTAGGAGTACAGAAGAGGAAGACATCTCCACTCTCCGCGATGAGACTCAAGAGTACCTATGCACTGATCATGATATCAGAAGCGACGTACCATGGGTCTGAGGATAAAAGACTGCATGTCATTGGAGTGGGTGGACATCTCAAATATAACATGAGGCGGCTACCGTACCTATTTCGTAGCTACTTAGAATCCTTCCCGTCGAAAAGGTATATCGATTCCGGACCTACGCCGTATGGTGAGGAGACATGAGGACTGGCCCATGGAACCGCACGCTTTCCACATGGCCTTTTTGGACCTTCATAACTTCCAGCAAATCATCCAATCTAAACCATATGTAATAATGTACGTGGTTTCAAGAAGACCATGGACATTTCCCAGCAGTTAACCTAAATCGTGGCGGAATATGGGAACTTGAGATCATCGATCGCCCTCGGGTCCGCCATTCTAGGAGAGATACGCTACCTGTATGTAGACGTCTTGAGTGGGAAACGGAGTCGCCGCTAATGTTGTCATTGATAGGTAGGTAGTTGGTGGTTCGGGTGCAAGCAGTTCCGTGTTTGGAGATGCCCCGTAGCCGGACCAAACGGTGAGCATGTGCCCGATGGAGATGGGGTTTGATTCGACCAGTTTTGCGGGGAGCTTGATGATCAGGAGTGAGAGGACCTCGTTCAGAGCCAGATTTGACAACATGTAGAATCCCTCAGTACCAATCCTCTCTTCCTTTCTCTACTTTTTCTTTTTCCTCTCAGTCGATCCTCACCTGAAGTCTGCCGAATGTTGCCATTCATAAATGCCGTGGCGGTAGTAGCGTAGCCCGGCTATTACTAGGCATTATTAGTCAATTTGTAGTGGCTGTTATGACAATTAAGTTACCTCCCTGCCACGAGGATCCCATTGGTGCTTATCATTGGGTGGGCCAAATTTGCGCCGCACTAGTACCACAGGGTGGCTCTAGCAGATCGCCAATTCTTACCTTACTAGCGTAGACGTTTGTAAAACAAAAAGTGTCAGGACGGGTCTCGTACCTTGTATCCAAAAATACCGGTAGCCTGACGAACTGCTCCCTATCTTCGCCTCCTCTTTGGTCAATAATGATAGGAACTATACATGTCACCCTTGATCAACCTTGATCGATGTGCCTAAATGGCTTGCTATCCTTGCCATCAGATTCCTTGCACTTGGACTCTTTTCAGTCACGTGTCGACTAGGCCATATGGAGCAGGAATGAATAAATCCATAGCCTACCTTGAGTCGAGCAAGAACTTGGCGGGTTTCTGTACGCAAGTCGCATACAATGGATCATGACCACGCATAAGATACTTTACTTAACTGTCAGAATTAGGTTGTCATTCCTTGATCTTGTGGTGATACCAACAAGTTGATAGTACATATCCTTGCAGCTATTGGACCGTGTAGCAAGCCCTAAGCATGTGGCTGTCATGTGTCAACCTGAAAGCGGTTACGGTACCTAGAGTGGATACCAGTCACAATCGACGTACCGAATGGTTTTTGGGGAAGGCTTACACACTCCTCTGCTTCATCCATCTTAATTGACCTTTTTGTTGATTGTCCACCATATCAGAGTGAGCAGGCGTACCGTCTAGTGGAGGCTTGCATGGACCCATGATCTGCGGCTGTCAAGTGGGCTGCTGTTGCTGATAGGCTTGGAAGGCCCCGTATGGCTTGCGCAGGAACCGAAGTGGCCCTGCATCAGTTCTTTGTTCGAGCTTAATCTAGGGACACAGGAACCTCTGGCCTTTGACACTAGGTATCAGCGCTCGACTCGAGATTCCCCAGCAACCTGAAGCGCTGGGTCCCCAATTCGATCTCATGTGGATGCAGTTCGTGTCGTCTATTTTTGCACAAGGCATTCATGCACTATTGTGGGCAGGGCTGGTTTCATCAAGGATCTCTGCCTCAAGATGAAAGCACTCATTGTTGAGGTATCTTGCAAGTTTCAGAGTGGTTCATGACTCCTGCAGGGACGCTTTGACCGCTTGAGTTGATGTCAGCCCCGTTGGTGTCACCATGCAGGTCCTTGGGCAAAGCCTCCTCCAAAAGGAAGAGGATTGGCAGCAAGGATGATCTGGAAGGACAAACTCGACAACCCCGGGTGTCCGACAAGCTTCTGGAACATCACTAGACTGCGCCAAGAAGCGAGCCTTTCCCATTCCGTTGAGTGCAGTATTTCGAGGACAGCAGACACAGCAAAGCCTCGATGGTCTGGTGACAGGGGCCTCTCAAATCGCTGGTCTCAACCATGGCGTTGATCACCACATCTTGGTTCGTTGCACCCTGCATGGGTTAATGGCTTCTTTCCTCACCAAATCCGGCGAACCTAATAATAATCGCGTTTCATGTTCGAAGACTGCGCCTCTTCTCCCCAAACAGTCAACATTGAATATATTTTTGAAACAAAGTTGTGAAGAATAGAGATTCCATTTAGGGGGCAAATGGTGGGAAGAGAAAACGAAGGAATCTGGGTACGAGCCACGGAAAGCTCCTTCCAAAAATTGCCGATCAAATGTCCCCGAGCACATGGCAGGATCAACTTTGGGGAAGAGGCTATTGACTTTTCGGTGAGTCAGACAATTGGCTAAGGACTCAGGATTCCGTGATAAGCTAGATGGCTCTATCAGGAAGGCAGAGCAAGCGGACATCAGAGATACCGCCAGTCTTCCTTCGTCTTCTTGGTCCCAGATTTTTTTCGGGAATATCGCTTGACTTGGGAGATTAAGAGTGGTCAAAGAGGCGATCAATGGACACAAGTCAACGGCCGACAAGGATCTGTACTAAGGATTGCCAACTGGGTGGCTGCTATTGTCCAGGGACTCCAATCAGATGCCATCCTCCATCAGGCACAGCAAACTGAGAGACCGGTAGAGGAGTAAGTATTCAATGGAAAACACCCACATGATCAACCGCATTATCTGTTTCTGGACTAGCTATCCCACTTTTGCTTCTGAATGCCTTCTGGCCAAACTTTTCACCTGAGCGACGTGTGTCAATTATGGGGAGTGAGAGACGCAAGAAAGTCTGTTTGGCACTAAGTCCTTTCGGCATATTACTGCCATGGTTCTCTCAAGTCTCAACCACATGGCAAGCGTATATCGCCGAGCAAGACCATCGCGACCTGTGCTATTCATGGCTCGATTGGAAATAAGGTGCAGGGTGGCTGCGATCAACAAAAACGTGACCTCCCAGAAACATGTGGTTGTGGAAGGGAAGCCACTACAACCATCGTCAAAGCGCCAGAGTAGGCTGAATCCTAAGTTTCAAACCTTATGCCACGAGGTATTTCTGGTAATTAGAAGATGGAAAAGGCAAAAAGGTAATTCGCAAGGAGAGGTGCGCGCACTGTTGAGTAACCAACAGGGCGTTGGGCCAATATGATTGGTGATGGAGACCACACATCCTGCGCCTCGAGGCGAACTTTCCTGCTAGATTGCGGTGTGATAGCGCATTATAGTTGGCTCACTGAATGGCAGCGAGGTCAACAAGTCCCAAGACACAAACCTTGAGTGGTGGTGGTACACCGGCCCGGACAGCTCGAGGATGCTTTCCCTGCTCTCACGTCTGCCCGCTGTGCCGGCCGCGAGACCACGGCGCAGAGTTAGTCCTACCTTGAATCTACAGTTCTACTCCGAGTGGACTATGGAGGAACGACAAGGCGATCCTCCACGTGGGTCTGATATGGTTTGACAAAACAGTACGGAGTACATGGTTTCTTATCCAACCTTAAATGCCAGAAAACGCTTTGTCACTCGTGTGGACAGTATCGAAGTTAAACACGAGGATAGAAGAGGCTGGACTCATGGAGCCTGGGGATAAAGTTGGGAGGAATATGGAATGACGCGAACGAGGGTACGTACCAAATCACCTTCCAGCGTTAGAGTTATCCATCAGCCCAGCCAAGGTGCAAGTCTCTCATTGGGCAATGAATGATGCGGCAGGTGCCTTGTTCACGTCATCCATCTCCCTCAATGGTTCGCATCCGCGCGTCTACTACATAGCGGAATCCTAAGTCGTTAGACATAAGGTTAGTGATAAGAAGATGCATTGAGTTAGTCCTTACGGCTCTTGCAGTCTTACTAATAAATTTTCTAACCACGCACTCGACGGGTGTTTGGATATAAGAAACGCTCAGTTTAGCAGTCGGAGTACTCGAGTGTAGCATATTTCCTGTGAAGTAAGGCATCTACTATCGAGTCGAACGATCCAGAAAGGGCATAAACCATCGGCTTGCCCGGCACTCGAATCATCAAGTCCACCAAGCAAAATGCTGGAAAGCGTGACAAATTGCGAAGCTTGAGTCTAAACCCTACCCTTCCATGCAGTATCATCACTGATTACTAAACGGTAACCGTTTATCACTTTCGAGTCATGTGCCCTGTGGCCTGACCGGTCAGTCTAAGGCGCTGGTAATGGTAAGGATGTGATACATGGTACATTAGGGAGTCTCTCGGCATATGGACTCATGTATAAACGCTGTTTTATAGCACAAGGATGTGCGCGGCCTGTGCGTTCTGTTTGGTGCCATCATCGTCATGATGTACTTTGCATATGCAGGGATGTCTGGCTCCTGACTGCCACGCGAAGTTACAATAGATATTCATCCCAACCCTCGTACGAGCTCGTACGAGCTTAATCTACGGCTGACTCGGACGGTTTAGTTCGGGGATCAACTCTGTATCAGAATAGCGTGACTTCGGCGTCTATAACTTAGTTTCGGGTCTGAGGGGTCCAGTACGGAGCAGCCGAGTAATTTTCCCTATGGAGTAAGGTACGTTAGTAATAAGGTTGTTTAGTCGTATCAGTAGGTATGACTATGGAGCAGTGACATGGCTTTCTATTGGAGAACTCTAGTGGCCCAGGTAACCTTGACTTCCAGTGACAGATAACTAACCGCTAACTTCTAAGTATCGTCACCTTCAATACTTGATCATCAGTGGTCCGTGGCTTAGCGATCAGCGGCTTCATCGTTTATTAATAAGCAATGTGCCTTTGCATCGGATCCTAACAACCGCCTCGAGTGGACGGATAGACTTGGTTTTGACATCTTCAAAAAGTCAAAGTGAAACTGAAATACTAGTACGGACTACCTTACAGAGTATGTACCATAGTCCGGCGAGTCTACGCCCTACGGAGTACTCCGTACACTTCACGGACCAGATCGGTTTTTGAGGAAGGTTGATCCGCGTACCTTAATAGTTCGACACCTATGGAGAAATATTA
Source organism: Aspergillus fumigatiaffinis (assembly GCA_012656285.1). Classification (NCBI taxonomy): domain Eukaryota; kingdom Fungi; phylum Ascomycota; class Eurotiomycetes; order Eurotiales; family Aspergillaceae; genus Aspergillus; species Aspergillus fumigatiaffinis. The sequence goes on along the minus strand of JAAAPX010000070.1, from coordinate 114,903 downwards.
GGCTTTCGTGCCATGTAGGTTTTTGATAATTCGATTAGACTTTGGATCAGCTGCGGCACTTTGTTATCAATCGATGGTGTATCGAATATTGAGCAATCCCGCGGCTAATGCGTATTGGAGTTATATTCCCTGCTATCAATGTCCTCTTCTAGTAATCTAGCCAACTTTGCGGAGTAGTGTCGGCGAAATTGGAACGCCATCCAGACCCCACTTGGAGGCTCTTGGCCTGGACCGTGTTGCTTCTTAGCCCAAAGTACTTAGTTTACTTACTCCAATCTGTACGACAACCGATTCCCCAGTGTATCCATGATACATCATTGGATACTGTCCATATCATTCTTCCATTCTGGTTATCTGGCACTGCATATTACAGTCAAACCATGTGCATGAGGATCTGCCTACACCGTACAGGCTAACGACTTGAGCAAGAGACAGGCATCACGGCGGTAGAGTGCGGGACTTGATCACACCTACAAGCCTAAAGTTGAAGCAGTGGATGCTATCTACTAGTTTAGTACGGAATTACTCTGGACTATCTACTGCAATCGATTACTAACTACGGAGTAAACAACGACCACTATCCACAATGTGCAAGCTTGGCTAGCTCCGCGGGGTGACGGGAACCGTTCCAGACTGCCCTTCTCCGAGTCATGAATATAATCTGAGAACGAGGGCTGTCACTGTCAGATTTTTGAGTTCAGACGATCTTTTGGATCGTGAGCTGCATCGCGGCCGGACCATCACCCGCCGTCGTCAATCTAGTCGTTTCGTCTTGCCCCACTAGTCCCTCCTGGGATGATATAGCCGAGTACCCTAAACCAACCATACCCGTAATACGAGATACCGCTCATAAGGTCATGACCGGAGCCGATAGCCGACGTTACATTCGGTAAGATATCCGCCAAGCATACATGATTTGGAATGATTTCCACGAGTGAGTTTCAGCTATGGCCAGTGAGGAGGGACCTGATACATACTTCATCCATACTTTCATTAGTTGTCGTACGGAGTACTCCGTACTAGACACTCGTTCATCATGTGTGCCTGTATCCATGTCCTGCAGTGAAGTGAAAACCCGAGTGCCTGTATCCTGTCTCATCCAAGCGGCAAATGAACGCAGAGAGAAGGAAAGGCAAAGACGGGACAAAAGTACCAGCAGCTGCCAGGCTGCTGATCAGCCACCCCCGGTAAGCTAACGATGATCCATCCCGTGCGCACTGTGCGTTACGCCATAATAGTCGATACACTAAACCGATAGCTTGATTGATTTCAAGAATTGATCGAATCAGGTCGTCTAAACTATCTACTTTGAACGTTTGGTTTTTCATGGCGGACTGCCGACCATCTTATTAGAACAGAACTCTTATCCATGACAATCGATTCAGGGGAATCCTGGACGGAATTGGACCCTCATACTCCGTACAGGTATGAACGGAGTGCGGAGCACCTATCGGCTACAGAGTACTTCCCCTAACCAGGGGTGTTACACGAGCAAATAAAGTCCTAAAGTCATCGAGAGCAGAACAACATCTCACAGTGCCTAAGTCACCTACTACACCCTACGGAGTATCCGTACATCACTCAGTCACCACTCACCATAGGCCAAGCATCATGGACTTGCTTGCTTGCTTGCCCTCCCTCCTAAACAATGCATATGCACCAAGCGAGGAACAAGCACAGTAAGGCGATTGTCCTGTCCTCCATCCCCATCCCTATTCCCATCCCCACCAGCAGCACATTCCCGTCAACAAGAACAAACCATCCAGTCCGATTCGAAATGCCCCATGCAGTTCTCACGAATCAATCCAGACAGACTCTACCTTTTGCTCCCGGTATAGCGGGTAACAGGGTCTCGCTGTTTGCTACCTGCGCAGAAAACCCATTCTTGTGTCTTTGCTATTGTCTATCTGCGTAGCTGCGGCCATCTCATCTCGTCCCAAGAATGGGGTTGGCCCTGTGCTATAGGTGACCGGTATATAGATTGCAGGCTGTCCTGGTTTACTGGGATCCCTCTGATTGTACCTGAGACAGGCATGCAGCTGGCCCGACAGGGGGTTCGGATTCGTTCGGACTCCAGGGCTGGAGTCTACGCCTGAGGCAACCAGGCAATGCAATATTGCTCGATATAGTATTGAACCAAATTTGAAGGAATAGTTATGCATGCGTGTCCATTTTCTGCCTTGAGACTGAAACCATAACCGCATCTATTGAAACATACAGAAAGAACCATCCGATCTGTCAACCTCTATGAACTCCTCAGTCAACCCAGTGCAACGTCTTGATTGCATTTTAAAACTCCGTGGATGTAATTCAGAAACCCATCCGGCCCAGACCAGAAAAGATGATGTATCCAGGTACGACAGAAGCAAAGATCACTTGATAAAGTGACATGTTGTCAAAAAAAAGCCAAAACGCATTGCTGCTCATCGGTCGCCGACCGATGCGGAATTTCAAAGTCGTCCGAAAGTAGTGCTTCGACCCTCGGATATTTCAGACGTCAAATTAACCTTGCAGACTAGAATTGACGATCCGCAGATAGTGGTCAAATAAAGAATATGACGTTCCGTTTGCAGGTGTTGGATAATGTCCATTTGTTGGGGGTGATGTTTCCGGCCTCTCAGTATTCGCCCATCAGGAGAATAACAGCGCCAACATTTAGTAAATCTCCACCATCGCGGAGCCTAAAGTTCATTTCAGGTAAAGTAGGGTATTGCTTGTCGAAAGATCCAGAAACGAAGCACACTTCGGCCATGACGCAGTGTAAAAAGTGGTACGAAATCCGATATCAAAATGCAATGCGGAACCTGAATCCGACAAAGAATAAGCGCCAAATTCCAATTCACCATCTAATTTACGTCCTGCCGAGCCGCCTATCACTGTGGTTCGTTGTTCCGACTAAGAGCTGATGGGCCTAAAGGAGGTATCCGATTGAGCGAAGGGGATGACATGGTGGAATACTGGCCATTAGACAGGGAGTGAGGCTGAGACTGGAACATCAGAGCATTTTCCCTTTGCCGACGCTCTTCCTGTTCAGGAGTCATAGATTTCACTGGAGGTGGAATGGGCGCGTCAGGCGAACTTCTGCCCATCAACTTCGGGCTCGGCTCCAGTTTCTGAATTGGAGGCAGGATTGGGGCCCCAACGAGGCTGCCCGAGGTCATGGGTCGCGGAGACTGCTTGGTTGGGCTGATGCCAGAAAATGGTACGCCATGCGAGCTCTGCGGGGGCGAGGACCTGCTGCCACTAGATGTTGCCGCTGAGAAAGATGGCCGACCGCTGTGGAACGAAGAAAAGGAGGCATTATTGCCAGCGTCGGGCCGCGGAGCCGCCCGATGTGGTCCAAAGGGCGTCCAGGGAGCAGACCCGTCCGAGGGACCTGTAGGTGGGAATCCCGCAAGTGGACCAACATCATGATTGCCCTGTGTGGGCGACATTGACGGACGGTTCTGAATAGGCGAGGGAAGACTCGGGCTCTGAGCTGAATGGGCAGACGACGGCCGTCCAGAATGCAAAGAACTGCCACCAAAGGTGCCTCGACCGATAGGAGGGAGATTGGTGGCTTGTGAGATGGATGGCAGTTTTGAAGGCAGTCCCTGAGACGAAGGCGCAAAGCCATTCATGCCCTTCATTGGCGACGACCAAGGCCGAGAGTCGGTAACAGGAGCTGACTGTCCATGGGTGAGGTTCTGGGGGAGACGTTCATGCGCTGATGGCACTCCAGCCACTGCCTGAGCTGTACTTGAAGATGGCGCGTGTGGTTCTACCTTCGGTGGCTTTGAAGGAGAACTCATTTGTGCTGTTGCGGCGGCATTGGTTACTTCCGAGTCTTGATGATGGTGGGTAGCCAAAGCAGCGGACGGTGGTGAAGAACCGATTTTGAACTTCAAAGGAGGGAGTTTTGGCAACTTCGCCTCTTCTTCCCGTCGCTTGCAATCCTGACAGATGAAGTGGAAATCTTCGCGCTCGGCGTCATGCTGTGCAATACCTAGACACTTGCTATGCTGCCACACATTGCACTTTTCACACGCTACGCTATGTGAGCCATCATCCTGTTTCCTTGTTAGCAAGGTGCGGCTGATACAATCGAGAATGGCCATTTCATACCCAATTTTCCCCATGGACTCCACAACCTGAACAGTCAAAAATCCAGTGATCATCTGACTGAAGCTCCTCCAAGCTCTTCCTCTGCTTCTCCATTTCAGCCTTGAGCTGCCTTTCTGACAGCCTGCTCTCGCCCCTTTCAAGTCTCTCCTGTTCTTCTGCAATTCTCTGAAGTTCAGCTTCATGCAGAAGACGCTTTCGTTCCCGGTCTTTGATGCGCTGCTCACGCGTCATCATCCGAGTGCGTCGTTCTTCCTCCATCTTCCTCAGCCTTTCCTCTTCCTTGCGCGCCGCGGCCAAGTCCGCCTCGTACTTCCGAGCTGCTTCGGCTGCCTCTCGCTCTTGACGCTCCCTCTCCGCCTTCTGAGCGAGTCGACCCGACCGTTTGGCGCCTGCAAGCAGCTGCATGTTCAAGAGCTCCTTCTCACGCTTGGCTCGCTTCCGCTGTAGAGCTTCTTCCTCCCTCTCGATGACCGGTAGCACGTGCTCCATGATCCTATCCCGCAGTATCTTCTCGTCTGGGTCTTTGGTCTTGCGAATCGTGTCCAAGAAGCGGTTATAATCCTCTAATGTGATGGCGATGCATTCCCACTTCATGTTTTCAAAGGGATCTTTAGCAACGCCGTCTTCGACATTGTCAGCATCTTCACCAAACTCTTCAATCGGCGCCGCGCCTGAGACTTTTCGTCGCTTGGAGGCTCGTGATGCTCTGGCGCTTCGGCTTTTCGGCTTCGACTTGGCAGGCTTCGGGGGAGGGATATCAGGATCGGTACGACGGTACAAACGGTTGTCATCTAAAACGTAATAGTAGCGGCCTTCGCGATCATAGCCTAATTCTTCAATGCGCTGCAACCTATTAGCACTTCTGCGGAAGACCAACGTAGACAACGGGAGGTTACCAACCCATTGTGTTTGGTCAATTTCTTTCTGCTCTGGCATCTTCTCGCGGATGCGATCGGGGTTCCAAAAAGTCCAAACAGACAGTTGATGGAGAACACGAAGCTTTTGGAATACATCAAACTCCGAGAACTTGTTTGGGACCTCGTCGTAACCGAAGGGGTTAGGCAGATGGGGAGCTTTGGCATTGTATTGGCGTCGCGTATATTCGTCAAAGTTCTCAAATCTAGATACAAGACCTCCCATCAGCTGAGGCGACATAGAGAAAGGGAAGAGACCGTTCACATACGTAAGACCTCGATGCGACGAGACCCATTTGAGAAGACAGAGTCCGATCTCCATGAGCTTTTCCGATGGTTCAGGCTTGAGGCATTCGGTTTCCAAATCCTAGCGAGGGAGCGAGGACCAACAATCAGCTTTTGTAAGAAGACGGGGGACAAACAGCACAAAACTGTCGTTCGCAGTATACGGAGCTGCGCAGGGGCATAGGAAAGATAACACTCACATCAATTCCAAAGTCTTCGTCAATCTTTATGACTTTACCAAAAATCGCGATATACTGCATGAGGTTCGCAAACTCCCAGCAATTCCGAAGACGGTTCAGCAAGCCATTTTCTTCAGAAGGCTGCTCCGGAGCAGCGTCCACCTCGGAGCGGGTGCGCTTTCGCGATACCATGGCGGCGATTCAAGACCATTCAAGGCGCCGCAGCGCAGATGGGAATCCAAGAAGGTGCGAGGTTCAATGCGTGGGACAACCTGATCTTTTGTCTAGATTAGAAAATTGAATCTATGGGACAAATACTAATTGCAGTTGGATGTGATTTCAGCTCGTCGCCAGTAAAGTGTTGTAATTGTCCTGGCTGGAAGGGCGGCGGGCAGACACGGCGGAAGTTTTTCCAGAGCGCGAGACGGTGATGAGCTCAGAGGGAGGCGCGTCGACCCCGGGGACGCCGTCAGGTGATTAATTACACCCGATAAGGCACTCCACGGTAGATCGTTTTTCTGTATGCTCAGAAGAGTGGTCAAGTTCTCAGGAAATGGGAAGGTGTAAATCAGAATCAAAATAAATAACATAAAAAATAGATGTGTTACACCACACTGTTCCACAGAGTTCCAGGGCAAACATTGGAGATCGCAATACTTGTTAATTGCATATCTCGCGAGATATAGTTCGCGAGAAACAGTTCAACCAGCATCCATCATGAACAAAAACTTATATATATTGGTATCTCTTGCTCAAAAGAGGGTCTATCTCATGGTATACGGATTGGTAAAAGAATCATGAATGAAGAGAAGGAAAATGCGCAAAAGAGAAGATAGCGCCCAACCATATCCACGCCACCGAGCCTTGTACCATTGCAATGAAAGATCAGCAGAACCCGTACAAGAAGGCAAGAACAATGAAGAGGACGAAATGGAAACAAGAGAATTGATACACTCGAACACAAAAGATCACTCAAGCACCAAGTCACCGAAATGAAACCAACTCAGATGACCACAATAAAAAAAAGGGGAAAAGAAAAAAGAGAAAAAATAGAGCTTTTCTTGAATCGAAACCATGGCCTCATCGATCATGTCCCTCCCTTTGCTTTTCTTGTTTCAACGTGTAGAGATTGCCATTTTGAACACTATTTGCGCCGTGTGATCCGTCTTCGCCTAGAAACCGTCCCATGCATGTCGTAAGGTGGCAAATATACCAAGCATATTAGATGAGGAAGGATACTTTTCGTCGCCTACATGGTGACTCCCGGAGCGCCGTCGGAAACATTATCAGAGAGATTGATGAGAAGCTGTGCAAGGCAGCGTTTCGTGGCCGCATCGTCGCGGAGTACAGAGGAGAAGGTGGCGTCGCGGAGCGGTTCGGGGAGGCACTGGCGGAGAGCTTCACGAGCCCTGCTATTGTCACTGAGTCTGATACGATATTAGCACATGGGATCCGATCGGCAGGCTATTGCGAGAATATCGGGACTCAGAGGTCTAGACTTACCGAAGGAAGCAGCGGACAACATGTTTCAGCAATCTCACAGTCTGCTGCTCCACAAGCTGGGTGACCATATTGCTCAACACTGTTCCCACAGCATAAAATCGTTCGTATGTAGCGCAAATATATGCAAGACCGATATCATCAAGAAGGATTTTCTGTACAATGAAAATGGCGACGGTTTTACTAAGCTCCGATCCTGTCTCCATGATGCGAAGGCACAGAGGGATGATCTCGGTCGTTAGGAGGAAGTTGATCACATCGGACGAATCATTCTTTACCAACGCCCCGATGACCCCCAGTGAAGTAAGTCGCAGGTATTCAAAGGGTCGAGACTTCGAAGTTGTGTTGAGAAATGGGTAAAGAAAAAGAGGGATGTGAGCTAGAAGGAGACGTGCTCATCAGCAATGCTGTCTCTCAGTGTACGCAGGTAATCAGGGGTGAGGAAATACCATTCAGAAAAAGAGTGCGAGTCTCGTTGTGAGAGGCAACACATTGTAATAGAGCCAGCGCGTTGCAAACTCGATTCGACGCCGCGGCGGTCAACTGGGAAGGGTTGAGCAGGGGGTAAACGGAGATAATTTCCTGGAGTAGAGCAGTCATGACTCCTTCAAGAGAATGTTAGTACTGAGCGTTCAAGTTATGCACTCCGCAGAACAGCAGGTCGAAAGTCTTGAGGTCATACCAAACGAATGCCAGATGACTAGCGCCAACTCGGGAACCTGCTCCCTCTTCTTGCTGAGTTCCATCAAAGCGGCCTCCCGACGATTCGGATCAAGCAGTTCTGCAACCCAAATGAAGACCTTTCTGTTCTCATCGCTGATGCCACCATCCATGACCGACACCGCACCGGACAAAGCGTTTTCTCCGTTCAAGGCTGCGGTACCGGCACCTTGCGCCGCGTTCCCAGAAGCACCGTTTCCGGCCATAGCGATGCGATTATAATGTTGCTGTTGAGCGGCAGCCGCTGCGGCGGCAGCAGCCTGAACTTGAGCATGCTGAGCCACCAGCGACGAATGCTGCTGTTGGGCTTGGTGGGGATGGGGCTGGGCCGGATGGTGCTGTTGCTGTGGCTGTTGCTGCTGCTGCTGATGCTGCAGCCAAGAAGGATCAGCCTGCGGATACTGATGCTGGTGGGAAAAGACGTGCTGAGACTGTGTCTGAAGCATGGCGGGCCGACGAAGGATCGTAGTACCCTAGGCGACTAATAGTGACAGACGGTGAAGCGTCGCGAGGATAGGAGAGTTCAGATTGTCAAGCAGGAAACTCGGAAGTGTAATTCATGGATAAATATCTGCTGACAGGAGTCAGATGTAGCGGTGACTGGTAGAGGTTGTGGATATAATAGGAAGCAGAAGTCGGGAGTGATAGATAGAGGAGGGTTATTGAAGAGGGAAGTTCGGACTTCGGGAGGCGGGCGGGGAGCGCGCGCAAGTTGAGCTTAGGCGGTTTAGTTGGGTTTGTGACTTTGGCGATGAAGAAGGGTCGGGTCCTGTGTGTTGTGGAGCCTCCCTCTACTAGTTACTACTAGTACCATGATCTTGGCTTTCCTCTGCAAAATAACATCAAGGACCCTTCACTTCTCATCTCTCTCTTTTTCTGCTGGCTTCATATCTACCATCAAGTACTGTTCATAAGCTGTTCAGAAGGTGTTTTGAGAGCTTACATTCCTCGAATACCTAACCTACCTAAATAAAGTACCGACTTGCAGGTTACACTGAAAGGCGCACGAGTCAGTCCGGCAGGTGCATGACTATGACGGCCCTTGCTCTCGCCCTCGGCAAGTTGGGGAATCAGAGATTCAAAATGCCCCTTGGCGATCATGATAAGAATGCATGAAATCATAATCGGCATCTGAGTTAGTCTACAAGGGTACCTGCGTCCAGATGCCCTCTTCAGCTTCGAGCTCATGATGCTTTGTGGTTCGGATATGGATATATCTGTCCCAAGGCAAACTTATAGCATCTTATGTGTCTGGTAGGTTAAATAACCCTACAGTGGTTAAGATCTGTTGGATTGCCAGGTTTTGTTATTACTGTATAACTCGGATCATTCGCATTCGTTGCTCATATTTACATCATTTTTCTCGTCCAATCCATCAAGGTCATAAAGGTAAAACATAATCACATGAAGATAATCGTCACACGTTTCCGTCCCAGAAATCACAGATCACAATGGAAAAGGAGCAAGCATACTTATAACATACAAGGCCAGCGCCGATCTATGCATTATCAGTTATTGGGGAAGCTCCTTGAGAATGCTCAGTCATTCACAGGAGACGGGGAATTCGTTTTCGAAGACGCTGTAGGATAAGTCATTAGATCATGATCGTCGTGAGCGCGGCGTGCGAGAATTTCTGGATCGTCTTGTGTTTCTCGTTCGCCTATCCGAGCTTTCGCTACCTAAGACGCAGACGGTTAGCTACTGACGGCCAATGAGAGGAGCGAGAGAGACATACTTGCGCTCGTGTAGTAGTCGGAATAATAATAGTAAGAGCTGGGGTAAGTGTAATCACTCTTCTCGTCTTCATCCTTGCGCCTCCTCAAGCCTAGACACAGCGCAAGAGCGCCGAGTATAATGCCAATGGTCGCCAGACTTCCCCATTTGGACTTCTTTTCGCCTCCTTCTGAGGCGGATGGCCGAGTGCCAAACCAGGTACGCCCTTCGGGTTTGCTTCCGTGCGCATGGTGATGGTATCGCTCTTCGACATACGTGGTGTCCTTTCTCTTCCTTCTACCAGGACAAAGGCAGGCGAACAGGGCGTCCAGAGCTCCCTTGCAACACATACAGGCGCATAGCAGGAGCAGGATAAAGACGCCAGCAATTACGCCGATAACTATACCCGCAATCGCGCCACCGCTCAGTCCTCCTCCGGCAGCATGGACTCCGATCAAAGTTGCGCCGTCTGTTCCCACAGGTGGAATGAACCCTTGTGTGGTCGTCGCAGTTGCAGTCTGCGTCATAGTCGACTGTGTCGTTCCCCGGACTGGAGGTGTCGCAGTGGCTGTTACCCATATCGATGAACTTCCCACAATACATTGATCATTGGCGCAGACAAACGCAGCACCACAGCATGTATTGCCGCAAGCTGATTCGCCGAGGTCGGTCCTGCAACTGGTCGAGCTTGTTGCGGTCGGTATCAGGCTACTCCATGTAGAAGTAATCGTCTTGCTATCTGTCTCGGTGATAACGTAGGTAGTGGTATAGTATTCCCAAGTTCCGCCGCCGCCGCTGCCGCCCGACGAGTCCAAACAAACTGCTTGTCCCTGACTGTTGGTACCGCAGGTCTGGCTGGAGGTGCAGCATAGCTGACTGTAATACCCGCAAGGGTTCGCGCAGCGCCTCTCGAGACTGGCCTCCTCGAGACTGACCTCCTCGACTTCCAGCGGTGTCGCAGCTGATAGTTGCAACTGACTCAGAACAGCCAGTATCGAGATCGTTGGCCGTACTATACGAAATGTCTTCATGGCGAAGGAGCAGTTTCGACGATTCTTGAACGGCTGGCGCAAGGTACGATCAGTCGCCCACCTGGACTGTCCGCTGCGATTCCTGGCCAAATCAGCTTAAGCCTGTCACTCGTTGAGCAGTCGACCAGCTCAGAGGCAGTGACACTTTTTGGCAGGCTATAGTTCGGATAGTTCCGATAGCAGGAATGCGATAAAGCAGATTCCACGAGGTTTCAAAAACGAACGGAATGTAAGAAATTTTGTGATAATGATCTAAGTAAACAAAAAATGTTTCTATGAGAGAAAGGAATGGAAGAATGAGAAGCGATCCGGCAGCTCGTGGAGGTCTGACTGTCGAGACTGAGCACAACTCCCAGCCTCCTCTCATCCAAACCCAACCACCGGATTTCCTGATACCAACAACCAATCGCTACAACACAGCTGACGCACGATATATTGCAACAACTCAGATTCAGAGACTACCAGGAAATCTAGGAGGCTGGGAATCATATCATATTTTCCTATTCTGTCCTATCAGCTTTTCCAATTATAACTGAGCATCATCCGTCGGTGTGATCGGCATCACATCACTGCCCCTCACATGGAATCCTCCCCGCTCTCTTGGGTGCCGTCCCTGACAGCATCACTCCTAGGTCACTGCGCTCGACTCTTCTTGATCGCCTGACTACAACGGCCGGCGAGACTTACTCAGACCGTCAGACGGGCCATTGACCGTCTAGAAGCTCCACCAACAGAAGATCCCAGAAATTACCCGGCCTTAGTATCGGCCAGCAACTAATTGAATCAGCCAACTGGTCGATGTACTCCGTAGCACTGTCCACATCGGGCTTTCTAATGCGTCAACCCTTTCTCATTGATGCGGACCTTTACGTCTCCGATCTTTGAACTAGGTAATGTATTAAGGCTCACTGACGTGTCGGCTTTTCGGATTCGAATCGCAAAGCGGTGTATGCACTGATATGCTCCGTACTCATGTAGGAACAACACATCTTCAGGCAATCCGGAGACGCTAATGCCTTGATAATCCGAAAGTTTGAAAACTTGGGCATGAGATTGGGCATTTCCTACGCATAGGCAAGGCATTGAGTTTCACTGTATCCACCAGTTCAGGCCGCGTTTGAACGAGTCCATTCTGATCGACCAATGACTATGAAGGAGGAGGGGTGTTCGCAACGTGCCTAGCGAATGAGACTATCAACCTTGAACAGCATATCTACACAATACCTTTGGATACGTCGTCAGAGATAAGGCAGGCAGGTCAATCTGGTTCTGCTGTTGATCGATGAAAGTATCTCGTCTTCTATATACAAGCATATTGGGAAACATAGCGCCATTTCAAATACATGCGTACATATCATCAGTCAATCGTTTCGAGGGTCATCCAAAGCGTAAAAGAGAAAGAGTCGTGAAAACAGGGCCAATGTGTGCGATGCCCTGTTGTGACTCCTCGTAACAAACTTAATAGGGCCTCTCATATTGTCGACCTCATGGTTCCGTGCCTCAAAGGCTCAGATAAACATTCCCGCCACGCCAACAACCATACCAAAAACTAAGTCCTGCAAGCTGGAGGTTCGGCCAGATACAGCAATGTTCGGGCTACTTCCTCCCGTGGCATACGTGCTGCAATACGCCAGGTTGAGCCCATGGCAAGCAGCTTGACTCAGACTCGAGCAAACAGACGCGGCGGCCGTTGGACCACCGCCCACGACCGTGACTCCTGCACCGCCTCCTGCGACGGTGACTCCGTAGCGGCCTCCAAGTGTCGCGGTGCACTGCGTATACTCGCTTTGGCAAACAGACCAGTATGACGAGCATATGCCTGCATTGGGGAATGTGGTGGGGACATAGATGAATGGATAAGCCCCGGTCAGCGTAGAGCCGGTTATTGTAGCGTCGTTGGTAGTGGTAGTCGGTGCCGCGGTTGCGGTTCCAGGGAATCTAAAGCTGGTGTCTGTGCCAGTGGACGTCCCCGTAAGACTTCCTGTGCACTTTGCCCCTGTAGGGCAGCAAGCGATATTATCGGCGGCGTCTCGAGAGCAGATCGAGTCGCTTCTGCAGCAAACGTCGGAATGGCCTAGGTTGGTGCAAGGATCGTAACCACCCGGGCAATTATTATCGGCTCGCTTCAGGATTTGTAAGACATTGTATGCTCTTTTGCTGATTTCTGCGAATTGCGGGGGAGAGAATGGCAATGTCTCTATAGATAGGACCGTGGAAGCGAGGAATGTGGCCGTGATCCACGATGAAGCCTTCATTCTGGCTGCCAGAGGCTGCGATCCTCCCACTGGACCCTATCACAGCCCAGCTGTTCCAATATTTGTCGGAATCAACGATTATAACGGTGTTCCAAATATGGTTCTGGAGATTCGGTGCCAATTAGGGCGATGACTTTGGCGGCTAACAACAAATAACTACTAGATGTAGTAAACCAAACAATTAGTATTGTTTTGACGGATGATGGTAACTGCACAGGGAATCGAGGACCCAAATGAATGATCATCGGGACTTTGGCAAACTTACAATTTCTTCTTTCTAGAAATATTATCTTCGAATCACTCGGATCGGTCAACGAAATGGAGAGCGAGGCGTGGATGATGTATAGTCCATAGCGGGCTGCGCTTCCAGCACAGTCTCCACCAGCATCCCTGCCACAGCAACGGGGCGATGGGCCATCGTGTCCGACGGCCAACCGCAGAATCCCTGCGCACATGTACCTTTCTTCCTGCTGGTTCTTTTGTTGGGTGAATAACTTATTTTGGGCTCTCAGAGTCTTCCAGAATACATTGTTTGGTTGAACTTCTTTTTGAGATGTCGTTGTTGGTTCTGATCACACTCACCACCTAGATAAGTGCTAGTGACCACAAGCTTTACTGACCTTAGGATTGTCATTTGTCATATCGTCATAGCTTTGGAGTACAAGATGGTCACAGGCTGAATGTTCTCCAGCCTATATCTACATAACCTATATCTTGTACTATTCTCTTTTACAACCTAGGTACCCTTCCTGCCACGTAGATATATTTCTACTACCATCAAAGATCCCCCCTAAAACATAACAGCTTGTCCAACAAGGCTGCAAAATAAACAGCCAAAGAGCATAATATAGATCTATGTGATATATGTGTTTACTATATCTTGGACTTCTTACCGTATTATCATATTAGGCAATAAACTTGGATATATAAAGGGATCTCTATTAGATAAACAGGCTGTGCTCCTTTTGGTACCGCACTTTCCTGAGCAGTTAAGTTCTACTACAATTAGTGGTATTAAATCTGTCCAGCATACTTACTTTATTTAAAATCATAAAGGATACCCTCTATATAAACCCCCGCACCGCTGAGCTTTACAATAAATGTAATAGCATGGTAGACAGGAAGAAGCTGTTAAAATAAAGGGTCAATGGTGCGAGTAGTGTTTAGGGTCAAGTGTTGCGAACTACAAACAGCAGGGAACAATGGATCACTTAATCGACTATGGTGATGCTGGCCCTCAGGTGAAATTGCTTGGTTTCTGACTCGAGATATGGTCTTCGACCAGTCGACCATCCGTGTTGACTTCACTATGATATAATCTATTCACCAGTTACTATTTAACATCAATGATGTTACGATATGCTCTCTTTCTGGAGATTGGTTAGCCACTGCCCTGGGTGCGGCTGGAATAGAATGAGCTGCCGTTACGGAAGTAATGGTGCATGCAGGCCTGCTTTGCAGACAGCCTCTGAGCTGGATCATATTCGAGCAGAGCCTCCAGAAGCTCGCAGCCAGCACTCTCTAATCCTGGGACCAGTGGAGCTGGGGAGCGCCTCCACTTTGGGAAAGTGGGCTTGTAGTCTGGAAAAGTGGTAACACCAGGCCAGATCTCTTCATCTGGGGTGCCAAGGAGACTATAGAACCAAGTGTCAAACTCTATTAGGGCAACTCGACCTAGCAAAAAGCTACGCACCGGAAGATCTTAAAAATCTGATCAATTTCCGAGTCACCAGGAAACAGTGGTTTGCGCGTACACATCTCCGCGAAGATAGCTCCAACAGACCACATGTCAACCGTGGTGGAGTACTGGCGTCCACCGAGCAGAATCTCCGGAGAGCGATACCAAAGGGTAACCACCTTAGATGAACAATATTTAGCTGGTAGGCTTAAATGACGCGTTTCGTGGCCAGTATTTATTACCTCGTGAGTATAAGTCCGCAACGGGACACCAAAGGCGCGCGCCAGTCCGAAATCGCCCAACTTCAGGTTTCCCTCCCGATCAATAAGTAAGTTCTGTGGCTTCAAGTCACGGTGCAGGATACGGTGGCTGTGGCAGTAGCGGACACCCTCGACCAGTTGTGCCATGAACTTCTTCACCATAGCTCCGTCTAGACCCAGGTTGGCGCTCATCATTGACCCGTCCGGCAGAGTTCTACCACGACCGCCCTCATGGACAGGTAGGGCATCCATGTATTTCTTAAGATCACAGTCTAGGAGCTCCATGACAAGATAAAGCTTGCAGTCGTCAACATATACAATATTAAACAACTGGACCACGTTCGGGTGCTTCATTTCCTTAAGAAGGGAAATTTCCCGAATAGCGGTGCTGGGGACGCCCTCGTCCTCGGCCTCGAGTCGGATCTTTTTCAAAGCAACGACACGGTTTGGGTGGTTCACCTCTCGAGCCTTGTAGACGACACCGTACGTTCCTGGGGAGCATCGACGCGTGAGCTATAGTATACTAGGCAGCCACTTGAGATAACTGCATCATCACGTCACCTTCGCCAATTTTCTCGATCTTTTGGTAATTCTCCATTTCGGACGCAACTGTCGGTTTCTGCTTCGTTCCTAATGGTATAAAGGACGATGGAAGGGGCGAGAAAGAAGGAAGGGGAAATCAAAATATGAGGCTACTTGATGCCAGACCCCGACAGGTAAACATGTGGGGTTTGACTAGTTTGCATAGAAGGCCCCGGTACATATCGTCCGTACAATACCTCTCTATATTTTAATATACCGTCTCATCGTTACTGGTAAAGCTACGCGGGTTATAGGTAGCTGTTCCGACACTTACCCAATTCATTTTCTCAGTCCTAGGGCTTCAGACATAAAGGAAGAGTATAAACATTTGCACCATCTTTGCAACCAGCTGTAAAGCGTACCTATTCGACACTGTTTTGTCTCGTTGTCCTTTAGGCACTAACCTCTGGCTGTCCAGGGTATATATATCCTGGCTACTCCATACAACACGAGATAATCTCAACTTGTAATCAATCCATAAGATCACAAGCAGATAGCGAGTAGGCACGAAAAACTGCATATCTTCATATCCTATCTCAACCAAATACAATAAGTTCATCGAGAGATACCTCCCATGAGCCCAAACCCTATGCCCTATGTAGCCGTATCTGGTAATTTCCCCTACCGCCCGCCCATGAGCTCAGGCCAAGTCCGGGATCATGGGGTTCAACTCAGTACATTGGCATCGCTCAACTCCATCTAACTGCATCGAGGACTCGCGGATAGTTCGAACAAACACAAATGCTTGAGGAAATTTCATAGTCCCAGATCTCATAGTACTCACCGCCACCACGCTGAACACGTTCCAAGTAACCGATCCGAAGGACGCGAATCTTTCCCCTCATCGACTACCCCTCCACGTCCCATATCTGCCCTCGACATGTCTATCCCCAACGAAGCTCTCCAGAAGGTACGAGTTGCTACGGGTGTATATCTCTAGAGTTTCACCTTCTAATACTTGTTTTATAGTTGCTGCAAGAGATCGAAGCGCGAGCGATCAGCTCGCAGCAGCAGATCGGCGTCACCAAGGCACAGATCACGGCAAAGCAGAAGAATATCCGCCTCCTCGAATTGACATCGAAAGAAATCGGATCGCTATCCAAAGACACAAAGGTCTACGAGGGCGTCGGGAAAATGTGAGTACAGGTTCTGCGTGGCTATCAGCTGTCTTACAGAGTAAGGATGCCGAGATAAGGCTGACTGTTTCTCTTTGGCTGTAGGTTCGTGGGGGTTCCGATGGACACGGTTGACAAGCGGTTAGCATCCGAGAAAACTGAGCTGAAGACAGACATTGAGAGTCTGGAAAAGAAATTGAATTATCTCGAGATGACGCACAAGAACAGTCGTGAAAATCTGGAGCAGATTCTGAAATCCGGTGGACGAGCATGATTAATGAAGTCGAACACAAAATCACCTGTGCAAGGCAAGTCGGCAGACAACAACTGCCTCAATCATATATTTGGGAAAGCTGGGATGAGTTGAAGACATCCCCGCGTATGGCGAAGAACAAAACGCTCTACACAATCTGCAAGGTGCTTCGATCTGTCAGGGCACCAGGGCTGTTGAGCAGACATAAGTGCGATGAGACCCCACAGATTCCCTGAACAAGCCAGCTCCGATCGCTCCTTGGGAGAGTGTACAACTACTTGTGAAGAATACCCAAGAGTATGAAGTATGTCCGGCAGGTCCGATCGGGGTTGGCTAGACAAAGGCAGGTCACTTCTCATCTGGATACCGATATAACTAGGGATAGTGTGGGTCAGAACAATGTCTAATGATGACTGGTTCTGGTATCAAAAACCATATATGAGGTATTCTTCACATAGTCCTACTTCTGCCCATTACAGGGCATCAAGTGTGGCAAAGTGTGAATCCTGATCAATCAACTGCAAACCTGATAAGCTACTCATGGATATCCCAAGGAGCTGTCAGGCAAAAAGGCAGCTCCGAAAGTAGAGCTTAATCATATCTACGCGTAGTCTCACGTCTCTGGTACGTTGAAGGCAGAGAAGGGAGATAGAACCCTCATCCGCCACAGGCCCACCTGAATCTAGTATCACCAACCCTAAGTATTGCGTGGGTGGCGTCATGTGCAATCGGGCAGCAACAGCACCAGATTCCAGTGTACTTATCCCCATCACGAGGGATGTCACGCCCTAGTGTCAGATGTGTGGATACAGGGATGGCAGCTGAAGTAAGTCCTGACAAAAGTAGGTACCTTAGGACGCTGCCTCTGGGAATACCTAACTCTTGGGTCACAGCGGGATCAACCGATTAGTTTCCTTGGATCAGGAGCAAGTAGGGTGGATTATTGGATCCGGATCTGGGGATTGTACTAGAAGTGATTAGGCGCCTAAAGCAGTAAAAATGTAAGATTGGCATCCGGTCGATGTTTATCTCACCTAGATCGTTCTGGTCGATTGTTTCTATAGCCGCCAGTTGGCGTTTCGCCTACAATGACAATGTGCACTCGGGATAGTGCATGCGCGCTAGATCTCGAGGGGAGTCAATATTCGGAGCTGCCTTTGTATCATTATCAAATCCACAGTGGTAAGCAAAAGGAAATAAATAGGAAGAATCAGCCGTACTCCATAGTTAGGCTCCTGCGACCGTTGGCGACGGGATGATCTCTCAGTGTTAGGTCTCCTGCGATACTTAAACCTGCTTCCTCCCCCACTTCAGCTGAATGTCATCATCCATTTATCCTCGTCTGATCTTCGTAGCGCTGGCCGTTCCCGCTTTTACGAAAGCTGTGGCTGGTTCGTCTTCTTGACTTTTTTAGAGCCGGTCCTATTTCTGTCGTTGCCTTTCATCTTTTCTTTTCTTCTCTTATCGACCTATCCTTCCCCTCAAGTCCTTGCAACTCTATACAACTGCCGCCCACCTCATATATAGATTCCTGCGCCACCCCGCTTTGATACCCGACGTGGTTCAGCCTTGTCAGCCTCGGCCACGCAATACGATCACATATATAATTAAATTCCTAGACAAAGACAAGCGCTGATCAAGATGCCTCGTCGTGCACGTTTAGTCACCGAGTCAGAGTCAGACTACTCAGAGTCGGACGTCTCCATGGACATTCCCCGCCACAGACACTCCGTCAGAAAGCGTTCTATTTCTCGTCATCGCTATGATCCTGATTTCAGCAGCACGACCTATCTGAGTCCTGTCTTGCATGAAGACGTCCGTATCCATCGCTCCGCTTCAACGGGCGCTCGGCGCCGCCGTGAATTGCAGCCCCCTCCCCCTCCTCCAGCAGTCATTGTTGATATCAAAAACGACTCCCGCAACAAAAGCACCAACAGGAGTGCCAACAAGAACCGCAAGCAGCGCCAGGAGGATACAACCATAGTCGATATCGAGTCGGAGGATGAAACTGTTCTCCGAAAGCACCGTCGACCTCGTGCTAGCACCAGCGTGTCTCGCGAGGCTTCTCCTCGCCATGAGGCGTCTCCACGTCACCAACGTGATTTTGAATTGGTGATTGATCAAAGAATGCTCGAGAAGAACGATGTACGCCAGGACCTCGAGCTCATGAAGCAGCAGATGGAGATTGAACGTCTAGAGCGGGAGCTTGCTCGCCGGCGCGGCGAACATGAGAACAACCAGACTCAACTTATTAAAGAAGAAGAAAACTGGTACGAAGATGAGATCAGTGATCGTCTAAGACGACTTGAGCGGTTTGAAAAGAAGCAGCGCATGGAGGAGGAACAGCGACAGGCCGAGTTCCGCTTCAAGCTACGAAAATTCGAAGAGGCGGAGCGTGAGGCTGCGGAGCAGGAAGAAGTCCGGGCCAAGCTGCGAGAGGAGAAACTTAAGGAGCTCCAGCGCAAGATTGAGGAAGAGGAAGAGCGCGAGCGTCTCAAGAAGGAGCTCCGCGATGAGCAAGCAAGGCAGCTACTCGAGCAGATGGAACGTGAGAAGAAAGAGGCGGCCATGAAGCAGGCTGCTATCGAGGAATGGAAGATCGCCGAAGAGCGGAGGCGCATGGCTGAACGGGAGGAGAAGGAGAGAAAAGACCGCGAGTTCAGGACTCGACTAAAGATGGAGTTTGGCTACACCGAGGCAGAAATTGAGGACATCATCAACAAGAAGAAGAATCCACCCAAGGAAGAGGAGAAGAAGAAAGACAAGGAAGAGAAAAAGGAGAAGGAGAAAGAAAAGGAGAAGGAAAAGGAAAAAGAGGAGAAGAAGGAGATTGATCACCACAAGACTACGTGGATCAAGGTAAGTGATCTGGATTCAACAGGTCCAAGCTATTGCATGAGGTCTAACACAATCGATTGCAGGTCCATCGCAAGTATATCCTCCCAGAGACACTGATTGCTTATCGCCTGCCTTGGGATTTCGATGAGGTAAGTCATCTGTCTAACTGCAAGTCAAAGATGGCGCCATACTGACCTCTTGTCCCCCATAGCTCGACGGCAACTACATTATCATCAAGCAATGGGTATCTGAAGATTTGCAGGAAGAGCTCTTCGCCCATACTCGGCGACTACGCGAAGGCAAGCTCGTCACCGAGACCTCAAGCACCCTGACCGAGCTCAAAGTCAATGATCGCAAGAAAGACAGGATGTTCCTTGTGCGCAAGAAGAGCCCCAACCGGAGGGCATGGATTTTCACATAACGAGCCTGTTAATGTATTTGCGTGGTATATTGGAATATATACCAGATTGTTTTTGCCTTGGGCATTTTTCGCATTGAATGCCCAACCTCAATTCCCGTTGGTTTTTGCTGAAGACGATGTCATTTCCGGTGATGACTGATGATATATGATACGTTATTAGCCGTCAAGTTGCACTCGTTTTTGGGTTTATGTCTTCTTCTTTGGTTGAGATGGGATATTCATCGCTATATATGATACAAGAAGCTCAATATTAGGATGCGACGCCATGTTCTGTTTCCCCGTAATTGCCTGTAAACCGCTGGACGAGCACCGAGAAGTCTCAAAAAAGGAAAAAAAAGGTAGTATGGCAAGGTCATAATTCTATCATCATAAGTCGATCTTGTCCTTTTCAGCCCAGTGAGCCTCAGCCCGCAGAATTAGCTCCTCATAGACGGTCCAGGCAAGTGCTGAGCTGAGTGCCTTTCTCGTAATGCGAAGCCCTAAGCCGCCAAACAGACTTCGAACGCCGTCCTCGCGAATCATCAACCGGACGGCCCGTATCATGTTCCCGTATTTGCCAGGCATGAGCTGCAGACGGGTCTTGACGGCATCAAAAGGGTTAGTGATTGCCGTGGCCAGGCCGGCAGCCAGTCCACCAGACACGAAGTTGATGGATGAAGACGAAGTCGATTTGAGTGGCTGCTCTGACTGCTCTGAGCTCGCAACTGAGGCTAGACGTCGTTTCAATTGCTCATAGAAAAGAACATAAAGTCCTGCATACGGGGCATCCCGCGCTGCAGTCGCCCCAAATCCTGAAAATAGGCCCCGTACACCCTCTGTACGGACGATATCGCGCCCCGCACTGTAGAGACTGCGATACGCATAATAATCCGATTCATAGCGTACCTTGAGCACGGTGACCGGCATCATCACGAAACCCGCAGCTGTCCGTGCAACGGCACCGGTGGCTAGATTGCCCCAGTTAGACAATTTGGGTAGCGCAGACGACGATGTACGAGTTTTTCCATCATTGCTTGATGCGGCGACGGCCATGGAAGCCTCTGTCTGCGCTAAGCCTTGACGTAATGCATTCAGACTGGTGAAATAAAGAGCTGAGCCAAAGCCCGTTCGAAGGGCCGAAGGAAGTGTGCCACGCCATAGACCGCGGATGGGGTGAGGAGAGGAGAGAATCGTCTTGATAGTAGGTAGGAGAGAAGCGGTTTTCTGAGACTGTTGGACGCGGGTCTTGAGGAGGTCTGCGGGTTGTAGAAGGATGGAGGAGGTTAGGCCAGAGCAGAGACCGGCGGCGAAATGGAATGTGGTTTTGGATGCTGAACAGGAATAGAGCATTAGCAAATCTGATTCGGCGCTAAGATTTTGGGTTTGGTAGTCTTGTTCAAAGATAGATAGTCACAACGTTCGTACATGTGGAGGTGGTTTTCACCGGCGTCACTGCGTATGCAGCATCGTTCGACATTTCCCTTGCAGGAGTTCCACAGGTTCCCCCGGGAGCTGGCTATCTTCTATCAATGCTGACGATATAGGCACAACTGCTTCAGCTGATTCGTATTAACAACAGCGCTCCAGCACCGTATATGAACCAGAACTCGGAGACCGCTCCGCGGTCGATTACAACGGAATATGCGACGACCGCATTTCAAAGAGAAGTCGAGTGCTAATGACGTGTGATGAAAGGTTTGTCAGGACAAAAGCCGATTCACTTCGTAGTCATGTAGTGAGATTTGACTGTGCCTCTCTCGGCGCAGAGG
Source organism: Aspergillus fumigatiaffinis (assembly GCA_012656285.1). Taxonomy (NCBI): domain Eukaryota; kingdom Fungi; phylum Ascomycota; class Eurotiomycetes; order Eurotiales; family Aspergillaceae; genus Aspergillus; species Aspergillus fumigatiaffinis. Next base: position 93,307 of record JAAAPX010000070.1, on the reverse strand, counting down.
GTCTCCAACATTTTCTCAGATGCACGACTATCGGTGAAGTCATCAAGTTTCCGGCCGATTGGTTGTGATTGGCTGCAGCTGACCGAGCACCAGCCACATCTGGATATATCTTACCGCCCGCGCCTTATGTAACCATACAGCGTATCATACGATGATACAGTGCTGCCTAAGGTACCTAGGTAGATACACCCTCTGGAGCGCTAGATTATGTCCACTCATGTCTTCTGAGAAGGATACGTCCTTAGACGAAGCGATATATTGGAATTATTGTATTCCGAGTCAATTAGCTGACCCCATTCGAGATAACTTTCTGCAAGCATTCCATGCCGAAGAAGAATGCATAGGTAAAATGAAACCAGCATCCATAGTTCGGTAGGTAAAATATCGTATGAAATACCGATACTAGCTCCAGTAAGATAGGTACCTCTTCAGTGGATGAAATCGATCGATCACTGGTAATTTCATGACGATACGCTTCCCACCGGGGCTTCGGCAGCCTGCGGAGGGTCGGTCTGGCCAATGGACACGCTGCAAATCGGAGTCCACATTGATGGGTCCCGCTGATTTGTGTAATTATCGACGTCACGGGCTTGCTTGGGAGCGTTGGTAACCGGTAGGTTCCTTGCATACCTAGGTAGGAAGTGCGTCCTGACCAGGGAACAGTATTCTGTCTACCTAGCCAGGTACATGACTAAGGTGCCTCTTTGTCTTCTTAGATCTTTTCTTTCCCCTCTTCGCTGCGATGCCATCCATATCTTAACCATTTTACTTGGCGCAGTTTAACAAGGCTGTCCTATACCTGCCGCGGAGAGCCACTATGCCTCAGTGGTCTTTCCCAACGTCCATTCCGTATCCGTCTTCCAAGGCCGGATATTGGAGCCCCGTCACATCAACATTGAACTGGTGTGAAGAGGTGCGTATAGCTTCGGCTGGGATCATGTCTTGCGCTCACATGTTATGAATATAGGATTACTATGCGACCGTCTACTCCGCCGAAATCGTCAATAGTATGACAAATCTCTTGTTCATGTGGCTTGGATTCAAGGGCATCCGGAGCTGTCGGCGATATGGACACGATACGATCTTCCAGGTAGCTTTCTACGGATATCTCCTAGTTGGGGCTGGAAGTTTCCTATTCCACTCGACTCTCAAATGCAAGTCCAGTCATTAAGAAGGATACGTGCGGGCTTACTGACTGCCTACTAGATCCGATGCAATTAGTTGATGAGCTCTCAATGATCTACACAACCTGCTTGATGTGCTATGCCTCATTTTCTTACTCCAGACCCCTCGGCTTCCGTATTGTTCTCGCCATCGCATTGACGAGTTTGGCCGTCTTTATCACTCTCTACTACCATTACCTCCAGGACCCCATATTCCATCAAAATGCGTATGCGCTTTTGACGATCGTCGTCGTGTTGAGAAGCATGTACACCATGGAACTGACACTTCGCCCATCGTTGCGACACTCGACTGAGGAGGATCGGCTGGCTCGTCAAAAGAAAGGCCGCCCTGTACCTTCCAAGGGACAACAGCATTACGAGAATGTCAGGGACGTGAGGACTCTCAAAACAATGTGGTTCATGGTTGCCTATGGACTAGCGATGTTCCTGGGAGGATTCCTCATTTGGAATTTGGATAACCAATTTTGCCCTACGCTCCGCAGATGGCGTCGGGCAGTCGGGCTTCCTTGGGGTCTTTTGCTTGAGGGCCATGGTTGGTGGTATGTTTAGTTCAATTCAGTTCTCGGCTTTTTGCTAATGTCTCTTGCAGGCATGTCATGACTGGTATTGGAGCTTACCTATATATCATTTGGGGTATCTGGCTGCGCCATTGCCTGAACGGACGGCAAGAGGAATATGAGCTGTGGTGGCCTCATTTCTGGAACTTCCCGGAAATTGTCCCCGCCAGTACCGACTCCGGAAGTCGACCGGCCAAGAAGTCAATCTGATTTGACCAGCCAATATGTGCTTTTGACTCGAGCCTGGCCCATTATCTGCGACACGTGGAGCCAGGCGCTCCAGACTTGCTCAAGATGCTTTAACAGTCTATGTAGATAATTAGAATGAACTAGCTTATAGAGGTCTGCGCTGCAATTCCTCAGGGTTATCTTGTAGACGAGAAATGATGTTTATGAAAAACCAGGAAGACGCTTGACAGGTTTCGAAGCAAATTTTGCCTATGTAGCGTTGATGTCACGTAGATGATCCTTTGTGTATTCGTTCGTCTATTGTAACGGCGCTCTTCTCGTTGGACGGCTATATACGAACATATGAGCGTCTTATAACTTGGCCTCAGCATCCTTCTTGGGCCTCACGGGCGCAGGAACATGCTCTTTCCATCGTGAATCGATCGTCACTTTCTCGATCTTCGACTTCTTGCTCCATTGCTCTCGGAAAGCTCGCTCCTCCGCCCTCCATCGCTCCAATTCTTTGCCGAGCCATCGGCTCGCCGCCTCGCCACACTCACTGGGCGCTTCCTGGGCGAGCAAGTGACCATATTTTTCGAGGTATACGTCGCGCACACGTCCCTCGGCCGCACCGCCACTGCCGCCAAGCCCCGTGCCTGTGTTCTTCATCTTGTCGGCCATCATCTCAGGGAGACACATGTCCGACTTGCCGGCGAAGATATATAACACGCTCGGACGGAGGTGCTCAAGCTGAGCGAAGATCCGGGACGGTTCCGGCCGATAGAAAGGGAATGAGCCAACGTGCTTGGGGTTCAGATCGGGATGCGTTACCCGGTTAATCGGGACGTTTTTGCCCGGGGGTCCGTCGTAGTTGGGCCGTGAAAAGGTGAAGACTTCCTGGTGGAGAGTTGTCGTGAGCGTGACTGGTCGGTCATTGCCTTGGGAGATTGCGGTCTCGTCTAGCGGGTGGATGGCGGTAGGCAGGTCACGGAGACCGTAACTGATCCAGCGATCGAGGACGCGGGGGTCCCATGTTTGGTAGAACGGGTTCTTCTTGAAGGCTTCTGCGGCGGCTTTGCGGGATGGCCACTTGTCTCGGCGGTAGGTGGAGAGTTGGGTGGTTTTGGCGATGACGAGCTGGTCTTTGAACAGGGGTCGCGGCTCGAGCTGGGTCGTTTGGCGTTGGATGACTGGGTCTAGTAGGACCAGAGTATGAATGAGTCGGGGGTGCATTAGGCATAACTGCGTACTGCGATGGCGTTAGAATTGCTTGCATGGGCTTTCAACTCTTAGACTCACAGGTGAGCGCCGCCCATGCTGTGGCCGATTCCGACGATTGGACGGGGCATTTCCTTGCGCTTGACGTTGACGAGATGAAGTAGATCTCTGGGGTGATCGAACCAGCTAGCTGTTGACGTGGACTAGTCAGTCTACCATGTTCGAGAGGTTGGCCCGATAACAATCAACGCACGATCATTTCCTAGAACATCCTCATTGAGCACACTGCTTTGTCCTTGGTGCGCCACATCTGCCATCCAGATACTTCGAATGCGGAACCCATTGGCTTTGGAGCGCGCATATATCTCCTCCCAGAGTGGTTCATACAGCTCCTGGTCATGTATTCAGTATGCGCTCGCGTGTGATCCGTAGAGCATCCAGATATACCTTTGGGAAGCCATTGGCGTGAGCGGCGAGTATGGTTACATCGCCAGGCTGGGGTTCAGGGTTATCGAGTGGAACGTATTGTTTTACAGCCAGATGCAGTACATCTTCTTGTTCGTTCGCAGTGGCTGCTGCATATTCTCTGATATGTTGGCATTCTACCACATGTTCCACGATGCGGAAGGGCCCTGATATTGATGACGGTGACGAAGACATTTTGAAGAATCAATCATCCCACAAAGAATGAAATATGGAAAGGAAAAAAGAGCAGAGAGAAGGATTGCTGGACATCAATACTAGTAATAATCCTGCCATATCGATAAGCCGGGGACCCCACTATCATGGTCATACTTGGGGACATGGACAACTAGTTGCCGGGGTTTGGTGGATGAGCCGAGGAAGCTGAAGACCGATGGGGACAGAACAGGTACAAGGCGGATCAGCCCAACTGCCGGGGCGAGTGGGTTTATAGTTGGTGATCAATCACCGGGTCAGTTCGGCGGTAGTGAAGCACTTTTCCATAATCTTGTGGCTATTTCACATTCACAAAACACTTGGAAGATCTCAACCCATCTAAATAGCTGATAAATGTGTAGTTAAACCCGCTGTCTCCATGAATTTAGCTCATGCATTGAAGTACGTCGCAGGATGCACACGCCAATACTAGACTCGAAGTTCGAACAATGCATCAATGAAGTTGTAGCATTGTAATGCAACCAATAATAAGAATACGACAATTAAACTATGCTTGAGATCATCAATACTCGTGTTGCTTTCTCAAAAAAAGACGTATCATATTCAGGCCCGATTCACGTGACATGGCGTCGTGATGCCTCGCGTCGGCGCGTCGCATCCCTCAGGCATCATTTACAGATTCTCGATCGCAAGGACAACGTCTAGGTGTTGCAACCATCTACGCTTTACCTGCTTCATTGTCGCGAAACTGGTGCTGGCTATCTGTCAGGAGGATCAATAAAAACGCAAGAGACAGAGAAAGCCAACGTTTTCTACAGACTGCGGTCTCCATTCCGCCATGGCGGGCCGCGACGAAGAGTTCCAGCTCTTCGACCAATGCAAAGTCTGTATAATCTGCTCCAAAGACCTCAGCCCTGATACGGCCCATCAGGTACGCCTATTTCCTTCTTGGTATCGTTGACTGTACAATATTGGTTCGACTGACTTCTCAAACTAGCTCGCGTCAACGTTCGAGGCGCATGGCGGGGAGACCGTGATCTACGAGCCGCCTGCAGACTTCCCGCCCCTTACAGAAGGATTCACGCATCTGATATCAAATACTGTGGATTTTCCTGCATTTGATGCTGCTAATGACGCTCTCATTCCCGTCGTCAAACCGCAATGGGTGCAGGCGTCTCTAGCGAAGAAAAAGTTGGCCAACCCGCGACAGTACAACCCGGATCCTAGGCTATTCTTGAACGATGTCGTCGTCATGTGCGGTGATATTCCAGAAGGCGATAAGGATGCGATTATTGGCGGCGTTTTGGCCAAAGGCGGCCTCTACAGTCCGAGGGTGTCTGGTATGGTCACTCACTTGGTCGATCTGACGGTGGATTCCGATAAGGCGCGAGTGGTCACTTCTAGAAAGCTGAATATCAAGATTGTGCTTCCTCACTGGTATGGCTGTGGTTACCCTGCCATCTTTGATTCTACTCTGATTGACCCCATCTGCAAGGTTCGATGACTGCCTCAAACTAGGAAGGAGAATCGACGAGCGCCCATATACTCTTCCAGATCCTGAAATCCTCCGCGCAGGTACAGACGCACCGATTCGATCATCGGAAAATCGCGATATCATTGGCGCCTCGACGCTTGAGCCGACCAACCTACCAGCGTCTATCGTCACTGCTCATCCACGGCCAAACCTCGATGTTTTCCAAGGGAAAAAGATCATGCTGTCGGCAGATCTTGGGATCGGCATACATCTAACTAACACGATTGTCGAGGTGATCAGGGACGCTGGCGGCCGGGTGACATCGGACGTCTCCGAAGCAGATATCTACATCTGCCGTTACAGATCTGGATTCGGTTATCGCTTGGCGTCGAGGTTGAATAAGGACGTTGGAAACCTCTCATGGCTCTACCATATGATCACCTACAATGCATGGACCTCGCCGCTACGACGGATGTTACACTACCCCATCTCGCGCGTAGGAATACCCGGGTTCGAAGGGCTCAAAATCAGTCTGTCAAATTATGTCGGCGAAGCGAGAATCTACCTGGAGAATTTGATCGCAGCGGCAGGCGCAGAGTGTACGAAGACACTAAAGCAGGAAAACACGCACCTAGTGACCGCCCACGGCAACAGTGAGAAATGCGCTGCTGCGAAAGAATGGGGGTTGCACGTTGTGAATCACCTTTGGTTGGAGGAAAGCTATGCAAAATGGAAGATGCAACCGGTGTCTGATCCCCGCTATACTCACTTTCCTAAGCGGACGAATCTAGGCGAGGTTGTCGGCCAGACACGCCTGGATAAATCTGTGCTAGAGAGCCATTTCTTTTCTTCTTTGGAGAACACAACTCAATCATCGGACAGCCCTCGGCGAGCAATGCAGACCAAAGACCAGAATGCCGATGCCGGCAAGACATCAAGCGATATGCAGCCACCTACAGCCAAGACCGTCGAAGCTGAGACTGCGACACCGCGAGCAGCTGACAAGTCACGTAAAATTTCAGAAAACAAGAAACCACAGACGCCCGCACGTGCTCGGTTGGAGTCGGAGGGCAAAGAGAACGACACACCGTCTTCAACGAGCAGTCGCAAGTCAAAGGAAGCGGCTTTCAATCGACTCCAGGAACTCGCACCAGATATCGCCTTGTATGAGAAGGAAAAGAAACGAGTCGGAGGTGTGATCTACGGCGGGCGAAGAAAGAGCGACGAGGACAGAGTCGTGCTGAACAACACTAAGAAACGCAGATCAGTAGAACCGCAGGAAGAAAGCGACGAAGACAATGCGACGGAGGCGAAGAGACAGAAGAAGTCGAAACCTCCTATTGCCATGCACCTCCTTATTACTGGATATCAGAAGTGGGTGGGCAATTTGAAGAAAGAGGATGCAGACAAGGTATGTTGCCAATTCATATTTAACTATATGCACCAGCCCATGTTTGGCAAGAGGTAACGATTATCAGCGCCAACTTCGCGACCTTGGCATCATGGTTGTGCAAGATGCACGAAGATGCACACATCTCGTCGCCCCGTCTATACTACGAACCCCCAAATTTGTCAATGCACTGGCATACGGTCCTGCGATAGTGAACATCGATTTCATCACAGAGTGCCTCAATAAGAATGAGCTTTTGGATCCTGACGACTTCCCCTTGGTGGACAAAGCCGCCGAAAAGAGGTTCGGCTTTTCTCTTGAAAAAGCGAGGGCCAAGGCGAAGAAGAACAAGAACAAGCTCCTGCAGGGCTATCAAATCTACTGTGTTGAGTCCATCCGTGGAGGATTTGAAGCGTTCAAGTCCATTGTGGACGTCAATGGAGGGACCTGCACCCTTTTCCGCGGAAGGGTCTCCTACCACTCGCAGCGGGAAGAGAGCGAAGAAGATAGCTCAGGGGAGGATGACCTCAGTCGCAAAGAGGTCTACCTTCTTAGCAGTGTATCGCCCGAACATCAGAAGCTCTGGCCACGATTCTCACAGCTGGCACAGAGCATGAGCAAGACACCACGAATCGTACGCGTGGACTGGCTTCTGGACATTGCCATGTCCCAGGAGCTGCGTACGGCTGAGGGATATGAGCTGAAGGAAGACATGGTTGACCAGGGCGACCACTAGACGGTGTCTGCCTGGTTTTGGTATTAGGTTTGCTGCATAGCCAAGCCGGTGTTTCTCGGGAACTTACCTTGTACATGGTTATGATGGATCAATGTCTGGTCTTAGGTATATGGGATTTCTTCTTTGCGGACAGATTTGATGCTGCGCTTAGCAGCTCTGTGCAAATAGTCATGCAGCTCGAGAGTTTGATTTAGCGTTTCAAGACGAGTTCGGTTCAGAAAAACTTGACACCTTCCTGGCCTTCGCTGCCGAACACCTGGGCCTTGCCGCGTTTTACAAGAACGTTGAGAGACTTGAGCATCACATCTGCATCCATACCATGCCATTCTAGAAGATGTCAGCAACGATTCTGAGAAGACAGAAGCCATGTCCATACCTTGCGACATCGTAGCCTCTCCCTCCAGTAACTCGTACACCGTCAGGACCACATTCTTCTGCCCCGTCGCTTCCACCTAGAACCAAACCATCAGCGAGCTAACCAACAGACAGCGAAAGGAAGTATTCACCCAATCGGCCACAATTCCCGCCCATTCCTCCGGCCTCCTCCACCAAATCCAAGCCACCGACTTACTCCCGCCATCGATCCATTCCGCCCGCCGTCCACCACCCCCTTCCTCTTCAGACTTCGCCATCCAGTCCAATACAGCCCTGGCCTCGCTTAGAGTCAACCGTTTCCGCAGCGTAGCATTATGGAAGAGCGGGCTCTCTATCGCTTCAATCAGGGAGAGGCGGTAGATGCGATGGTGGCGGCACCAGGATTGGATCAGCGAGGACCATTTCTGGAGCTGGGAGAGGCGGGTTGTGCTGTTGGGTTGGGGGGTGAAGAACGGGGGGAAGGAGTAGGTTGGTGGGAATTGGAAGGTTGTTGCGAGGTGAGGCTGAGACATCTTTTCGTTTCCGGCCGGGAACTGGAGATATGGTTAGTATGGTTGTGGTTGTGGTTATGGAGCAGTTGTATGGTGTTGACATACATGAGGCCGATACTGATACTGCGGGTGCGGGGGTTGGTTGCGGTACGGTATGGAGGATTGCTGGTGGGGTGATGGGGAGGTTATTCTATTAGAGAACTGTGCATTACTTTGCAGGAAGTCAAAAGGACAGTATGACTAGACAAAAGGAAGATATTTGACAAAACAAAGAGAGCGATCGAGCAGTGGGGTTGCTATTCGGAGAGTGTAGTCTTACTCCGCCAAGCTCACCTCCGACATTTTGACGGACGTCACGCTTCCGCTGTGAAAAAAGTTCCAAACCTCCGCCAGCACAACTTCGGCCATTGCACGAATATTTCTCTATCAGGGATTGCGATTGCCCATCACACTTGTAACCCCATTTGTAAAGGGTATTCTCCGTCCAAAATCAGATCATTCAATCAATCCCAGACGAGAATTCAACCATGACACCACCCCCGCCCAAACGCCAAAAGCGCGATGAATACCGCAAAGCAACAGCAGAGGCCGCCTCGCAACCCGGCCCCAGCGACGTCGCAGAGATCAAGCTGCCCAAGAAAAAGTACTATCGCCAGCGGGCGCACGCAAACCCCTTCTCGGACCACCACCTGAAATAGTACGTCCCCACGCACATCTCCACAAACACTATCCGTCGCTAATGTGTGATTACAGCCCCCTCAGCCCGGCGCACATGGACTGGTCATCGCATTACCCTGCCTTTGTGGATCCGGACCCGTCGCATACCAATCTCGCCGGGGCCCGGAAGCTCCTGAAGGATGTCGAGGTCGTGGATATCGGGTGTGGCTTTGGCGGGTTGCTGATTGGGCTTGCGCCTCTGCTGCCGGAGTCGTTGATAGTTGGTAGGATACGACAAATACGCATACACATATTGCGCTAGGGTGGTGCTAACAGAGCATGGACAGGCATGGAGATCCGCGTCTCGGTTCTCGAATACGTGACGACGCGCATCCAAGCCCTCCGGGCCCAGCAGCATAAGCTCAGGGCTGCAACTGCGACTGCAGCGTCGTCGGAAGATCCGTCTCAGCAGCAAGCTCAGATAGATGGGAAACCCGCAAACACAAACGCAGCTGCAGATGCAGCGTCGCCCGCCCCCTCCACCGACACCGAGCACATGCCCACCACCCTCGTCCCGGGCTCCTACGAAAACATCTCCGCAATCCGCAGCAACACCATGAAATTCTTCCCTAATTTCTTCGCGCGCCACCAGCTCTCCAAGATCTTCATCTGCTTCCCTGACCCGCACTTCAAAGCCCGCAAGCACAAGGCCCGGATTATCTCCGAGACACTGAATGCCGAGTACGCCTACGCTCTGCGGCCTGGTGGGTTCTTGTACACGATCACCGATGTGGAGGAGTATCATCATTGGATTCTGAGGCATTTTGGGGTGGAAGCTGGTGATGAGGAGGGGGACGGGGAGAACAGCGCGAGTGCAAATGCTGGGGTGAGGGAACTCTTTGAGCGGGTTTCGGAGGAGGAGCTGGAGAAGGATGAGTGTGTGCGGGTTATGAAGGAGGCCACCGAGGAAGGGAAGAAGGTGGCTCGGAATAAGGGGAATAAATACGTGGCTGTCTTTCGGCGTAAGGCGGATCCTGAATGGCCTGCATGACTCTTTGTCATTGAGCATAAACCAAGCAATCGCGGAATGCAGGATAAGTACGGTTGGTAATTTCATTGATGGATTGAAAAATGCTACTCTGGAAAGGATGCTGCCTGTCGAACTCCATAGTATGATTCAAACCAAAAAATAGACTTACAGCACCCGCTGCATGCATAATCATACCATATCGCTGTAAATCCCGCTTGCTTGCATATGCAGTCATCTCGAACACAGTCGGCAAAATCTGAGAAGATCAAACAAAAATGCAGAGTCTAGATCGTAATCTTGGATGGCAGCGTGACAACATTTCACTTGCTGCTGACACTGCGGATGGAAGAAGCGAGGCTGTGGTGCGCAGCCTAGGTTGAGTATCATCACCTGGGTGATGCCTTCAGTCGGATGCTCTCGCATCGCTCACATACAGCCAACTGGACCGGACCCCCAATGATCCGGCCTTTGGACGTTCGCTTGGGCTCGCCCTCTCGCACGAAATACCGGCCATCGGGACCGAAACCGTCGCCGCACTCGTGACAGACGAAGCATTCACTGTGCCATTGGCCCCCGACGGCGCTGACCACAACATCCTCCAGGACAGGCTTCTTGCAGCCCAGGCATCGAGGAGCGGTGCGCCGAGAATGGCATTGAAGGCACCACGCGAACCCGTCCTTTTCCACAAAAGGAGTGTTCGAGTCGAAGGGCTATAACAATATTAGTGGGGTTTGCTTACAGTGTTGGACAAGGTCAGAACGTACATCACCACATTCGGCACAGAAAAAATGACCAACATGCCACTCGGCCCCGCATGCCACCACAATCTCGCCTTCAATCGGGGTCTTGCAGCTCTTGCATCTGGGGCTGAACTTCTCATGGAAATCCAGATGGCAATAGAAGCGCAACACACGCGCCTCCTCGTCGTCACTTGGCGCCTCAGCCAATCGCTCATTGCGCTTGGCCTCGGGCTCCTGATAAAAGGCCACACATTCTAAGGGAGTATGGCAATGATGGCACACGAAGCACTCTGGGTGAAAGCGAGCCCCCGCCGCTGTGACGATCTTCCCGGCAATGGGAAGCGAGCAGGACTCACATTTCGCTGTTGGTACTCCAGAGCGCGTATACGTTGACAACCAGGGCTTCTGTGAAAACTGCGCAGATTTCTGAGGAGATGATTGCGGGCGGTGCTTTGTGCTCACTGGATCTGGCAGAGGCCTAGTACTTCCCCTTACCTTCTGAGATGATACTGCTGCCATCTCCGAAATGGTGGGCTCCTTCTCGTCCGGAACATTGATAACCGGTATCGCCGGCGGCTCGGACACTTCAATAGTAGGGGCAGCAGATTGCAGTGGTGGTGTTGGGGAGGCCGAATCCTGCCTCAGGCTGTCACGCTTTTGTGGTGACGGGGCCTCAGTGGGCTTCCAAGTCGGGTCGAAGCTCACGATCGGCCGGCCAACGCGATTACTTACGGCTGTGGGCATAGGCAGCTTTGTGCTTCGATCTTTGAGCTTCTTACTTGTAGCTGCCCTGATTTCTTCACTGCGAATCTCAAGGCCATTCTTCGTGGGAACGGCCTGAACAGCCTGCTCTTTGTCCGCATCCTCATCCGGGGCTGTTTGCGGGAGCGGGTCGTTCGTCGTATAGTCCGGATTTCTCGATTGCGTTGGATGTTGCTTATGTAGCTCGAACCGCGCCAACTTGTCAACGAACGGAAGACTGCTTAGTCTCCCCGGAAGGGGTCGAGAGCCTCGCGGCAGGGCATTGCGCGGCTTTGCTCTGAGAGCTGATGAGTCGGATCTGGAAAATTCCGGTCGCTCATCCTCCTCAGGGCCACGAGTGTCTTTCGGTTCCTCGTAAATCGAGTCACGAGGATTTCGAAAAATCCCTCTCGATGACTCGCTACCGAATCTCGAAAGACATGAGTTCCCGCCGCCTCTAGATTTTGAGGGCGATTCCTCGGCGGGCAACGCAAAATCGACTCTGACATTCTTCCGCGGCGACGAGGACTTCGTAGGGCTGCTTGCCGAGTCCTCCACCACATGCTGGCGTTGTCTGTCATACTTTAGACCTAAACCGGTCCCCCCAGCATCAGCACAATGGCTGTCAGAAGAGCTTTCTGAGGTCGATCGATGATTATCCATGGGCCCACCAATTTTATCAATTTGGCTGTGAGAGCGGCCGGCGTTCTTTGGCGTCTCGGATGATCTGTCTAGGTCCGGGTTATGGTACGGCGCATATGGGTTTTTGTAGGGCACACCGGGGTTCTGATGCATCCAGACTAGCTCTGTGGCTTCGTCTTGTGCAGCGTGATGGAGGCGGATCTCATCGTGCAAGTCCAATTCCTGCAACGCATCCCGCAAGGAGCGTGCTTCTTCCTTCTCTACCCGCCGCTGACCACTTTCACGATAAACAGCATTGGGAGATGGAGGCGATGGGCGCGAGAAAACATGCGATGGTGAAACATTCTTGCGTATCGGCACCATTCTTGGTTCCTGTACTAATGGACGCCCAGTTGAGCTCCCCAAGGAGACGTGGGGTTCGAATGGGCGATGGGTAGACAGAGAGCTGCTGGCTCGAGGTCGCTCTCTCTCGGGCGAAGTAGGCTGGGCGCTGGGGTGTCCATACATTGACATTGACGACGACGCTCGAGGAGGGAGAGTCTCTCGAACGGTTGCTTTTGATGGAATGGGTCTAGATCCGCTCGGGCGGACTGGTCGATTCGTTCGCAAGTCTTTCAGATAGTTTGCTGAAGATTAAGTCACATTGTTAGCTCAAGGTAACCAACGGTGCCAACTCCAAAGGTGTCAAGCTGTCAAAAACCGCGACAATTTCCAAGAATGTCATGAGTCAGCGAGCAATGCAAACTCACCGAACTGATCGCTGGACATATAAGTCGGACGCGGGGGGGTAACCTTCCGCTGGCCATCTTTGGCCTTAGCATGGCCGGGAAGATGAGGTATATGCGTCATCTTGGGCTAGCTTCTTGGGATGTGAAGAAGTCTAAGATCACAGTAGGGATTCAATGGAGATGGAGATCTCTCTGATGAGTTGTACGCTCAGCTCGGAGCTAAGTAGATAAGGTACCTATGGAGTCACGTCAGAGCCAATAGGCTCGCAGACGGTGGCTGGAATGACAGGGATGGAATGAACTAGAGAAATCTTTTAGGTTGGCTAAAGTTGTAAAGAGTTAGATTAGAATATGCTTAGATTGGACTGTTCAAGTAGATTAAGAGGTATGTGTAATTAATGCAGGGAATCCAGTGATACTCTACTCGAGGCTTATTATTATTATTGCTACCTTATCATATCCTCATCCTGGACGATGGAAGAAGCTATGACCACCACAACAACAAAGATGCAAACACGTCAAACTTCCCGTCGCGAGGCAACGCGGGGTTGTGCTTATGTCAGCCGCTGACACCTCAGGCCTTAACCCTGAACAGGTCTAGTGCGTTTCGGACATTTGTCCTCCTCGTGGGAATAGTTAGTACTTGTTAGCAGGGTACACTGCATAAATAATTCCGAGGATGGAAGATGTATAAAATGGACATGGCTATGACTGGCGACGGCAGATGTGAAGGAAATGTTTGCCTATAGAGTACAGTTGCCCGCGTGAAAATCATGCTTAAACCAGGTTTCCTTGCATTCAGATCCATCTTCCCCAGAAGCTCACCCCAGTTAGAAAGGTACTCCAGTCTTCTCCACGGGTTTAATCGCCAACTTCAACTGCCAATTTCCAGAAAGAAAAAGACTATCTACAAAGTACCTACGAACTCCAGAGAATCCACGTCTCCGCACCGGTTAACCGGCACGGTAACTGCTGGTTGGTCCTGATGCCGTCTTCCAATGACTGCGCTTGAACAGTCGGATAGATCGCCGAAACCGTATGGCCAAGGAACCGAGCCGTTCCTAGAAAGCGTCACATCCATGACAGACCACCTATTTTTCCCCTTCTCACCGCAAGAGATAGACTAGACTAAATATATTGTCTGTGCTTATGGCTCTCTTCCTAAAATCGGTCATGCTGTCCCAGATCACCTCTGGTTCTCTCTTCCTCGAACTACTCATGGGGTCCAAGTTCGGATTCTACTTGCTGTGCTCCTAATGTGTACGATCAGGTCGTGGTGACAAGCATATGACTCAAGTCGTACTGCCTTTGCGTAGAACCGACTTCCAAGTTGCAATGGCAGATAATCCACCGATCGATATTACTCGTTCAAGAGATCATGACCGAGATGCGGCGGCTGAGGACCCTCTATACCAACGAAATCATGGACAGGGTTTGGATGATTCAACATCAGTAGCAGAACCGGACCGCAAAGATCCCCCAGATGTACCTGATGGCGGTTATGGATGGGTCTGTGTCGCTTGTGTATTCTGGATCAATGCGCACACTTGGGGCATCAACAGTGTAAGTACGATGTTTAGCTGCCATTGCTGCTAGACGGAATGAGGACTAATCGTTTCTATATAGAGCTACGGGGTCTTCCTTTCTTATTATCTCTCACACGATGTCTTCCCCAACACTAGTGCGCTGTCGTACGCCTTCACTGGTGGTCTGAGTATCTCCTGCGCGCTCCTCGTTGCCCCTCTGGCCACACATCTAATCCACCTCTTCGGGACGCGGTTCGTCCTCAACCTAGGCGTCTTCTTCGAAACCCTATCCTTAATTGGATCCTCCTTTGCCACGCAAAAGTGGCACATCTTCCTCAGCCAGGGTGTCTGTTTCGGATGGGGAATGGGTTTCCTGTTCGTTGGCAGCGTGGGGATCACTCCGCAGTGGTTCCAACGGCGAAGAAGTCTTGCAATGGGCATCAACGCCGCCGGCTCAGGATTGGGTGGCCTAATCTGGTCTCTAGCAGTAGGCGCCATGATCCCTCGTCTCGGTCTAGGCTGGACATTCCGGGTCCTCGGCATCATCGCCTGCGTGGTCAACCTGGTCTGCGCCAATCTCCTCAGAGACCGCAACAAAGCCGTTGGCAGCCGCTTCAAAGCCTTCCACCTGCCTCTGCTGAAACGGCCCGAGTTCCTCCTCTTCCTCGGCTGGGGCATCCTAACCATGCTCGGCTACGTCGCGCTCCTCTTCAGCATCGCCAACTTCGCCCTCTCCGTCGGCCTCTCCCCGCACCAGGGCAGCATCGTCAGCGCCTTGCTCAACCTCGGCCAAGGCCTCGGCCGCCCCTTCGTCGGCATGTTCAGCGATAAGTTCGGCCGCATCAACATCGCCACGTTCCTCTCCTTCCTCTGCGGCCTCTTCTGCCTCGTGATCTGGATCTTCACCCGCAGCATGGGTCTCGTCTCCTTCTTTGCCGTCCTCGTCGGCACCGTCGCAGGCACCTACTGGGCGACCAGTACCCCCGTCGCGGCCGAGATCCTCGGTCTCCGCGACCTCCCCAGCGGCCTCAGCATTACCTGGCTGACGCTCGTGCCTCCGACGACGGTCTCGGAAGCGATCGCCCTACTGCTGCGCGATAACAATTCCACGGATTCGAAGTATCTGAGGGTGCAGATCTTCACGGGTTTCATGTATATCGGTAGTGCGCTGTGTCTTTGGCTTGTCCGAGGCTGGAAAGTAGGGGATTTGGCTCGCGCCAAGGAAGAAGCTGTCGCTGCGGTAGACACCCGACATACAGGTGATAGTGCGGCTGGGAATGTGCCTTCTGCCGATCCTGCGTTCTCCGTGCGCACGACGTCGAATTTGAACCCCTGGACGCCGTCGACCTTGTTACGTGGTATGGTGGCTCTGAAGCGAGTATGATAGAGATGCGCAATATCCTTGTTGTTGCCGGGGTTTTGGTTGAGTCCACATTATGATACCCTACAATTTGTCCATATTGCATCACTTTACTCTAAGCTTGGAAGAATATAGATTGAGTATCAAGCAGTCGTCGCAAATGCATGTTCGTACCGCTGAACGCCGGTAATCCTATGTCTATGCTTTACATCCGATATCGTAGTATGGTAAGCTCAAAAATTTTAGTTCCCGGCCCCCAGGATCAGTATCCGCACCCGCCTCTTTCCAGCTCCACGGCCTCCTTCTTCCTTCACCGAGCTGACATTTACCTTGACTCGCTGGAAGAGCTCGACGGTAACGCCACGTTCCTTCTCAGGATGTCCCTTCTCGGAAACACGGAGTGTATACTCCTCGCCGTCGAAATCGCTTTCCCGTCGCAACAGCAGCTCCCGCCTTTCCTCAACGGACCGGACTGCCGACTCGGCGGGAAGTACGAAATCCTCCAGGCGGACAACGCCCTCAATTCCAAAGCGGGGGACGAAGACAACCACGCCGTTCTCAAAGACACGCATAACGTATCCTTCTTCCTCGATACCCGCATCGACGCCATCGGCGGCCATCTTCTCCCCACGGGCCTTGAGCGCCTGTCCAACGTAGTACTCGATGCTAGCACGGCCGGCGAACTGGGCATTCCGATGCCGGTAGTTGATATTCCGGCAGATGTCCTCGAGCCTGTTGCGTGTCATAACACCTTCAACCTGCGCCCGGCCGTCTTCGCCTTCGTATCCAATCGCGGCTGCGAGCTGTCGGTGGACGAGCAAATCCGCATATCGTCTGATAGGAGAGGTAAAATGTGTGTAGATGGGGGAGGCGAGACCGTAATGGCGGAATTCGGACTCGGCATGTGCACCCGCACAAAAGTATTCCGCAGATGTCATACACCGGGTGGCAAGGATGCGGACCAGAGTGTTAAAGAATGGATTCTCTGAATCGACGCATCGGTCGAGCGAGTCAGCGAGGGCCCGCGAGCTCGACACGTCGAGTTCCAGATTGCGTTTCTTCGAGAGCTGGTTGATGAGCTCCTCAAAGTTCTGTGGCGGGGGAGTGGCGTGTCGACGTAGCAAAGCAGTCTGGGAAAAGCTATCGTAGATTTTGGCTGCGACAGTGATGTTTGCGTGAAGCATGAATTCTTCAACTAGGCTGTTGGTTGCAAGCATTGCCTTCGTCTTGACATCCGTGAGCGGGTCGCCAACTTCGTCACTGTCCGTTTCGATTCGAACTTCCGGTGACGCAAGATTCAGCGCTCCTGCATCCATTCGCTTCTGACGGAGAATTTTCGACAGACGGAGTAGCGTGCGCATGCTCTGAGTCAGCTCATCATTTTGCGACGGGTCGTCGATGCGCATTTGTGCCTGTTCGTAGCTGAAAGCCTCTCGCGAGCGAATAACGGACTTGGTGAATTCAGCAGACACAACTTCAGCGTTCGGAGTCATCTCCCAGAGGACGGAGAAGGCGTAGCGCTCGACGTATGGCTTGAGAGAGCAGAGATCCGTGCCGAGAAGATGCGGAAGCATGTCAATACGCTTGTCGACAAGGTAGACAGTCGTTCCACGGACGCTAGCCTCCAGATCCATGGCATTGTTTGGTTTGACGAAATGTGAGACGTCTGCAATATGGACACCAACTTCAAAATTACCGTTAGGCAATGGCCGCGCGTGGAGGGCGTCATCAATATCTTGGCATCCAGGAGGATCAATACTGCAGACCAGAATATCCCTCAGATCTCTTCGTCCTTTCCAACCCACATGTTCCTTGTCGGCAGGAACTCTCCAGTCGTGTCCTTCTGCCGGAAGGCAATCCAGAACTGCTTTGGGAAATGGTTTGTACTGCACGTCATACTCAAGAAGTAGGGCTTCCGTCTCTGCACCTTTGGTCTCTAATTCTCCTAGAGAGCGAATAAAATGTCCAGTAGGATACCGAGAATCGCGATCCCAGGCGTCAATCGTGACCAAAATCCGCTGGCCCAACAGGTCGTTAGCCTGCCGAGTGCGGACCCGGATCTTTGGAATACGTTTATCCATGGGTAAGACAAAGACGTTCTGTTGCCGCCGTCCAGAGCTGGCTGACGCCCCCGTCGAACCTTGATCAACATGTCCGACGTACTGGCGCCAGTTCCGCTTGATGACACCAACAACCTTCGCTGTGGGCTGCGGCCTTCCTTCGGAGTTCTTGCCATGCGCCATTTTGACCTCTTCCTGCAGAGCCTTCCGCTCCTTTTCTGTTACTACCTCTTCATTATCTTCCGCCTCAGGATTGTCGTTCCGCGTGACTGCTTCTTCGTCGACGAGCTTCGTGGATGGTGACTTCCATTGATCCTTCGGTAAGACCTCAATAACAACAACGTCCCCTGCAATAGCACGGTTGCTATTATCACGACCCAGGATGAGGAGTGGCTTATCGAAAGCTGCGACATTCACAGACCCTTCCAAGTAGTTGTACGGGGAGACGTTGAAAACGCCCTGATGCAGTGTGCCAGCTCTCAGTCCGGTCATAATTTTCGACATCGAGTAATATTCGGGATAAAAAAGCTCGCCACGAGCGCCCTTTGCGTCTCTTGCTTCCCTCGCCTCGCTGATCATGTCAAGTAGCCTGTCAGCGTCCTCCAAGCCAGAGACGTAGTCGGACAGCGACAGCGCTGTCACATCTTCTTCCTTTGCTTTGCGCAGATTTTCCTTGTCATCCGTGATAACGACAATTGCTGGTACCGACTTCTCCTTCTTGCCCTTCTTCAGCGTGCTGCGAAGGTGCTCAGAGTACCATTTTGCCACTGCCCGTACTGCGCGATCATTCCTGTCATTGATGGACTCATTCTGACCTCTTCTTACGTGCGTTTCCAATCTGAACTCATTGAAGAACAGGTAAAACCGTTTTTCGTCCGTCTTAATTAAAGAAAGCAAGCGGTTGTAGAGCGGCAGCGACTGGTTCTTGAGCTCCTCGAGGACCGTCTGAAGGATGATAACGTCGTAGAAAGCTCCCGTATGTTCGAAGAGATCCATACCATTTAGCAGCGCGTTTGTATCAGGGACGAGGTAGTGGCCGCGCGGGAAAGCGCTCGTGCCAGCGGGTTGCTCTGAGAGGACGAAAGGCGCAACTATCCCATATTAGCAATCGGCCTCACGCATACGCCAGGGACTCCAACTTACTGTTCCCATTCGCATCTGCTGGCGCGATTGTAGGACATAGAGAACACAACTTGGACGAGCAAGGAATATCCTGTCTCAGGTAAAGCTCACGTACGATCTTCTGCACCTTTCCACTTTTCGTGGACCTGACGAAGATTTTGCTGGTGACATTGGCGGCCTGCGGATCAGAGGAGAACTCCCTCCGAAGGCTCTTCATATTTCGTGAAAAGTGATCTGATTCCCGTCAGATCCGGTTTTGCACAAAACACTGTGTATCTCCGAGCCGCAGTGCAGTGATTGACGTTTGTGCATGATCTGCTCCGTCGTTGAATCTCAGTCGGCGGAGCTTGGCGGTTTTAGGTAAGCCCCTCTCATATCGCTATCATACCGTTATCGGTACTCAGTATCGGGCTTGGCAGTCACCATCCTACAACCCATTATTCGTTGTTCCTGAATTGTACATAGACATTTTTCTACCTTATCTGAAAGGAACCATAGATTAGCCAGTAATATAGAAATGGCTATTGCAGTAAGAGCCGAATAACTCCCCAGTTTCAGCTGAAAGCCAACTTACTAATCAGGACCAAAACAGGCAGTCGGGCAACTATGCTCGACAGCGAGTGTGACTTCGAACCTGGCTCAGTGTCAGGTTCTGGTGCGCAAAGCTGTGGCATCTGGTGCTAAAGTACAGTACACTTTACTTCCTCCCTCACGGGAGCTTAGGTACTCATGAGACCTTGATTGCTTAATGCTGAACAGGCATTATTCCTACCAGAGGCATCAGACTACATTGCCTCTTCGCCAGCAGAGAGCATATCACTTGTGCGATCCGTGCAGGACAGCGTGTTTGTGCAGGGACTCCAGCGTGAAGCCCGGCAGGCAAGCCTGCATATCAACGTTGGCATCCATGAACCGGCGCCGAACGGCAAAGTCAAGAATACTCTGATCTGGATTGATGATAAGGGTACGATTACTCAACGCTACCAGAAGATTCACCTGTTTGATGTTGAGATCAAGGACGGCCCAGTCCTCAAAGAGAGCGCGTAAGTAGATCCTAAGCAGAAAGCATACATGCACGACTCACTTTTGCGGGAACAAGGAGCGTTGAAAAGGGTATGGAAATTATGCCGCCATTCGACACTCCTCTAGGACGCGTTGGTCTATCTATTTGCTTTGACGTGAGTCTAGTGGCCCAAATTCCACCCTCTGATGGAGAAGAGCTCATAATCTTACATGCTACTTTACAGCTGCGCTTCCCTGAAATCAGTCTAGCCTTGAAGCGTCAGAATGCGCAGATCGTCACATATCCGTCGGCTTTCACGGTTCCAACAGGACAGGCGCATTGGGAAACATTGCTCCGAGCAAGAGCTATCGAGACGCAGGCGTATGTAGTGGCTGCGGCTCAAGCTGGTCCGCACAATGAAAAGCGGAGAAGCTATGGCCATTCGATGATCGTTAATCCATGGGGAGAGATCGTGGCGAAACTCGGAGACGAATATCGAGAGCCAGCAATCGCTACCGCGGAGATTGACCTCAACCTCTTGCAGAAGGTCAGGAGAGAGATGCCCTTAATAAGGAGAACTGACATATACCCAGAGGTATAGCACCTGATTTAATTGCCAAGACATATTCAACCTAAGCCTGTAGATCTGGGCCTGTTAAAGGCTACTCCATAACACCTGCTACGTAATGCTCGTCTCAGGCGTCTTTAAAGGCAATCGACAACCATTGCTCTATAAGGCCCAACGTCTTCCCCTTTAAAAAGATTTCTTGAGTGACTTCATTTGAGACTTTCAAAAATACAACGACGACATAAATTCCTCTGCGTGGAACAAGAGAATTGAAGGAACGAACAAAGACTTTGAAAAACCAAGTCGTCTAAGTTGGGCTCATACGCCATATGTATCACAGACCAGGCTTGTGGTAAGGCGCTTTTCATAGCCGATCACTCTATGTACAGTGTACAAGGAAAATCGGGAATAGTGCGATCACTTCTGCTGAACCTTGTCAGGGTCCTCCAGGATGCCCTCGGCCTCCAGCCTTCGTCGGGCCTCCTCCA
Organism: Aspergillus fumigatiaffinis; assembly: GCA_012656285.1. Taxonomy (NCBI): domain Eukaryota; kingdom Fungi; phylum Ascomycota; class Eurotiomycetes; order Eurotiales; family Aspergillaceae; genus Aspergillus; species Aspergillus fumigatiaffinis. Next base: position 72,410 of record JAAAPX010000070.1, on the reverse strand, counting down.
AAGCCCACGTTTGTATCCTAGAAGACAATCAGTACCTATGTTCTCAGATAACACAAGCCGATATGGTACAGCCGCTCATAAGGGAAACGCCTCCCATGAATGGCTGGACGTGCGGATGAAACGTACGAGGTATCAGGCTTGAAAATGTATGCAACACCAGCAGCGAGCAAACTGCCAATAAATCCGTAGTACCAAATGTTCTCCCATCCTTCCTTCACGTATTTCTGACCTGGCTTGACGCCGAAGAGCCATCCGGTGGGAGGGTCATAGTGATCACCGTGGTCAGCGGCGCGGAGAGTGTTCCGGGTCGAGAAGCCCCTAGCGTTCTGAGGTCCGCGGAGAAGGCAGCGAGCACGGAGGGCTTGCGACAAAGGGCGAGCAGACATTGTGATTATTGTGAAGGAATCTGCAATGTTCCTTTGAAGAGCCGGTTGATAGTCGGAAGGCGACGCTAGGTAGAGGACCCCTGCCAAATATGGTAAGGAGGTACTTCGGGGTTCTGTAAAGAATGATATAGACTGGCGCAGTCGCCCTGAGTTCAATTGGGCGATAGCTCGATTCGCAGCTGTTGATGAGGCTGCGGTATGTGGAGGGGCGCTTGGTGTCCAGTGGTTGATGTTCGTGAAGCCGCAAAAGGCCGATGGAGGCGGGAGCTTGGAGCCACCACGCTAGTCCCTATTGAGGCAATCTAGACGCCGCCTTTCTGCCTGACATTACAGGCACCACTATACACCTCAGGCAGGAGCCATCAACGCGCGACGCGTCTCGATTATCCCAATTCCTCAAGGCAAGCATTGTACTACATCGAGACAATCGCCAGCCATGGTCTGGATGGATGTTATACTTGGACTTCTCCTCTGATCAGAAAACAGCACTCCTCTCTCCAACGTCCTACCTCGATGGTAGATACCACATTCTACTCATTACTAGCTCGCGTCAATCTGTATAGTTCTTGAAGTTCCAGGCAGACATGAACCGATGTGCTACAGACTGAAATCTCCAACAATTCTTGAGCCATGGCTGGAAACTCGGACTCCTACCCGATATCCTCGAATTCACGTTCCAAGTTGGATGCGTTCCGGTTCAACAATCAACATACGAACAATGGAGGAAAGTCACCTGCGAAGTCGCCATTAAAGGCAGGTCACGAAGACAAAGAAAACCAAACTTCATGGTTGAACGGAGTGGTCAAACCACTGCAATCAGAACCAGGAAAAGAAGAGCCTTCTAGCGAAGCGAACGAGCCGAAACCAGCCAAAGAGTGTCCTCGAACGCCAGGGAACAGGATACCCCTGGCAGACCTCATTAGCAATGCAGAAGATGCATTCAACCGAGCACCAGGACAAGAATACACGCCGGAAGATCATGTTATCTGGCAGCATGTACCTGCGAGCTCGAACCCGGACACACTCTCTCAACCTTCCGCAACGAGAAGGAAACGGCGTCACAGCTCATCCCCGACCAGCTCTCCACTAGGCGGAAGCAAGAAGGGTGAACGGAAACGGTCCTTTGATATGCAATCCTTCCAAGCGCTCCTCAAGACACCGCAGAGCGATCTCGCAACAGACCTGTGGAACAATTACCTGGGCAAGGCTTTGATCAATCCGGAGGAAAGCTTTCCTCCTCCTCGCCTAGCTAATCTTCTCTCGTCTTCACCCCAAACTCCTGCCACGGCCGGCACCAGTAGGGATTCTTCTGGTTTGAGGAGGTCAGTTAGTTGCAATGCGGAATGGCCCACATCTAAAGCAAAACGGAGAAGATTGAATGGACAAGAGTTTGGTAGTGGGCGCAGCCTTTTCTCTCGGTCTAAGAGTAATGTACTGGAGTCCGCAAATACGAAATCTTCCAGACTCAACTTCTTATTGGAGAAGATTGAGAGAAGCTTGCAGAAGCCCTCCGTCGCTCCAGCAGAAATGTCGGATTCTTCACCTGTGCCGAAACGCAAGCAAGTGCAATGGAGCCAATCGAATTCTCCTATCGAGAGAAAGGCCGCCGCGCAAATTCCAGAGCAAGGCATTGAGTATGACGACCGGGTTGCTCACCCACTTGTACAACCAAACGAAGCCGAAGGCGTAGGAGCCTCTTCATCTGATTTCGGTGATGATGACTTGGACGAGGACTTTCTCACCTTGGCCGAAGCATCTGAGGACCCATTTCTTGAACCAACCCGGACCAACAACTATACCAATCCAATGAACGTCGAAGCCCCTGTCGAGTCTACTATGGAGCAGCCTCGACGTCAACTTAGCACTTTGGGGGACTCGAACCATAACGCAGGAGATCCTGGTTCGGGCAACCGGAAGCTCAGTGTCGACAAAGCTGTGAACAGTGACGAATTCGACGATGACTTCGACGATATAGAGGATCTTCTTGCCGAATGCGATGGAACAGCAGGCTTGACTCCTCCAGGACCAACAGCGTCAGCGAAGCTGTTGGCTAATGAACAACCTTGTATAAAACAGAATACGAAACGACCATCTGAAACAGAAGGATTTAACGGCACTACCAAGGGGAGTTTGGAAACATCCTCTGGTGACGAGTTTGATGATGACGACTTTGACGTGGAGGCTATCGAGCAGTCTATGGAGCCAGGTAGAAATGGACCAGCCAACGTTTGTCGCTCTTAGTTGGTACTTTCCATAGGATTTTGCTAAATACATAAGAGCTAGAACTCTACAGACCGGCAAGCTATCAAACGATATCTGATTGTTGATATTGCAGAGAATACGTATATCACTCAAAAGGGTCGCACTCAGCCAGAGCAGGTTTGTCGTGCCAAACTCATCAGATATGCCGTTGCTGGCTAACGAATCGGACAGGTGCTGTTGGTTCAGGATGAAAGAACTAAAATCAAAAAGGCAGTAATCTTGAGAGAGTCTTGGTTCGACAGCCCATGCAGTAAGGGTGCATATATTCACCTGACCGGCAATTTCGATGCAGCAGGGCAATGTATTGTCGACGATGCTCATAATATGATTATACTTCATCCAGACCACCTAATATCTGCGACTGTTGTCGCAGACTCGATCAGTTGCCAGCGAAGAGCAGTTCTCCAGGACCGTATCAAGAACTCAAGCGACATTAGCAAGCCTCAAGTGTTCGGAAATATATTTCATGAGCTCTTTCAGGAAGCTATGAAAGTCAACAAATGGAATCTGAGCTCTTTGAGGGCTTTAGTGGAAGCTATTCTTGTCAGACATGTTGAAGACCTATACTTGATCCAAATGAGCATTCCGGAAGCCATCGAGTACATGATGAGCAGAGTCCCAGCTCTGAAAGCCTGGGCAGAAGTCTTTCTTCGGACCACTCCGAGTGTAAGTGTACCCTGCAGGAGTTGGGATGCTTTGGTGATTAATAGCGCTTCCAGGCCAAATCCGTCGTTGAAGACCGGCATAGTTCCAAGGTCAATCTGAGCATCAATAAGCTGCTTGAGGTGGAGGAGCACATATGGTCTCCGATGTATGGACTCAAGGGCAATATTGACGCTACAGTCCAAGTTGCATGCAATGACGGCGAGGGCAACAGAAATCTGGTTGTCCCTCTGGAGCTCAAGACGGGCAACAGAGATACAAATCAGGCACACAGGGCTCAGACTGCCCTTTATACCTTGCTGCTTTCTGATCGCTACGGTAAGCTTTTGAACCACAATTATGCGCCGGACCTTGTCTCACTGATTCTACGTTTCAAGACGTCGACGTAACCTTCGGTCTGCTCTACTATCTTGAGATATCGAAGATATTCCGCATCCGTGGTGTCAGACATGAGCTCTTGCAAATGATCCAGGAACGTAACCGCCTGGCGGGTTTTGTCCGTGAAAGACACCAACTTCCACCGATGGTGAAGAAACCGGGCATGTGCAACAGATGTTACTCAAAGACGCCTTGCTTGATCTATCATAAGCTTGCGGACGACGGAGATGGCGAAACTAGCGGACTTGGCGATGAATTCGTCAAGGCTATGGACTATTTGACGCCCCAGCATCGAGACTTTTTTAAGAAATGGGACGATTTACTGACGAAGGAGGAACAGAGCATGATGCGATTCAAGCGCGAACTCTGGACCTTGTTGAGCAGTGAGCGAGAGGCTCTCGGGCGTTGCTTCGGGAATGTCGTGATTCAACCAGGGTCCGCATACGAGGACAAAGAGAGCACAAAGATTAATCGCTTCAGATATACCTTCGTCAAGAAGCATCCTTTGCCTTCGTTCTCTTTCACTGAATCGCAGCTGACAGTGGGAGAGCCGATCGTTGTATCGGATGAGAAAGGCCACTTTGCGCTCGCCAACGGGTACGTTGTGCAAGTCAGCCCAAAGCACATAATGGTCGCAGTCGATCGGAGATTGCACAATGCAAGAACAAAGACAAAGGAATTTGATGCTAACAAGAACCAATCATTCCGAGGCATCATGGAAGTGCTGGAAGATAGCTCCTTCCCTTCAAATACTTCTAACGAACCGGAGGAGGAGATTCTTTACCGACTAGATAAGGACGAATTCAGCAACGGCATGGCGATCGTTCGAAACAATCTCATTTCCATGATGGAAAAGGACCTATTTCAAGCGAATCGGCTCAGAAAACTCATTGTTGAGGGAGAAACACCCATTTTCAAGCCGTCACCATCAGCTTTTCCGTTGTCTGACTCCGCCAAAGCAAGCCTAAATGTCGATCAGAAAAGAGCCATAGACAAGGTCATGAGTGCACGAGATTATGCGCTAGTGCTTGGTATGCCCGGTACAGGAAAGACGACAACCATTGCCCACATCATTCGAGCATTGGTGGCGCAAGGAAAGAGTGTTCTCCTGACCTCGTACACGCACACAGCTGTCGATAATATCCTACTAAAGATCCGAGACGACAATTTCCGCATTCTGCGGATAGGAGCTACTGCAAAGGTGCATCCTGAAGTACAGCAATTTGTTGATCTTGCGGCAGTCCCTAAATCCACCGTCGAAGAGCTGAAAGCATCCTATGAAGAGTCACAAGTAGTCGCGACGACTTGTCTAGGGGTCAACCACAATATCTTCAATAGACGCATATTCGACTATTGCATTGTTGACGAGGCTTCGCAAATCACTCTTCCGGTATGCTTAGGGCCGATCCGAATGGCGCGCACATTCATTCTCGTTGGGGACCATTACCAATTGCCACCTTTGGTGCAAAACAAGGAAGCCCAAGAGGGAGGACTCGATATCAGTTTGTTCAAGCTCCTTTCCGACGCACATCCTGAGTCGGTGGTCAATCTTGAACACCAATATCGCATGTGCGAGGATATTATGGTCCTTTCCAACAATCTTATCTACTCGGGCCGTCTGAAATGTGGAACTCCTGCAGTTGCATCGCGCTCCTTAGATCTGCCCAACATTGGCGGTCTCGAATTGCATCATATCAACCAACTACCGCAGTCACCGAATCAACGGCAATTTTGTTTGGGGACAAACCAAGGCCGCTGCTGGCTACGGGACGTGCTTGATCCGTCCGCAAAGAACCGTTTTATCAACACAGACACGCTTGCGATCCCAGCCCGAGATGTGGCAAACGGCGCCAGGATTGTAAATCCAACTGAGTCTTCTATTTGCGCACAGCTCGTAGAGTCATTGGTTTCGTGCGGCATCCCAGCACGTAACATTGGCGTTATCACATTCTACCGCAGCCAGCTCTCCCTGTTGAAGCAGAATCTTCGTCGATACCTACCCGATCTTGAAATGCATACAGCCGACAAATTCCAAGGCCGAGATAAGGAAGTCGTGATACTAAGCTGTGTTCGGAGTAACACCGACAATAATGTTGGCGATCTTCTCCGAGACTGGAGACGGATCAACGTCGCCTTTACGCGCGCGCGGACAAAGCTGCTCGTTATTGGAAGCAAGAGCACTCTGCGAGACGGCAACGATCTACTCCGCAAATACATAAGCATGGTGGAAGAACGAAGATGGGTATATGACTTGCCCAAAGGTGCTTTGGAAAGCCACACCTTCGACTGCGACGTGAGCTTTACTCCATCACTCGATGCAGATGAATCATCATCCAAGGGGAGCAAAAGTCCCCCAAAGACCTCTCCTTCGCGAAAGGCATCTCGCAATCCTCTCAGCCCCATACAGGGCCAACAAACGCATCGAGGCCTCAAGAAACCCGCTAAGAAAGGGGCCAAGCTTCTAAGCGGGAATAAGGTCATGGGGAATAGACCTGTGTTACAGGACGTGGTAAATGAACTTTTTGGATAATGACTCGCGGAGTTGGTGCGCATATGGATAATTCTTTCTTGTTGTTGCTTCAACCGCTCTTGAGTTTTGTATAACTGTTTTACCTTGGTTGACTGTCTTTTTCACTGGGTTGGGGCGATGACCGGATCTGATGGAGGTTTCTGATTTTTGCAGGTTTCCTTTTGGATAATACCACAGCCTTGACTTAAATGATAGCATAGCTCGAACGATAAAGAATAGAAATAGTCCTTAGGGCTGCCGCATGCGTTACCTTCTCTATAATTGATAGTCATTGTAGCATTATAAGACTGAGGCTCCCACATACTCCCAGCAAATACAAGATTGACTGGTCTTGGTAGGCGCGTCTGCTCCACTTTCTTGATTGTCGCGAGTACTGTCAGTGCGTTCGGATCGCGGCAACAACATGACCGTATATCCATCCTTCGCTTCCACTGCTTCTCTTCCCAGTGCACTTGACGAGAGTGCAAACCATGTTGATGCCGGCGAGGATTTTGAAGCAGTCTCGCGCCTAGTGAGCAAACCGAGTCAGCAGAGCCGTTACGGTCCCGGTGAATATGGCAGAAGAGGACTTACAGCACGGTGATGAACAGATCTAAAATCCAGCTGGCGGGGACCAGACCGTGCCATTTCAAGGAGACTAAATCGACAGATCTGGCAGGTCCGTTATCTGGGACGCTGTAGCGGCTTAGGTATGGATCGATGTTGTCGTCTTTTGATACTCGCGGAGACCCGAGGGCTACCATCGCCAGCCATTCAGAAAGATTCTCGGAATCCTCTTTCAAGATACTTTCTGAGGATGCTTCTGTGAAGCTCATCTCGCAAAAAGAGGGAGTGATTATGTTGTGGTAGTTGGTACGGGAGACATCGCAGTCGATGATTTGTGGATGGTTGCCTTTGAGGGTGGGATCTCCTTGATTTCTTTTATTATTTTGGTCATGAGATTTAGGGGTTTGAGTGCCCGTACCTTCGGAGACCCCGTTGGAACCCGGTGCCAGATCGTAAAAAAGCCAGGCTACGGAGTGGTCAAGGACGTTTTTGAATGCCCAGACGATTCTGTCGAAGCCTTTCTTGCCGTGTAGCATAGAAGGCAGCCGTAGATTGGTTTCCACAACTAGTGATTAGATTCATTAGTTTCTGAGTGAGGATGGGACGATGACTGGATTTGACGCACGATATCGCTCTTTGGCGTGTTTCCTTCCTCCGCTGCGGATGGGTTTCCCTGTCAGCCCTGTCCGTTCGTAGACCTCCTTGCCGAGCTCTAATTTCAAGATCCCTGGAAGATTGTCAGTTTGAATCTAGATGCGCATCTTCCTAAGCGAACGTACCATCTTTGAGAGTGTAGACGTTGTCTGAGCCTGACCGCCCCTCAGATATCATGAGGATATTGCCTAAGTGAGAGATTAGAACTAATGGAGATTGCTTTGCGACGGGTTCATGGAAGACGGAAAAGAATGATGTACCAGTCTTGATGTACGTATTGAAGAAGTCTTCTTCAAGCAATGCAGAAGGAGACATGAACACTCTCGCATATCGAAGCTTTTGGATTTTCGCATCCAGCGAGTCCTTTATGCTTGAATAGACCTCTTCTGGGAGGATGGCCTCTACCTGTTCTCAACGATTAGTTCACTATCGCTTAGAAGTCCAAATGAGTTCTTTATTTCTTAAACGTACCGTGTGTACAAATGGATGATTCGCTATAGCTGAAAAAGGTGGCTTTTTGGTCGGTGGCTGCTTAGGGTCGACAAACGCAGGCAATTGCGCTATGGTGGTAAAGCACTTTTCACGCCTGGACGCGTCGTCGTCGAAGTCCAACATGATAAGATAATACCCTGCCAAAAAGTTCAAAATGTACGTTGGAAATGCTATCAGGGTATAGTCTCACTCGATATGGACTCGGAATGGCGCTTGATGCTTCGTATACTTTGAAAATGTGTTGCCGTGATGCCGTTTGGGTCGGAAAAGTGTGATTTGTAGATAGATAGAGCTTGCGGACCGGAAACTTCTTCAGCCCTACAAGGCTGGCCTTCGAGCATGCAGGTATCCCAGATTTCGGTTTATCTCTCTGGGTCTATAACTCATAGGAAGCTGATAGTAAACTGTTCGCCAGTGTCTGGATAGATCTGGGATGAATCGCAGGTTTAGTACTCATGTGTTACTTCCACCTAATATATCCACAGATATCACCGATTCCCATCAAGGGTCCTTTCAACACCCTTTAGCTGTCAGAGTATTATTTCGTCGGTATAATAATCGCAGCAGTTGAACGAAAGGATAGATAATTGCCAGTTGAAGGCCATTCGAGTACAATTGACTTGGTGAAGACAGAGTAGACTACTTAGCGATCTGACCACAAACAGGAACTCTCGTTGAAAGCCGATCATCGAGGTGGCATCATATGAATCTTATGCAGTAGATGCGATCTCAAGCCTCAAGTAATTAATTGATCATTGCATGGATCGCGCTCAACTCCATGAAGAGAGGCAAGAAGATTGCTATACATGTTTGTGCCTGAGGCATGAATTCTATTTAGCTTGATAACAAGCAACGGACGCATTATCGATTGTTCTCCAACTTTCTCATGCGCCCTTACTGAGCAATCCGCTGCAATTGACCCCGCTATCATTATTAGTCCAGTCGCCTATATATACCGGCCGTTCTCTTGCCACTCGCGAGGGTCAATTCCTAACAGCACGAACCACAGCCCTTCGGGGCATGCATGTGGGTTTCCACTGCTCTCCGCAGTCGCACGCCTTTCTGCCCGCAGCTCCATCGCAGCAATAGCGAGCGATGGCTCCTCCACCACGACGGAATCTCCTGCCAAAGGAGCGATTCGCATTCGCGTTTGGTAGCCTCAAGACTCAAAGCTATCATGACCCCATTGCAAGGGGTCCCGGGTCCCACACGTGCGTCTTAATCTTCGTCCACTTGGTGACCTCACGTTCAGAACCTCCCAGCTGACCGCGGTTACTGCTTCTCTGCCACAGTATCCGCACGATAGCGTGGAATCCCACCGGGCAGCTCATCGCTACAGGCTCGGCCGATCGAACCCTTCGCATCTGGAATCCCGAGCGCCCAGCAGTCAAATACTCGACCGAACTGCGCGGCCATTCCGCGGGCATCGAGAAAGTGTTGTTCAACCCGGTTAGAGACTCGGAGCTGGCGAGTTGCTCGACGGATGGTACCGTCAGGTTCTGGGATGTGCGGTCGAAGACTTGTGTAAGCCGTCTCGATGTCGGCGGAGAGGCATTCACAATGTCCTGGTCGGCGGACGGGAGAGTCCTTATGGTGGGAAGAAAGGTGTGTTGAAAGAACCACATGTTACACTTGGGACTCAGAGTTCATCAATGCGAACCCGACGCATGAGCCACGAGAGGCGACGTATGCGAAACGAGACTGACTATTTTCCGGATCCCAGGACGACACCCTGATCCCCGTTTCGATAGAATCGCCCTCGTCATCATATATTCTGACAGACGGCGTTACCAACCTCCCCACTACATCACCGAATTCAAAAGAAGGAACGACAACCTACACCGCACTAGAATCCCATCCGCAGCCCGTGCAGACCAACGCGACGACCTTCTCCCACCACATCCCCACGCCCACCTCTCCCGACTTGCATCTCTTTGCCACAACAGGCGAAGGCACCGTTAAGATCATGTCGTACCCGTCCTTCGACGTCCTGCACACCCTTCACGCGCACACATCCGCATGTCTCTCTATAGCCCTCGCGCCTACAGGCCGATACCTCGCCGTCGGCGGCAGCGACGCCCTGATCTCGCTCTGGGATACAACGGACTGGATCTGCCGGCGCACAGTCTCGAGTAACAACGGGGGTGCCATCCGCGGCGTAAGCTGGAGCTTCGATGGGCGTTTCGTCTGCGGCGCCTGTGACGAGGTAGGCTGCGGCGGGAACGGCCTGGAGATCTTCCACGCCGAAACAGGGGAGAGCGTCTACACAGTTCCTACTGGCGGCAGCAGTGCTTCTGGTATACCGACTGTTGCGTGGCATCCCTCGCGTTACTGGCTTGCGTACTCGACCACGGCTGACGGGCCTGGAAGCGCTGGTGCCGGAGGACTGAAGATCGTCGGTGCGGCTGGTGGAAGTTTATGAGCCTTGTTAGTCATACTGCAGTATGTACTAGGCTAAGAAGACCTATTTGTTGGCGAACCGGAACCAGAAGATGGTATGGGATATTTTTGCTCGTGGGATGTGTTGCATTGAGGCTATTTCCAAGTATTGAATCTGGTATGTGTTGATAGAGCATTATACAAAAACACGATACTTCCTCCATGGACGTTATCATGTTACATTAGGGAAAGACTCCACATAGTCGTATACACCGAAACTCCAAACTTCAAGGCCATTGAACAAATCGTGACTAGGCCGTTGTCAGACACCCGCCCAGCGTAAGGGTATCACGTACATCCAGCAGATGAGCTCAAACACTCAATCAATTTCCAAACCCTGCTTTTTTGAGAAGCTTGCAGGTTGCCTCAATAATGTTGGCCTTCGAAGACCGCCTTCTCGGCTTAGCCTTGGTTTCGCCAGGCGTCCCAGTTATTGGAACTGAGGAGTTCTGCCCACTGGGTCTCACTGAGAGACCCCATTGTCGCGGGCGTCATATTAGTATTCTCTCCGTTGGATGATTGCATAGCGGCAATATCCCATGATGGAGGAATGGGGAATGGTGGGTCTGGAACTGTAGTATCGAGAGATGACATAGCGTCGGTTGAAAAGATATTATCATTGTACGCAAAACCGTCAAATTGCCCGGTATTCCCGGTGCCCGATGGCACGTGCGCCGACTCACTGTTACCGAGCGTACGGCTGGGTGTCTGATTCGAGAAATTTAAGGGCGAATGCTGCCGTACCTTTGGCGATGATGTGCTACTAGCACCGACGTAAGATGTATTTGAAGACGATTTCACGGCTGACGATGTTGAGCCTTCTGATATCGGATTTCCATTGTCGTCGAAACCCGGCGAAAGGTCCATATCTGTCCCTGAGCCTACCGTCTCAGGCCCGGAGCTGAGATTATATGACGGTTCAACGAAAGATTGCGAAGCTCCAGCCATTGATGCACCTCGCGGGTTCTGGCCTTGCGCTGGTGTTCGCCTTTGGCGATTTGGAAGTGAAGCAGAGGGCTGGAACTCGTTGTGAACAGGCATTATGGACGTGCATTTTCCGTTCACAAAACCAGGAATCTAAGACAAGGTAATGTTAGCAATTCCAGTTTGACATTGCCCAGTGAAAATTATGGTGTGCGGCCTTACCCTTTCCAGCAGCGCCTCACCCATTGGACGCCGAATATCGCGGAACGTTGTTCCCTCGATGTCAACGTCAAGCTGTACAAGAAACGACTCCGTCATGGGATTCTTATGCTTCAAAGCATCAAGAGCTGAGAAGAAAAACTGCAAGGATGAACGAGCAGCCGAGTCATCGGGCCGCGACTGCAGATACTGCACGAAGACCCGGGCGGCGACGTACACACAGAAGGACATGAAGGGATTCATCTATGGCAAATTAGCGCGGTGGCCGCTCAACAAAAGTGGAAGGACGAACAAGAGTCAGATCTATATGACTGATCATTTTCATGATGCTCGAAATTTGGTCCGCCGCAACAATACACCTCCGCTTGCTCTCGGTGATGATCTGATCGGGCATCTTGTTCTTCTCCGCTTTGAAAATGGCAGCTTGGTGTAGACAAATAGTCGACGTCTGGATAGCCATGTTGCAGAAGACTACATTCGGGTCGGCTATTCCAGCTGGAAGCCGCAGATGGCTGGGCATTGTCAATGCGAAATGGAGTAAAATATTGTCAAGACATCTGTGCCTTTTCCAATACTCGCCATTCAGATCGTGGTCGTTATCTTGCGGATCAGGGCGATGGAGATGGGCAAGATTGCGACCGAACATGCCTGACAGCAGTACAACACTTGCGAGAGATGACAGAGTCGCGATTCCTTCCCCTCGCATAACGCTGCTGAGACGTAGAGTACGCTCGGGCTTACTCTTAACAAATGATGCTTCACTGGCGGGTAAATTTGTCATGATCTATCGCGGCGGTTAGTAATTCCTGTCAATCAGGCTGTAGCATGTTAGGGGGCCCGGGGAAACAGGGTACAAGACTAACATCTTTTTCATCAATAATGACAGGCCATCCGGTTCCAGCACTAGCGTAGCGATCAATGCAGAATGCCACCCAGAAGGTTCTTCGTCGCTCTTCCTTTTCCGTCCAGTCTCTAGCTGGTGGTAACGATTGCTTCACTTCGGGACCCAAACCGTCTAGCCGATTCAGGCCCATCATGAGCGCCAGCCGTGTAGCTTTGCCGCTGCTGAGCCACGCTCGCGGGAAATACATCATTTTGAACTCGTATGTGCTGATCAGGAGCCAAGTTTGGCAGTGTGCCAGAGTAACAATGCCCTCCCCGAAGCCTTTCATTTCATCCAATTCAGCGTATTTCCGCGCCCGCTGATAGAAAAGAGCATGCAGGTTTGAGTATTTATCGCTGACAGAGGCTGCATGACACCAGGTCATATACTGTAGACACACAGCGGGTCGTATGTTGTAGGCTAAGTTCATGGCTGCTAGATGTCTCGGACGATGCAAGATGGGTAACGAAGGATGGACTTTGTCGAAATAAATTTGGTTCCTGTCAACTCATGAGATATTGATAAAGAGATGCGAGAAATGATATAGGCGTACAAATCATCGATAACATCCTGAGTTGGCAACGGTTCCTCGAGTCCCAGACCCAACATATCCCAACCAAAGTTACCCCCAGTATTGAGTCCTGACGGTAGGTATGCCTGAGATAAAGGCTGATGCTCAACTATTGGCTGCGGAGGTGACAGAGAGGTGCTGAGATCGGTTGCGAGTAAGGGAACGTCCGGTAAGCTCGTCATCTCGTTTTCATTCGACGCTGGAATATGGTTATGATTTTCTTGAGTCTGGGCTGCACTCGGCTCTTGGGTTCTTAACAGATTTTCGACCTGGGCTTCACAGGGACTAACATTAGCAATATGCAAGGTGCAGAGTCTCCTGTTCAGAGACAACGCCGAAGGAAAGGATATCACGTACCAAGGCGAGCTTCCAGCTGCTTCACATAACCCCGCTTTGGACCACTCTTTTTGCGAACCTCATCGTAAGCACATTCATGACCTAATCGGGAGCAAGTCCCGCAGCTTGGCCTCTTTCCATCGCATCTCAGCTTCCGTCGTCGACATACAACACATGCGATGCGCTTGGTACGAGGAAGATGGAGATTATCCGCGTCGCCATGGTCGGTGGATGCTGATGGAGCGTCATGATTTGTCGGTGTAGGCCGTAACTGAGAGGAAGAAGAGGTAACGCTTAGGAAATTCTCGCCGAAGAGATCTGCCATGGCCTGGTAGTAAAGCAGAGGTTGGTAGAAAACGTATCGCTAAAGGTAAGCCGCTGTCTCTCGGGACTATGCGACTCGACAAAGGCGCAAGAACGGAGGTTTCACGTCCTCAATGACGAAGTACGAAAATACATACCAATGCAGCATTGGAAGGCGTGAAAGTGAGTTGAAGAATAAGAATCAGGAGAGAAGTGTTATGCTCAGGTCGAGAATAGGCAGTAGGAAGATTCGTTGACGTTGATCATTTTAGGTTGGTGACGGGCTGACAGCGCCACGATTCCCCAATCTGGAACTGCTGATCACCCCGCGTCCTCGACAAAGTCAGCCTCGAAGCACATGTAATGGTCTTTGTTATAAGCCTAAATGAAATACGGGCCATATCGCATTGAGTCTCTCTTTGGAGTCTAGATACGACAAGCTGTCCCTGAGAGTGGTCTCGTTATCAGCAGAAGCCACCGTCAGCCATCTGAATATTCGTAATCTACGTCGGTCTTGGGTTGAAAGTTCTCTGAACATGCTGTTCGATAAGACAAGTGGGATCTCAAGAGGAGGCCTTTTTTTACCCCCCAGGAGATCATGTGTGTCGCGACCGTAGACCAGACAGCCATGGCAAACGCATGGGAATACAATCTATCAACCATACAGAGCAGGAATAATCACAAGAATTTTAAAAGATATCGAAGACAGCATGCCTGGCGCCAAAATCGAGTCGAAATATGATACAGTGTGAGCGGAGGACCCATCCTCCGCACATGAGAATAATCGAGGAATACAATGAGGACTGAAGGAAGTAAGGACATGTCACGATGCTAGATCTGTGACACACAGCCTTTGGCATACGTTTCCCCAGTGGGAACATGGTTAAACAGTCCCCCGATGCAATAAAGGCGGGGAGAACCGACGACGACCACAGGAAGGGAAGCTCAGTTGTAGCCTCTGCGACGCTTGCCCTGGTTGCGGACCCTTGGGACCACCACAGCCTTGTTGATCTTCCACTTGGGCCGGGTTTTGTAGCCGGATTTGGCCTGGACAAGGTGTCAGTAAATAAATGATCATAGAAGCATTTGTTCCGTGATTTCGCAAGTACATACCGGTAGACCCCAAGGACTCTTTGGATCGACGTTACCCTTCGACTTACCACGTCCACCACCGTGAGGGTGATCGGCAGCGTTCATGGCGAGACCACGGACTGTGGGACGGATATTCAACCAGCGTGACCGACCCGCCTTACCGAGCTGCCGATACTGATGGTTAGGATTGCTGGCCACTCCAACCGTTGCGCAGCAGTCCTTGTGAATAAGTCGAACTTCACCACTTTGGAGACGAATGGTGACATGTTGAGCGATACGTTCTTGCTTCTGCTTCTCCCGTTGGGAGAGGGGCTTCTGGACTTCCGTTCCATCCTCCTGGGTTTCGACCTCGTTGGCCCGTGTTTTAGTATCGCTGCCCTTCGAGATGACAGTTGCGTAGGTGCCCGCGCTCCGGCACAGCTGACCCCCCTTGCCGGGACGAAGTCCAACGTTGAATATCAAAGTACCTACGGGGATCATGTGCAAGGGCAAGCAATTTCCTCTCCAAGCGGTCCTGGCAGCGAGAACACCAGGATCAACGGTACCTCCCATGCTCTTCCAAAGATCCTCCGGAATACCAGACATATAACTCTGAACAACGTCGCCAGCTCTCATACCTTCCGCGGCCAGAATGTAGCTCAGCTTCTGGGTTTCTTGGCTGCGCACAAGCGCGATATGGGCACTTCGCCCAGGGTCGTGTTCAATGCGTTCTACCAGATGCGGCCCGGGAGCAGTTCGTGCAAAGTCGACAATTCGAATGCGGCGTTTGTGACCACCACCACGGTGCCGAACGGTGACCCTACCCGTGTTGTTTCGACCACCCTTGCCCTGGCCTCGTTTGGGAAATGTCAACTTGTGCACCGGTCGTCCTTTCCACAGATGGTCATTGACTGGCCTTCGCAAATGTCTGATACCGGGAGTCCGTGGCTTGTACTTTCGCAGGAGAACGCCAGCATCGTCACGGGTTGGTGGAGGGGCAAAGGCGATGCTTGGATCGAAAGTGGAGCTGGATGAGTCTTCAACTGGGGGCTTCTCTTGCTCGTGGATAACTGTTGCATATGCTCGTGATGACACTGAAGACAGGCATCTGAAGGGTAGGCGAAGACCCGTCAGGGCGAATCGAGGTTGAAGCATGATGTTCAGTTGTCTCTCGATTGATCGGAAATATTCCAAGCGCTGCCGGAGCTGCGAGATTCGGACTGCGCGATTTGAGGAGCAAGTAAGCAATCAATGGTGAAACATACCGCCTCAATGCTAAACGATACAATCAGAGACAAGATCCAGCCACCCTCAAAACCGATAACAACGCTTCTTCGCCAATGGGAGTGTCGTCGTGATCTGCTTGTGCTCCGGAAAATGTCTTCGACTATCCGGTGCGGATGTGGCTCGCGAGAGATCACCTGACTTACTGCACGGCCACCCCGGGTCAATTGTGGCACAGCACTGAGATCACGGGACTGCGCGACACGGGAACACGTCGAACGGAAGGTTCAAAGGTTCAGCCGGTTGCTGGGCAACATCAAATTGTTTTGGTGGTCGGGCGCGCGCTGCATCACGGCTGATGCCCGCGATGGCGTCTGTTCTGACTTCCTGCCTGGGGACAAACTTTCAGGCATCGATACTCGTTTGACAGAGAGCCTCCACCATTGTAAATAATCGTTCTGTCGATATCTATACGGAGATTTCCGTACCTTGCTTGTCATGTTTCTTTCTGGTTACCTTCAATGCATCCTAACGTGTAGAGAGCAGTCACTATATGAATCTAATGGAAGAAGTCGACTATTTGAGAAGAGACATCGAATATACCAAATAAGTTGGAGCGCTTTTAAGAATAATAATTAGGCAGTCGAACTGGTAGCCCTGTAGCAGGTACCTGAGATTTCGATACCTCTTCGGGTCCATCCAGTGAAGATCCATACAATACCTATTACCTTACCATCTGGGAGACTTCCTTTTATTACCGTCACCACCCCTTTCCGTCCATCTTTACTTTGGCTCTTTGCGGTGTCTCATGAGGTGTCTTGTATTTCTCCTTTATCAAACGCCATTCTTCGCTCATCAATTTATATTAATTGAGCCAAGTATCTCATATTTCATACTTCGTACGGGGTTTGTCAAGATCACCTCTTCTATCTTCTACGCGGTATCTACATCATACAACCGGGTAATTGTGCTGTGGGGCAGCTTTCTCAGCTTAGTTTGTTTCCACGCTAAGCGTAGGGCCAAACATCACCTTTGCCCTGTCAACTTTACCAACCTTCTTTACACCACCTCAGCAGTACTGCTTCTTCAAGACAGCCAAAAGCACCTCGAAAACACGCAATCACCAGTTCTTCGCGTGTCATCTCTAGCCATCGAGACATTTTATGAAAATCTGCTCGCCGACACGAAGTTCTACTTGTTTTGCGCGCCCGAATAGGACGTGATTTGAGACCTCAAAGGTTCTGTCAACAACATCATTGGGCCCATATATGCGATTATTTTTGACGACTCTGCAACAAAATTCCCTTCCTCTAACTAGGAATTCTCCTTCAAGTTGAATTACTGGTCATTGAACCTATTTCCACGCGTGGTACGGGCAACCTGCGCCTTGGCTCTCAGGTATTCTATCCCCACCGGGGTGATCTCCTGGAATGCTGACTGGAGAGCTTCTGCAGGTCGACAATAGCTACAGTCTATCTCCTTTCTTTTTCCTTCACTTTCCTACGTACTTCTTCTCTCTGTTCTCTTCAGCATCATGCCTCCGGTAAGTTCTACCCATGAGAGACACGCGTAACGTTTCTACCTACCATCATTCGAAACCCATTGTGCTCTTTGGTTTGATGATTTGCAATTGTATTCTGATTGATCTTGTAACAGGCCCGAGGTCTTCGTACGCGAGGTACAATGAACGAAAATGACGAGAACGGGCCGTCGACGCGTCTGACACGAGCAAAGGCCGCTGCTCTGTCTGCAGGAGATGTTCCAACAACCACCGCGGCTGCTAAAAAGCCCCTTCAGACCAAGAAGGCCGCCACCAACTCGACGACAACGGGAACACAAAGAAGACGCGCTGCCCTTGGAGATGTCAGCAATGTAACAAAAACGGAAAATGGCGAGGCCAAGGAAACGAAGAAAGCCGCGTCTGGCAAGGTCGGCTTGACGTCGAAAGCTACCATGAAAACCGGCGGTGTTCAAAAGCTGAGCCAGACCAACTCATCACGTACCGCCTTGGGCGCCAAAGATAACAACACGAAGAAGGAGAAGCCTGCGGTTGAAGGAAAGCGTCCCGGAAGTGGTTCTGGAATCGGCAGCACACAAATGAAACGGACGTCCAGCCAGCAATCGGTACAGGAGAAGTCCCTGCAGGTCGAGGAACCGCCGCGCAAGAAGGTCGAAGTCGAGAAGAAGATCAGCGAGAAGAAGACAACCGGGGAGAAGGTTTCTTCAGCGAAGGGAGATGCTGTGATTGCCGCTGAGCCTGAAGTCGCCAAGAAGCCTGAGGACGTAGTCGATGACCTGGACACTGAAGATTTGGACGATCCTCTGATGGCCGCTGAATATGTGGTGGAGATCTTTGACTATCTGAGAGACCTGGAGTTGGAGACATTACCCAACCCTCACTACATTGAGCACCAGCCAGACCTCGAGTGGAAGATGCGTGGCATTCTTGTCGACTGGCTGATTGAAGTTCACACACGCTTCCGTCTCCTCCCCGAGACGCTTTTCCTGGCTGTGAACATCATCGACCGTTTCCTTTCCGCTGAAGTCGTCGCACTTGATCGGCTTCAGTTGGTCGGAGTTGCCGCCATGTTCATCGCTTCCAAATATGAGGAAGTTCTTTCACCCCATGTGGCCAACTTCAGTCACGTTGCAGACGAAACATTCACAGACAAGGAGATTCTTGATGCCGAACGCCACATCCTAGCGACTCTCGAGTACAACATGAGCTATCCCAACCCCATGAACTTCCTCCGTCGTATTTCGAAGGCAGACAATTATGACATTCAGACTCGTACCCTCGGCAAGTACCTCATGGAGATTAGCCTTTTGGATCATCGCTTCATGTGCTATCCTCAAAGCCACGTCGCCGCAGCCGCGATGTACCTTGCTCGGCTGATCCTGGAACGTGGGGCTTGGGTAAGGACCCTCGCACTTGCGAGGCAGAGTGACTTGTAAAGCTAACTCAAACTAGGACGCCACCCTAGCGCACTATGCTGGCTATACCGAGGAAGAGATCGACCCTGTCTTTCGATTGATGATCGACTACCTTCACCGTCCTGTATGTCACGAAGCGTTCTTCAAGAAATACGCAAGCAAAAAGTTCCTCAAGGGTAAGCTCCCTATGATCATGGCCGTCGGAATTCAACAGCAACTAATCAGCCTGTCTAGCCTCCATCCTTACCCGGCAGTGGGCCAAGAAATACCATCACATGTACATTGATAGCGCACTCACGGAACCGTACAACTTCATCAAAGAAAGTGAATAGGCGCGCATCGATGTTGTGCTAGCATGCTGATCATGGCCTCGATATGCCACATATCTCCGTGTTAGAGCAACGGATTCAATTCAAGTTATATGTCGGCATTTGTTTGTTTGTGATGGTAAAAGGGCACCTCTTGCATACGGTTATGACGGCATTTCTATTTTCCAGTTTGCGTACGTTGGCATTATCCGCTTCTCTCGGGGGTGTCTGGCGCATCGTCTGTTTAAGTTCCTTCAGCTCTTTTTGGTTTCGGCACTGTCTTCGGGGTTGTTTCGCACAAGCTTTGATTGATACCTTCTACACATTCTTCTTCTTGCCCGCCTACGGGTATCACAACTGTTGAAAGCTTCAGGGTTGGAAATGTACTTCCATTTGACTTAATTTTTGGTTCAATCACCTTACTAGCCTTCCGTATGCGCCGAGTGTCCGTCTTACGCAGCTAACTTCACGAATCAATGACGCTCCACATGCTACTGTAGGCTTAAGGCGAGGATTCGGAGTGTCAAAGTTCTGTTGAGACGTACGGATCAGCACAGAACCGCAGCTATAAGTAGGAATTAAAGTATAATTTAAATTCGAACAATTCTGCATTTCGTTGCCTTATTAAGTTTCTACTTAAATTCTTGAGTAGCTCTCACAACTAGGAGTCCAACATGTGGTAGACCAACACCACAAATCAGTATAGAATGGTAGGTGTGAAGATTTAAGCCGAGGTCCCTAGTGAGGAGTATCACTCTGATCCCGGCCACTTTGAATTCATCAGTCAGAGGCACAACCCATCCAAAACGATTGAGCAGTTGAAGTCACAATCTTTCTGATACATTGGCTGAGAGTATATAGCCTTTATGCCCGTAGAGATACCTGCTTTGAGGTCAATCGTCCCCTCAATGCACCCCGGCAGATGAATTCCTGCTCCAGACTACCAAGCGCTCGCTACCATACTTATTGTTGTCCTCATCAACAGAGACCCAGTCTAAGCTCTATTGAGACAGAATAACGAGATGACTGTACCGTCATCATCAGCGTCATGCCCCTTCTGCCGCATCGCAGCAGCATATCCTCCCATCCCACCGTCGACATTTCATCCTCGCCAGAAATACGATGGCGCACACGGATCAGACATCATCCCCACAGATCCGACGCAAGAAACACATGCGCACATTGTCCTTTCGACTCCATATGTTCTAGCCTTCTTGGATATTATGCCGTTGACAAGGGGCCATGTTCTCCTCGTCACGAGAAATCACTACGAGAAGTTGAAGGACATGGGCGTTGAAGTCAGCAGAGAGGTCAGTATATCCTCTAACCTTCTCCCCCGGGGCTACATGAGCAAAATCCTAAAGGATGCGGTCGCGCAGATCGGCCAGTGGCTCCCTATCATCTCGCGGGTCGTGATGAGAACCGTCTTTGGCACGGAGGCAGAATCAGATTGGAGTTGGAATATAGTGCAGAATAATGGTACGTTATCGGTCCACTTTGGCTGATTAGGAGTCTTGCTTAAGCATTGAACAGGCATCAGGGCCGCACAGCAGGTGCCCCATGTGCATTTCCATGTCATTCCCCGGCCGCCGTTGGATCCTGCGCCTACTGCGGCCAAAATGAGTTTCGTCATGTTTGGGCGGGGGCAGAGGGATGAACTGGAGGATGGGGAGGGAGAGACGCTAGCCAAGGCGTTGAGGGAAGAGTTGGCGAAGGAAGTTCGCCGAGTGGAAGAGAGGGAAGGCGTTGATTTGAATGTGGCGGCTACGGATGTGCGTTATCAGAGGATAAAGGGGAAGCTGTGAGATTGCAGCCTTGTGCTGCTCTTCGTTATATCTGTGTTGACATATGATACCTACGTCGCGTTCTATCTTTTGATGCTCTCAAACACAACTCCTATATGGGAGGCTTATTATGATGGGTTAGGCGGCATGATTGTGAGATGCCTTCATATTTCTAAGCAAACTTTTTATTTCATCCAGATACATCGCTTTCTGTACCGGATTTAGACTTGGGGTTGGGGTTCTTCATGAAATACTGAACCTCTGTTAGTCATATACTCTCTTGAGATGTGGACTGAAGAAAATGACTCACCTTCCTCCTGAAGGCATTAAGCTCATCAGCATACATCCCCTCTGCGTCGGCTTTCCTTCGTCCCACAGAGACGTCTGATGTCTCCCCTTCCGGGAGTCTGCGGTAGGTGATAAGGCGTCGGGACCCTAAGATGCCAAATCAGACATGGTGCTATTGCAATCCATTCTTTCCATGAACTTACAGTTGTTGAACGGCTGTACAGAGACACACACAACCTCCAAGTTTGGATGCATGGGGATGGCCAATTCCCCTTCCTCGTCGCTGGATGTTGGCATCCACATAGCCAGCCGTCCGTTTGTAACCAAGGTCCGCGAGGCGAAGTTGAGGATATCATTCTGCATAGCCTCAAATCCATAAGGTTTCTTCGGCGCAATGTAGTCCGGCCGTCTGAAGATGCTTTAGCATATGATGGATCGATACGTCCTTGATGCGAACTTACAGATGAGCTGGAACCCCATCGATCAAGACCTCTTCCTTCCCACGCCCGTCGCGAGTACCCAGAACTCGAAGCCCTTCACGGACACCGTAAGGGGGATCACAAATGATGCCATCCAGGAACGGATTGGAGCGGAGAGGCGTATTTGTCAGATCAGAAGTAAAGACATCTACGAATTTGCTTTGAGTGCCATATTGCTGAAAATTCGACAGTACTCCCATCGGTTTACCCTTCCCCATCTCTTTGCCGCGAAAGCTGCGTCCGTCAATGTCCGAGCCGAGAGTCAAGGCGCCAAAGTGCGCAGCAGCAACGCAGAAGCTTCCTGTTCCCACAAATGGATCAAATAATAGCTTTCCGGGCGCTGCATGAGCCATATTAGCCGTGACTAAGCTCAATTCAGCGTCCATCGATGTGGTGCTGATATACCGACGCTTCTTAAGATCGTACTTGTTGACGACCTCCCGGCTACTATTAGCAACCCAGCGTCCGAAATAGATCTTCTGCGGAGTTTGTAATTCAGCCGGCCGTGTTGTACTTGATGAGGTCATCGTCTTTGAGATTGCAACGTCTGGGATGTACTCCTCTAGTACCCAGAAATCCTCGTCTGGGTTCTTCATCCGAATGGGACCCTGGAAGTCAAGATAGGCGAATGACTGGATAATGTCTCGTTTGTCTTCATTACTTCGCTTTCCAGCAAAGCTCTCAATGGTAAACCGGAACGATACCTCCTTGTAGTTGTTCCAGCGATGCTGGGTCCGCCTGCGGACGTCGCTATGAACTTCTTCATAGTTGGTGCCTTGGGCCCAGAGCTCGAAGATATCCTTCGCTAGGATGCTACGAGCAATAAGTTCGCGTGCAGCTTCCTCATTTGCCAACTTGACAATGCAATATGGTGACTGCTCTTTAGGTCAGCTGTGCACGTAATGATATATTGATATAATTTCTGTCGAACGAAGGAGGCGCGGGGAACGAAAAAATCCAACCAGAAACCCCTCCAAGATCATTACAATCCGAGATGGAAGGGGAACCGCAGCCTGAGGAAATTGTGAAAAGAACACCTACAAATTCATTATAACAGATAATCTCAAGGTCGATCTCAGCCAGAGCTGCCAGTGCTTGGATCTCCGGCCGTCGAAAACTTTCGTGCACTTGGGCGAAGCGGATCAAGTATTCCATTGCGATGCCACCGCGCCAAGATGCGGCCTTTGATCCTGGATAGACGATGTACGGGCAATCAATTACTGCTAAGTTTGCATGAGCAGGTAAGAAAGAATGAGTCCAGTCTAGCCTTGGCTGTATGGGGCGTCAGATGTTGGTTGTGTTGACTGCGATGGACTTTTTGTTCGATTCTCCTACTTTGCCGCGAAACGGGATCTGCTACTATCGGACAAACCCACACTGTAGGGAATGAACAGAGAAATGAGGACGATACGCTACCACAACCCGTCCCTGTACTAAAATCATCTAGATCACGTAGAAAGCTACTCCAGTGACCTCAAGGACTATTCTTGGTGAGGATTTCGCATCTTGCTAGCTCCAGCTCTTACGTACTTCGTAAAACAAGGAAATACATGACAACATATCCCTTACTGAAGTTGACCTTCAGTATAACCTAGTATAACCTCTGACAGATGATACTGCAAGATACGAATATTAGAATAAACCCACAGACCTGCGCCATCCCTAACCGATAGACAGTAACAAAATAACCATGACAAGACTCCGCCGCTATGCGCCCACAACCTTCAATACATATCGTGAATCATATCCGTCAACCCGAGTAATCTCAACCTTCTCATCGAGGGGTATCATGTCATGTTTCAAGTCCCACCCGGCCCGGCGAGACAGCTCGGAGACTACCACATCGCAATCACCCAAGAGGTCAATATCGAAGCACGTATGCGTCACAGGCTACACACTGGGTCAGTTCCAAGGCGACAGACGTCCATGAGATTGGAGCGTAACTCACAGTACGAGAAATGTAGATCTGAGGGACATGGCGTGGGAGAACACCCGGGACTTCAGCCACAGGTGCTACTTTCAACGATGTACCAATCACGATGACCAAGTCCACTTTATCGCGGTCATGGTGAAGCAGACGATGGCCGAACTCGTCGGGCAAGTCCTCGCCAAAGAATGTAATGTCAGGCTAGATAGCAATTAGCTGTCAGTTGCCATTAGGACCACAATGGTTGACGCTCACCTTCATAACACCGGGAGTGGGAATCTCGTAATCTTCCTCCTCCGAACTGTCCTCGCCATCCTTCTTCCTGCTCTTCTGCGTTCCGTTGGACATCCGTTTGCGTTTGAGTCCCTGCGGCTTCAAAGAATCGTCTTCGAGCCTCTCTTTGCAAGCCATGCATTCGGGAACAATGCCTTTCTTGATGTCGTCGAAAATCTCTTCGCCTTTCACTTTGTGATGACACTTGACGCAGGTAGCTGTCGCAAAAGAGCCATGACATTGCAGAATTTTCTCCGGCAGAATACCTGCGTTGGCCTCGATGTTGTCGATGTTTTGAGTGTAATTGGTCAACAGTTTCCCTTGATCCTGAAGGAGCTTGATGAAGGCATGAGTGGGCGAAAATTTCTTCTCCGTAGGCAATATATCCTTCGCGATTGAGAAGAAAATATTTGGATCCTCACGAAACACATGAATATCAAATACCTCCTGCGGGTCACTTAGGCCCAGGTGTTCTAACTGAGAATAGAGTCCGGTATCTTTCGAGCGGAAATCGGGGATTCCAAGACTCGTGGAGATCTTGAGAAATCGTCAGTACCAACGAAGCCAAACAAGCACCTTTGATCTGAAAACTTACACCTGCGCCAGTCAACACAATGATGTTCTTGGACTCCTTGAGCAACCGGACGGCATCGTCAATTGTATTGTATTGAGGAAGCTTCGGCCGCCTCGAGAACTCGCGCGAAATCCCGATCGCCAGAAGAGGGTGATATGCTTCGTCACGGGCCCCTTCCAGGAAAGCTGGCGGCATGATTCCAAACGCAGTACATAACTTCTTCGCGGTGACAGTATCACGAGCGATCGTTTCCTCAACGAATGCAGCTTTTCCGATTTCATGCAGTCGTTCGCGATAAGCAATGGCTTCTTCTAGAGTGCAAGCACCCGGCACTGGTCAAACTAATGGTTAGTGGAAAGACACTACTGAAGGGAGTGGCACGTATAAGCCAGGCGCATAAAGGAGCGTACCGCCGTCGCGAAGTTGCTCATCCTTCAGTATTTGAATCGCATCTTCGTACAGGGACTGAGTTTCCCATTCCTCTCCAGAGTCATCACTATCAGACTCGTACTCAGAGTGGGATGCCTCGCCCACCACAGCAGTCGTATCTTCGGCCTTCATCGTCCCTTCCGTCTCCACGGCAGCCATATCAACGGCTTCCACTTCGACCACCGGATCCTTCAACGACGCGCTCTCCCCGCCGGGCACTGATATTACGTCCATCCTAAATATAGATTGGACACTTCCGGCTGCCTCTATGAGGGACCTTCACTCACATCGAGCTTTTTGCCACTCAAAGTCGGTCGCTGGGATAAATTTGGTTCTGGGTATCTCTGAGTAAAGCGGTCGGAGAGGACTTAATCCGATTCCGACTCCGATATTGAGTGACAAAGGAGTCAGGGATCATTGATATAGCAAGCAGTTAACGTAATCGGTAAGCGAGCGGATCACGCAACCGAGCGGATCACCAAACCATATCATATCGAAAAGGAGGGCTATTTTCAACCTATTAAACAACTCTGCATTACCAAAACTAACTATTCTTGCGCTGCGGACATTGCAATCGCTTATGGCCTAGAATATGGCAGTCACTGCAGCGTGGGGGTGCCCGTTGAGGGCGTTGTTCCGCATTTACTGCCTGCTCTGTAGGGATAGTTGGGATAGCTTCAGCAGCCTAATTCCTCTGTTGAATGAACTCCTAGCCTTCCTGGATAGAGAATCCCTCTGCAGCTTCTATCTGCCTCCTAGATTGCTTCCTATTTTGAAGCTGCTTCTCATGTGCGGCACGTAGATCACGATTTTCCTTTGCAAGGAGGATAGCGTTATTCATTGCCATCTCACACCCCTTGATAAGCTGATCTAGCGCAGCCTTAGTAGGCGTAGGAGGACTATATGTACGCTCCCTGAGTAGCTTCTTAAGTGTACTTTCCTGCTTCTTCAACTGCTCGAGATTATATGGCGTTTTCGGGATGGAATCTGTTGATTGGCTGCCTGGTGGTGTAGGGGTTTTAAGCTGGATATTAAGCTGACTGAGCACTCGATCTGGATTTAGTGGTATTAATCCAGTTGCTGAGAAGCCACTTTTAATATTATCTGATGAAAAGATTGCTGTATGAGCCTGCGGATAGGCCTCAAGGAAGTCAAACTTATCAATATAGTTAAAACCAAGTCGCATCTTATCCTCAATCAAGCGGCCATACGCGTGTTTAAGTGGAGAGAAACAGCCAACATCCAGAGGTTGGAGGAGATGTGATGAATGTGCAGGCATGCAGATTGGAATAACATTATTCTCAGTGCAGATTTGATCAAACTGAGGAGTTAGATGGCTCCCATGGCCATCAAGAATCAATAGTTGATATCTACCAGTTGTACGACTGGTAGTAGCAGGAATAAAGACTTTTTGAAGCCATCTCAATCCAATCTGATCAGTCGTCCATCCATTCTCGCTGACCTCAATCCGCCAGTCTGCTGGTAAGGCTGGATCTTGATACCAGCCCTCAATATGGACCTTTCCTTTGAAGATAATACATGGTGGAAGCACCCATCTAGTAGAGTTAATACACTCTATAGATGTAACCCATTCGCGGTTCCCTGGCTGGATAAGAAACGGCTGACCAAGCATCTTAGCTCTTGTCACTACCTTAGTAGTAGCTACTAAGCCCATTGCGAAGCCAGTTTCATCAAAGTTGTAGATATCTTCAAGTGCAATCCCATACTGCATTATTGTGATCTGGACACGATTGAACCATTCTTGGATGATCTTTGGATCTTCACATTTAGCACGCTGGTGATTATAGCGCCTAGAGAATTGGGTTTTGATCTCATCATGCTGATTAATGAAGTTATATACCCATTTCTCTCCAACAGTCTGGGTAGGAGTTGAACCACGCTGCGCCAGCAGAATATTTGCCATTTCTCGCACATGGGATGGTCGGGGAGCTGCTCCACGTTGATCCATGGATAGAATCCATCTAATAAGTGATTCCTCTTCATTCTGAGTCATTTTATGACCATTTGCGCGTGATTCGGCTCGAAAAGTATGCCCTTTTAGGCGCCGCTGGAGGGTGGTATAAGGCATATTATAGATACGCGCAGCTTCACGAATATTAAGGATTTCCTTCTTTTTCAAAGCTGATACTGCAAGTAGGACCCTTCCCTCCTGTTCAACTGAATTTTTTGAGTTTGTACGCGCTTTTGGTGGCATGGTGGCTGGCTGAATACTGCAGCTTTTGAAATGGAAGTCAAAACGCGTTTTGGTGATCCGCTCGGTTGCGTGATCCGCTCGCTTACCGATTACGTTAAGACTGGCGTTTACTGGTCCAAGGCTGGTCCACAACAGTCTTGGGAGTCGTCGAATAAACACGGCGATTTCTATAAGGCCCCCCATTGTTAACGGAGATAAATCCAGCGTGGCTTCTTCTGCGCATTAATAAAATCATCTCTATTGGTATCATGACAGATATTCATCAAACATAATGACTTGTAACTTTTTATCAATCCGCCATCTCGTGGTCTTCATCTGACTCGTCCTCAATCTCATCTTCCCAGTCCCCTTCCCCTTCCTCCCCCTCGGCATCCTCGGCGTTGCTGTCATCTTCCATATCCTCGCCTATTTCTTTGTTCATCTCTTCAACCAGCTCAAGAGCATGCTCCTTGAGTCTTTCATCTTCATACTGGACCAGGTCGTAGAGGGTCAAACTCTGTTTCAACCATTCGCGACTGGCGACAAGGGAAGCTTGTCGTTGTAACTCGGGCGATGCTTCTGCCTCTGCGTCCTTGGGGGCCTGTCGCTTCTCTGCGAGAAGATAGAGACACCAACCACCCAGGTACCATGCTTCCACGCTCTGGTCATCTTCCAAAATCAAACGTTCCAAGACTTCGAGGGCCTCCAATTCCATTGCAACTTCCATGAGTAGACGCGCAAGACTAACTCGAGTTGCAAACTCCGGTACCTTTGAATCTTCAGGAGGCAAGTCTTTCCATAGCTCAAGACTTCGGGAGAGTGCGGCTCGGGCATCATCTTGTCGTAATTGGGATATCCTGATGGATGCTAATGTCTGGAGGACTTCAGGCGCTTGAGGGTCAACCAAGAGAGCTTCCGTTATGAGAGATTCGCACTGGTTTTCGGCATCTTCTTCCCAACTGGAGGCTGTCAGATTATACCAACAATGAATATGTAGGGTAAAATGCTACTCACGAGAGATCTGTCATATAGATTTCAGCTACTCCGCAGAGTGCGTTCGCCATCTTCTTCTTCTTTTCTGCCAGCTCAGTAGCAGTCTGAGGGTCCTGCTTTTCCTCCAACTGCTGGATGATTGTTCTTAGAGCCGAAACACCTTTCTCAAACCACTGAACACTATCCCTCCCTCCGGCTTCGCTCAATTGAGCCAGCCATAAAAACTTCTCAGCGCCGCCCCCTTCGGACTCGGGTATTGTGCCATTCGGGTCGAGCTCCACCGCACGTAGAAAGCATTCTCTCGCAGCATTGATATCACCGAGCTCGACATAGATCTCGCCAATAGTGTTCAGGGCTGATAGTTGAGTGGGGGAATTGGCGGGTGCAGAATTGAAAGCCTGCTGAGCTGCTGCAAGCGCTGCATCTGCTTGTCCCGTTTGAAGTAAGACGACCGCTTGCTCAAGGAGTGTCGCAGGATCTTCGGTCATTTTCTGTTTGGATACTGAACCGCCAGCTCGGAGAACGGACTTTTCGCGCGACTTCGAAGCCTTCTTCTTGTGAGGTCTAGATTTGCCCATGATATCTTATTGGGCAGGTGTGTCTTGAACGTACTGTAGAATTGTTCGTGAATATAAGATGTCAGTTTCAAATTATATAGATTATCATAACAAATGTCCAACAACGTGGGCTCTGTCAAGTCTGTATTTGAGATAGGCGGAGAAGCATTGAAATTATTCCCTTTTTTGGATGAAATAATTTTGGTCGTTTCTTATCTGTTTGCCTGGTTTGCATGCGGGACCGCAAGATCGTCTATGGGCATTCCTCCAAGCTTGATAATAGCTGTCAGATGAGTATACTTTAAGTCTTCTGGGGTCAAGACTTTGAAGCTAATTCGAAAGTCCGAGTGCTAATATTGTTTGCACAACTGTCCTTACTGTGCATCTGCTGCGAAACCTACTCGCAGTACTCCACCAACGACTAGCACATTTGAAGCAGAATGGGCCGTGAAGACCAGGTCGAGGAGCGCGAGGTGCTCGACTCCATTTTTCCCGAAGAGATTACAGGTTGGGCTTTCGCTGTCTTTATTCGCAATTGCGATCTTGAATGCACTCGGCCGCTGATTGTGAATTGACCCTCAGATATTTCCGACACCGCATACCGGATATCGATTAACTTAGACACGCCCGAAAATGACGCCCGAGATGAGGAAGAAACCGAGCAGCCAGTCCTGATTCTTCAGGTATCATACCCACCAGAATATCCCGACGTTGCCCCGGACCTGGACATCTCGGCCCCTCCAAATGCGCCCAAGCACCCTCTGCTAGACATCCAGGAAGATCGTGATCGGCTCCTTGAAGCTTTACAGCCAACTATCGAGGAAAACTTGGGAATGGCTATGGTCTTCACTCTGGTCAGCACTTTGAAAGAAAGTGCCGAACTGCTCATGGCTGAACGGGCGAACGCTGTCCAGGCCGCGAAAGAGATGGAAGCTGCGAAGGCAGAAGAGGAGGAGAATCGGAAATTCCAGGGCACAGCGGTGACTCCTGAAACATTTTTAGAGTGGCGAGAGAAGTTCAGAAAAGAAATGGAGGAAAAGGAGCAGAGGGAGCGCGAGGAGAAAGAGGCGGACGAAAAGAGGGCAAAGAAGGCACTGGTCAAAGAAGAGAAGCTTACTGGCAAGCAATTATGGGAGAGAGGTTTGGCAGGGAAAGCAGACTATGATGAGGATGATGAGGATGCTATTCCGGCCGCTGTTGAGAAGATGAAAATTACTGCATAAAGAAGTAGTGCTGGTATATCTGGGTTGATTTTGCTCCAGCATTCACCTGTACATATCTGGATCTAACATTGAATACACTTGCTGCGAGTAGCGCTGGACATTTTGAAGAAGCACGCATGTGATAACCTCACCGATGACTTTGTAGAAGGTTGAAGTATTCCACCTATTGACACCGTGGTATCCGTATGATTCGTACCATGCCATAATTGGGCTAATCTGGCTGTCCCCAGGACGAAAGGTATGATTGGACCCGGGATAGACCGGTCGATCAAACCATACCAGTTAGATGCATGCTCATACCACAAGCTGCAACAAGGGTAGTAGCTGGTTGCCACTAGTTTCTCTAAGGATGACCACCCAATTTCATGTTTAAAGCACTTAGAGCGACGCACTAAACGTCCGCATCAAGTATTATGGAGGTGAAATGGTCGGCCCACATTCACTCAGCATCATAGACGTTTCGATGCTGTTGGACTTCTCGCACAAGCGAGCTGCTCCGGTGAAAAACTGTCAGTTGAGCTTACTGCAGCCGAATGAGAGGGCAATCTCTCGTGTAGTGGATGAGGATATGAAGCTTCGCAGAGCGCAAAATCCAGGACATGAAGAGTGGCCTGCGTAGCAGGGAACATTGCTTCTCTGGTTCGACCCTTCATCTTTGGGTTGACACCTGTGTTGCTTCTTCCGCAGCCAATTTGCGCTCCGCAAGGACGACTTGCCACATCGCCTCGGCAAGCTTCTTATTCTTTAAATCTGACTCCTTTAGCTGCGTGTTCACCTCGGCTAAAGCTTTCTTGATTTCTCCAGCCCATGTCTCTGTCTCTGGCCGACCAAGAGTCAATTGATCCCACTCATCCTCGTCCTTGGCGAATAGTATTTCAACACCGAGCTTGTCCCGGCGCTCTATCCGACGCCAGCGCTTATCGAGTTTCGTCCGAATAACTCCGCTCAGATTCTTGGGCTGGGGCTTCTTGATGCGCAGAAAAGGGATCCCCCGCGCGCTGACGAGCACGGGGACCCGACGTCTTCCATTCACGACGGGTCGGGGCCGGGAAAGGATGGGAGTGGCGTCCGGATGCCTTCGCGCAGTCATTTCTTGAAAGCGCCTCGATTCTTCTTTCTTGAGTTCTCTCTTGGATAAAGGCTTTGGTTGAACCGTGCTAGCTAATGCTTTCTGGAACTCAGTGGTCTGTTTTTTAATCGATTGGCTTTCTAGGATTAGTGTCGCAATACGGTGGCGGTCATGTTCATTGCCCTGAGACGCTGAATGTAGTAAGTCGAGAGCCTGGCAGATTGAACGGACAGTGTATTAGTGGTATTGTCACAGAAGACGGCACTGAGCGACTGAGTGCGTACCTCATATCCAGCTTTCAGGGCATTTGCCGTCTGTGACGGACTTTGAAGGCTTTTATACTTATGGAACTTTTGCTGGATTAGCGACTTGGATGTTTGGAGCTCAGGTACTGCACCTGGCAATCTGCTGCACTGGCGGAGGAGTGCTCGATACAGTGCCAGACCTGCAGACGACTGGTTAGCTTATGTGCCAAATATGCCTCGTAATAATAAACGATCTTCTAAAACGGTACTCACAAGCATATCGATGGGTCCCTAAGGATTTTGGGACGATGAGTCGATGCATAGCTTGATCAATTTGACAGTCAGTACTCCGTAATAATTTGTTCTCTTTTAATCTCCAGAACATGTGATTATGGACAAAACAATTATCACGTGATGAGTATTGAGCTATATAGGTATGCTTGACATTCGCATATTGTTCAGTCAAATATACTCGGATGATCTTGTCATCTATCAGTGTGAGGTACTTTTCACCTGTTATCAAGCTATCTTGTCCGGGAGCAGTCGTTACGGTCTCCATCGCGTCTTTTTCCTGATGCCGAACCTTCGGAAGCATGTCTGGTTCCGTCGCCTAGGTCTATACAGGTTGGACGGAAATAACCGCTGACCGAAACACTAAATATGAAGCCACATTACTGCCATTGTCGCTGTTACAAGCATAGGTTCAGATAGAATCTCTGGCACGTTTCGTATTTTAATTGCTTGAGAAATGGGCTTCTAACGAAACCACGCCAATACCTGCTGATATGCATAGACCGTACACGCTCTAGAACTCAATGTAGTAAGGAGAGAGACCTAACGTAAGAACCGACCTGTTACTCCAATGATCATTGTCTGATCCATGTACAAGGGCGATAGACTCAGAAGTTGGTGCCTTCTGGGGGCTGGGGAAGCTTCTTGTGTTGTGGTAGGGCCATGTATCTGAGCGATTGGTTAGCCTACTCTTGCAAGGTAAATGAAAGGTCTAATACGCGCCTTCTGATCTCAAGTAGGATCGTCTCCATGGTATATTCCCGTTTCCACTGAGCCAGACAGGGGAGTTTGGCGGGATCGACCTAAGCGATGATTAGGATATATCCTCATCGATTGGAAAGTAGTGGGCCAAGGTTCATACTTTTCCCGTTTTCTGGTCGACGCATGGGATGTTGACACGAGAAATGAATTGGATGGTTGGGGGGTTATCGGGATAGTCAGGACCGCAATGGATCTGGACACTGTATATCCGATTCTCATGGACGCTCTATTTTCTTAGGTCAGCTGGCTTGCAGGTCTGACAATCGGAGAGAGAGACAGAGGACGAACATGGGGTGGGCCAAGAATGGTGCCGTTCCAATTGCTCATCATCATATCCTCGCCATCCGCAAGACCGTAGGAGCACGCCTCTAAATTGGAAAGCATCATGATATCAGCGGGATGATGCGTCATGACAGTCTAGACTGGTCGCATGCTCACCTGCTCCCAAGCCCTTCTCTCCCTTTTCGAGCTCCTCAAGGAGCCTGAAGTTTCTTGGAATCTTTGCGGCCATTGCAGTGACTGTTGTTGAAGAGGGGACAATACGAGTTCTGTACTCGGACAAAAAGTTGGCTGGAGAGAGCGAGATTATCCTACCTTATCAAGGCGGTAGGAAGAGGGGCACTCTGCAATGCACTACTAATTTTGGTTAGCCCGTGTGCCTGAGGTGCTTGTCCCGGCTGCCTTGATTTCAAAAAGAGTCATCTCACGTGATGATAACGACAGCCACTTGTATCACGTGGGGTCGGCATATCCACTGATGTCTTGGCATTCCCTGGAGAAGCCACCTAGTACCAGATAGAGCTAAGGTATCTATCACAGGAACGGTGTATGTGGATCAACGCGATTGCATTGCCTTTGCTAAGTGGCT
Source organism: Aspergillus fumigatiaffinis (assembly GCA_012656285.1). Classification (NCBI taxonomy): domain Eukaryota; kingdom Fungi; phylum Ascomycota; class Eurotiomycetes; order Eurotiales; family Aspergillaceae; genus Aspergillus; species Aspergillus fumigatiaffinis. Next base: position 39,331 of record JAAAPX010000070.1, on the reverse strand, counting down.
GCAACACAATTATCTTCTCTCTTCTACTCCTTGACAGATACATGGTTGTTATACGGGAAGTAAAGTGCTGAGTTCCTGTTTCCGGCCGGGAATTTCTTAGTCTCCTTACAGTCCACTAAATCCTCCATGAACGAATATCGGATTCAGCGAACACCTGATCGCCAGTAGGGAGAAAAGTCAAGGAGATATTCCTCGGACTGGTAGCGTTGGGCATGGTGCGACTGTACACATTGGTCGGAAATGTCCTCACAGTTCTTGCAAACTGAACTCTTGAATCTGATTCAGGAGTCCAAACGGAAGAATTCTGACTTGCGAAATGTTTGCTTCCCATCTACTAGAGGAGGTTTCATGAAACTCAAACTTACTGACGGCTTAGGCTGCTGAGGAGTCACTGAATGATTTGAAGGCCTTGCCTTCAACTTCCGAGGCTCAGATATCTGCTGGTGGGTGTCAAGCAATGCCATATGTCGCCCTTGTTGCTGCTTGGGAAGATTACTGAGTACCCAAGAGATCTTGTGCGCAAACCCAGATTTGTCGATCCATTTATTTTAGCCTGCCATAGTCGACATGCAAAGCTTGCCGGAATCGGAGTTGTCTGCTTGCAGAGACTTGTGGCTTCACGGTCTCTACCTTCTGAGAGGCTGAAGGATGTCCTTGGGGGATTGAAAGAGACCACTAGCCTGAGTAAGCAGTCATAGCTTATAGTCGTTCAAATCACTAACTCGATCAGGCCTGGATATCCAACTCAAAATTTTGCAGTCCTTGCCCTCACTTTTGCAGCATTATTCCAATGACCTAGGAGGAGAGCTTCTTGCAAGTACATTAGAAATATGTGCTACGCTGCAAGCAAGCAAAACTCTTGCCGTATCTAGCACAGCAGCGGCCACTCTTCAGCAGTTAGTAGTTTCGACTTTCGAACGAGTTGCTGAAGAAGACAGTTAGTTTTTCCTTTGTTCGGCCTGGCTTATTATGTCTGCTGACGTATCTTCAGAAACTCTCGATGAAGGCAAGCCACGAGTGACAATCAAGCTTGAAGCTGACTCCGTGAACATCGGGTACTCTGCGTACGATGCATTGCGGGTAAGCACCACACTCCTACGCGTATTCGGACTTCATTGACATAGCGCGTAAAGGTCTTGGATGACCTGTGCCGGCTTGTAGATGGCGAGCAATTGCATTTTCTGCGTATCAACTCACTTTCTCAAACGTTCACATTGGAGCTCATCGAGAGCATTCTCACTAACAGTGGACACTTATTTGTTGGTCATGCGGAGCTCACGCATGTTTTGCGGACTCGGCTCATGCCAATGACAGTCAGGTACCTCTCTGAGAGGCACGGCTTTGCCCTTACCAGCCGCGTTGCTCGGATTCTTCTTATACTTCTCAAGCGTTACATGTCTCTTCTGACAGCCGAATGCGAGATGGCTCTTGGGTTGCTGACTCACCTTCTCGAACCCGATGGAACGTCGCCTTGGAAAAGAGTACTCTGCATGGAAATTTTTAGAGGACTTTATGCCGAGGCGGGGCTAGTTCGGCTCATTTATTCTCTATATGACGGAGAAGACAACAGGAAGAATATTCTCAGAGATCACATGGCCGCTCTCGTTCGTCTAGCGTCTGAGAAGCCTTCATTGATTGGAGTCAGCAGTCGTTCAACTGTACCCTTGCGAGCTGAACATGCACGATCCATAACAGAAGAGCAGATAACACTTGAAGCCGGCGGAGTTGCTGGGGTTATCGGGGCCACTGGGCCTTCTACTGAGACTAATTTCCAGGGAATTAGCAGTCAGTGGAGCACAGTCCGCACGCCGTACATCGAGCTGCTTGACAAGACCGATCCGCCATCTCCCCCTGAAACATACATCTACAGCCTAGTGCTCAATTGTATCACCTCATTTGCAGAAGGGCTGGCGAAATTCATACTTCCATTAACTGTCCCAGACTCAAAGCAGAAGCGGAGAAGTCGGATTACGAGCCCCGACAAAAGCAATTCTACTAAGCCTGCACATAATCTTCAGAAAATGGATTCCAGCACAACTATACACCGATCGAATTCCAAGAAACTCGCGATACCTCTTAATCCCTTGGACCTAGATTCTCACCCTCAATTGACAGCAATCAAGGTCTGCGCCGGCATCATTGAGAATTGCTGGCCTGCTATACTTGCAGCCTGTTCGACGTTTCTCTACGCTTCGTTGGACGAAGAATACTATCACAATCTTGTTCGATCTTTTCAGAAGCTCGCTCATGTTGCCGGCCTTCTCAGACTGTCCATTCCGCGGGACGCCTTTTTGACTACTCTAGCGAAGGCTACAATGCCATCTGAGATGGCTGGTGCTTCGACTGCAGCTGCGCCAGATTCCCACAGCATTACCGCCATGGATGAAAAACGCAAGGGCGGCGCGGTGTCCCTTGTTAGCTCCCCATTTCCTGCGGACGGCCCGAGAGCATCTGCGGAAATTGCTTCATTGTCACTAAGCACCAGAAATCTGCTGTGCCTGCGTGCTCTCTTGAATCTGGGGATTGCCCTCGGTCCCACTTTAGACCAGCCGGCCTGGTCGATCATTCTCGGAACACTGCAGGATGTAGACTTACTCGTCGGCATGGCCTCCAGCAAAACAAATAACTCTATTAATAATGCGGGTGATGTATCAGGCGATATGTCTAAAGCCAACCTCGGGGCAGAAATTACAGCTGTTCAAGCAGCCTCTGCAAAATTGTTCGAGAGCACTGGCGACTATCCGAGCGATTCGTTCGACGGTCTCCTGATTGCTCTCCTTGACCTCTCCGGCACGACTGAAGAACCAGTTAAAGATGGGCCATCTGAAAAGATACCGGGGATTCCTAACTCCTCACCGTCGCAAAAGCACGTCGGTCGGGCACGGAGGAACAACCGGGGTGTGTCCTTTGTGGTCGAAAAGTCCAGAGTGCGGGATGAAGAACTGAAGTTTGTCTTGGACAAAGCAAAAGAGCTCGCCCAAGCAAATCTTGAACGCTTGTCGTCGTTGGCCGACACCGACCGCGGCGTCTGGCAGCTGCTCACTGAGCGGTTGATTGCCACCGCCGCAAACCCAGAGATAAGCCAGAGACTTCGTCTAAAAGCGAACGGTGTACTCAGCTATGTCGTATTTGAGACTATGAAGCAGAGAGACGATGCTGATGATTCAGTCCGAAACGCGCGTCATATCAGAAACCTGGAAACTCTGAACATGCAAGTCTCGACGCTCTATTCGGTTAACGCTTGCATGCCAGGGTTACCACCCTCTACCTCCGTCATAGAGATTCATGAGCAGAGTCTGGAGACATTAAAGAGTATTCTGGAGCAGTATGCAGAGTCTTTCAATGATGGATGGACGCTTGTCTTCAGTCTGATATCCAGTGTGTTCGGAGACGCTTCTAACGGCGACAGCGCGACAGCGGCAGGAGATACCTCTAGCAGGGCGCGTGACACACGCTCGGTAGCCGATTCGCCTCGGCTCGTACGTGCTGCATACAAATCTCTGCAGTTAGTCGCTTCTGATTTTATCGCTCTCTTGCCACGCCAATGCCGGTTGGACCTCGTGAATTCATTATCCCGTTTCGCTTTACAGCAAGAGGACTTCAATATCTCATTGACAACGACATCGTCTTTCTGGAATGTATCTGATTTTCTGCAAGGGCAAATTGAGGAATTCTGCATTGAGTCGCATGTCGAACTCTCAGTCAGCGAGGAGGCACTCTCGACTCTTGCAAGAGTTGATGAACCCTCGGTCTCACGAAATGCGCTGTGGCTGCTGCTTCTGCTTAGGATTGTAAGCCTTGCGAGGGATAGCAGGCTGGAGATCCGAAACTGCGCGATTCAGACCCTTCTAAGGATTTTTGATGCGTACGGGCAACAACTTTCACCCAAGGCATGGCGTCTGTGTCTGAATCGTGTTTTGTTCCTAATGGTTGAGGCCATCGAACTTGAACTCGCAAATTCTCGGGCAGCGGAGAAGGCCAGGGGTTCTGAGATGGTTCAGTCTTGGATAGAAACAGCAGTTGTCATGATCAACGGGTTTTCCGGTCTGATAACTACATTTTTCGAGCCTATTGTCGGAGACGATGCCTTTGACGCTTCCTGGGAACGTCTCCTGGGATATTTGCACAAGCTTATCAGATCGAACTTCCTGGAGCTAAGTGAAGCGGTATTCTCCAGTCTGGCAAACATCCTTCTTCGGGCGCAGACGGCAAATAATATGAGCAAGAAGGCTCTGGAACTCGCTTGGTCGCTGTGGGTTGCTGGCCATCCTGCTCCCAGGGACGACATGATTGACCTCGGACGCCCAAATCAGGATGCATCATCTGCATACTTGCAGGCATTTCAGCAATTGTATGCCCTCTATAAGGACGATCTAGGGGATGGCCATATTGAGCATATTCTCCATCATTTGCGCCTCCTCGCTTGGAACTCCGTCTCATCTCCTTATTCGCCGGACGTGGATCGGGTTTCGGATGTACAAGCAGTTATCATTGACTGTGTGAAACTGCTATGTTCAGATAAGCCGGAGGCCCAGCCAAAGATCGTTTTCTGTCTTGCTGACTTCGTTGATTCCGCATTGACAAAATGGACCCTAGATTCAGATTCGAGAAGGCCAACTTTTGTTGCGTTCTCGAAAAGCGCTGTAGAGCTCCTGGGCTGGTATATTGCTGCCTTTGGTATCAGGGAAGATATCTTCTCCAATGGCTCTCTATCTTCTGCCTTGGAACATCTTGGGAACCCAATTGTTCAAAGATACGAGTGGCCAGGAAAAGACCGAGATCCCAGTTTATGGCAGAAATCGACCACTGCAGTGCTGGATATTCTCCATGTGGCGGTTCCATACGTCGAAAAGCAATACGAAAACGCAAATTTGGAAGAGATCTCGCGGTTCTGGAAGTGCGTGGTAGACATTGCGAACGGCATTGCCTCTGCGAAAGGTTATCGAACCCGTTCAATTCCCACAACAAAAATCCACGCAGATGAAACCTTCGATATCGATGCTATGAACAAGCTCAAGTCTATCATCATTCCATCTCTAGGCGCATCCATCATTCCAGACAATATTCGACACCAATTCGCACGTACGATATTCAACTCCTCGTTCATCTACCAACAACAGCGTTTTGGCGCTCCTATCAAGTATTCGGAGAAGGAGCCTTTGCAGGGTCTATATGATATCCGGCCTGGCCGGACCTTTGACCCACCGCCAACCCCACGTGCTCGGATGGCATACGTTCTGATCGACACGCTATTTGAGCTCGCATCAGCCCCCCAGCCCAGCAATGATGATGCATCCAGACAAGAGGCCAGCAGTACGGAGCAAACGAGAGCCCGCGTTCTACTCTCGCGCTCTGTCTCCCCGTATCTCATACTCCGATGCGCCGTGTCCGTGAAGGCGTACATCGCGGATCAGCCACTCCGCGGACTCATGCCGCAGCCCACACCGGCGCGCAAGGCGCTGCTACATCTTCTCCGCGGCATGATCGATTTGCGGAGCGAACCAACTGCCATACCTCCTCCGCCTATGATCAGCACAGTGGTCATGTCATCCGACGACTCAAGCCAGGCTGGAAATGAACATCACAAGAAACATCTGGAATGGATATACCCACTCGTTGTGAAGGCGGTGCAGGTCGCTGGGAGGGAAAAGGATGACGGAGAGGTTCTCCAGATTCTTGGAGCGGCTTTAAAACGGGTCAGCAATGATGTTTAATCTGTATATTTTACATTTTGCGCTATAGATCATTCCAAATAGATCTCGATCGTGTATACTTGTATAGGTAAGCATTCGCGGAAAGCGAGTGTTACATTCTCAACCATCATTGGGCACAGAGAGCTCCTTTATTTAAAGAATCAACCATAGACCATCAGCTACAGGGTCAGCTTATCTGATGGTAAGGATTCATGATAAGCACATGGTACGGATACAGAGTCAAATAGGGTATATGTACGGAGTAGAAGATGTCGCCAAATCTCAACAACTTCCATGAAATAGAAACGTTAAGCGAGACGCCATGCGACATACTCAGCCTACAGGCTAAGCAGCAGGGGCGGATACTCTCTGAGTGTGATATGATTCGCGTCCAGGTCCGGCCGTGGCTGAGCCTTCTGGTAGGGGCTGTTGCTGCTTCTGTTGCTGAAGAAGCTGCTGCTGCTGGATCTGTTGCTGTTGAGCGATTTGAGGGGTCGCTGCGATCTCGGGAGCTTGTCTGTAGAGAGTAATCTCGGACTGCTTGAAGTACCGACGGGCATCTAGACACAAGGAGTTCAGGTCAGTACGTTATCAAACCGCAGTGGGGTGCAAAAACTGAGAAAAACAGCTGGGTTTCGAAACAAAAACGTATGAAATGAAAACCGGGGGCTTAGTGGGGCCGCCACGCGAGCGTATCAACCAGGTGTGGCTTAGCGTGGGGGGTTTGCCGTTCGGAAAGAAACCGCAAGTCAGCCGGTCCGAATGACCACCATGACTGGTCCGAGGTGGTTTCAATAGCCGATCGGCTATTGAAATGTTCAGGTGGGATGCCGTGGGATATTATTGGGCAAGTGTGAACATATTGAAACCTCAGGTACCAATGCAGGTAGCAAACAACGCCGCGATAATGGTCATGCGCTTTCGAAGTCGCACGGACTGCCAGTTGGTTCGTCATAGGGAATCGATCGGGCAGATTCCATGCCAATGGAGAAAACATCCGAACAAGCAAGTGCTTTTTTATGTTCTGCTTACCTTCATCGATCAACACCAGGCTCAGATAGTATCTTGTGGAGTACTTTTTGTTGACATCACGGAAGGTGGGCGTCAGATCGAAACCACCCAGGAACAGACGAATAGGAATTGTCTCGCCTGGCCAAAGATCAGCAGGAAGCTCTTCCCATTTGTTCAATAACGTATATTGCTTTTTGTGGGGTGCCAGCAGTGTGACATGAAGCAGCTTCAGCCGGATGCGACTCACCTCGCGAAGGCGACCCGTCCATGATCTATCAGAACAACGACGTTAGCAGCCATCCCCTGTTTTGTGCCAAATCAACGGGCTGACCTACCTCGAACCGTACCAGCGTCTCGCTCTCGTTGTACTGATTTGGAGGAGACCCCGTCGTCTCACGTCGAATAATGGATAGTTCCATGTGTTTGATCTTCAGCCGCACGAGGAGAAAATAGATACGTCCCACGATGACATCTTTCAGGTGATACTTGGATTTGGAGTATTCAAACTCAATATGCAGGCAGTCTTCGATACCAACATCCATCTTGATCGGGCTGTTGGTTTCCGGGGGCATGCGATAAGAGTAGACCCAGAGATCCTTCTCGCGAATCACATCTGCCATCCGCCTTGAGACCGTTACCCGCACAAAGTACCGCAGCTTCACATTGATACCATTGTATGATTCGTATTGTTTCTCAACGTTCTTAAAGTTGAAGGGGAATGTCTGTGGGTGTTGCAGCTCTCCGGGAGCTGCAAGTTCCTGCACCAGCGAGAGAAATTCGTAATGGTTGCCTCGATCGTAGAACATCTCTGCTCAGCAATACGCTTGGTCAGTTCAAGTCTCAATCTCAACCACCAGTGGCAGTAAGTGCTGCAGTCTTTGAACAGGCTGGCTCCCATACCGATCGTGCCAATGAATTGCACCTTGATGCCTGTGTGTTCTAATCGCTTCCCATCCTTTGGTCGAACCGTAACAGCACCCTTCACAGACTCCCCATCCATGTAAAGAGGGACTCGCTCGCGGCGGCCCTTATCGAGCTTCACGTCCACTGTCTGGCGTTCATCGCTGTCTTCGAGCACGACGTCAATGTCGACGGGAGTGGAGAAGAACAGAGAAGTCATTTCGGAGGCCGGGTGGCAGGGTTTAGGATGGTTAAACCAGTTTGGAACTCGTGCACACGTGAAGTTCTTGCAGTCAAATCAGATAGGATCACACAATTGCCATGCCGCTTAGCTTCGCTCAAGCTTCCATCTGGGTTGTTGACCGCAGATGGCGATCCACGACTGCCTGACGGTTAGCCTGTCATATGGTGATTACGTAATATCCCGGCATCACAGTAGACGTTGTTCCATCAACCATAAACAGTTGCGTCTGTACATGCGGATGTCGTAGATTAACAGTTGAAGAATGTATGAGTCACTCTCCCCATGAGCCAGGGAATATGGACGGACCCGACATCTCCAGTGCTAGGAGCAATTGTAACATCCGATCAAGTTGTTACGCGCTACAGACGCTGACCAATGGACTACATACTTGCTCATGTCATGTCCGTGCTAAATTGGCTAAAGAGCAATAGTTGTGGATAACCACCTATCTCGAATCAGGGTCCAAGATGAAAGTAACGGGTGCAGTGTACCATGTCTTGAGCAGGTCAAAATACAGAAGTACGAGTACCTGGGGTATCAGTATTGCTACCGCATCTCGCCATCCGCCGCGAATATGTTTTTGCGAAATGGAGGGTAATGATAGTACAACTGATAGTCAAGAGGATTTCAGTACGACCTGGAACTCTCGAAGATAGGGGACGCGGAAAATAATGCAGTTTCCGACAGGTTCGACACGTCTTTTGTCCTGAGCTGGACTGGAACGAACGGATTGGGCAGAAATCCGCCAGCCTACCAGTAAGGCAACTGGAAACACATTTCCGGAGGCCTTGTTTCACGGAATATATTGCCTTCTTGAGGCTGAGACCCAGTCTCTCGATACCTGCCAAGGTCCATGTTCCAGCAAGGTTTGGATAAACACGGAGTATTCAATGCTAGAAACTTGAAGATGTTGGCCAGCGAATTGTTTGCATGCAAACTGGCGGGTTTCCCCGGATTGAGCCACGTCCCCCTGCAAGCCACAAGGACCCAAGATCAATCAATTTAAGCGGTGGGCCACATGGCCGGAACTCCTGTTGAAGCCAAAATACGGCTTTGACTGTTGAGTGGTGGAGTGTCGACACTCGACAGTTTGAAGAAAAGGCGGTATCAGACTAGCAGGTTCGCTCTTTTGAACCATAACCCTTGTTTGGAAGATGATTTTCTGCTGAGCGCCTATCAGGGTTGAGACGCCAAAGTACCTCCAGAAGTGCGAACTACTAGTCCGTCCATGATGCACTCATTATCGTTTGCCCCCTTGTTCCCTTGTCCACGGGATCAAACATTGGCAGATTGAAGTGTTGTCCAGCCATGCTGTATCATCGGGGATGCGTTAGAAGCGAATGAGCAACGCATTACAGAGTGTAGCTATGGATAGATCCTTGCGCTTTGATTGAATCCTCCCACTTTTGCTGTTGATGGTATTGAAGATCTCGCAGATTGCGTGGGGGAATATTCCGATTACAGAGTACGGAGTAAATACTAGGTGTACCCTTTTCGTTCTTACCATTAATTGCAATCAAAGTGCGATTTCAATATCGAAGAACTTCTGGCCAGGAGACAGATAACGGATAGATATTAGAAGGTTCTCATGTCAGGCCGCTACCTTATTTCCGTCAGCCCATGCTAGCCACAGCATCCTGGTATCTGGTTCCCGGAGATCATCTCTGAGTACTCTGTAGTCCCTGAGAGTTTCGTCTGTATTCCGCGTCCTTTGAATTTTGAACTGTATGGTCTTCCATTAAATTCAAAGAAATGCATGAAAATAACATGAGAAAACTGCTTTCCCAGTACATGGCCTACCTATTATGGTATAGCGTGGGGGCTTTTATGATGGGGGTTTGTAACTCTCTTGTAATTGTATTATTTGCTGTATCAGTCCCGGATCCCCGGTGCAGGGCAACCTTCTTTTCTACCCGTGACATCATGAAAAGATGGGATGACATGGGGACGTAACTTGGTACGTATTTGATGCACATCCGGAAGATACAGTCTTACAATTTGTGTATGGCGATATACAGCCTACTCAGCTGCTTCAAATTTTTAGAATTATTTCAGATAGTATTCTTCCCTTTTTCTTTCCATACTGCAATGGTGAGTGTCTTCAAAGCAAGGATAAGAATCCGATCTCCCACTAACACCCAAGCCGGCGGAACCCCCTTTCTTCTCGAATATCCCCCACCTTGTCGAATGTTTCACTGATTTCCCCCACTCGGCTGGCTGTAATCTATATTCCGTACTCTGTACGGTACCTTAAGGTTAGGCTATGGAGAAACCCAACACTGTAGGTAGAAGTTGTTCGGACTTTCCAGTCCAAAAGTCGTCGGAAAATTCCCGTTACGTCTGTATGATTCGATGTTTTTGAAACTCCAACTTGAAAGAAAACAACAGGTCATGTTTCCCTACAGGATCGGCTTTCGACATGGAAGTCCCCACAGACCCAGGTTTGATACTTAATATCCGTCTGCTGGATTTCTTCCTTTTATTTAGCCATTACTCCCTTGTCTCTTTCCCTTCTTCCCCTTATAACTTGCATGAAAGATACTGGTATTACCTTTGACCTGCAATCGCCTGTTCAACGACCTGTTTTGCTGCATATCACCTAGTTCAAAGCACTCGAGACACAAAAGCGTTGCCTTCCATATACATCCACCAACCCCAACAACACTCTCAAAAGTTGGTTGAACCATCCGGCACCACCCACCGAGTTCCGTGTATCACTAGAGCGTCATAGTCTTTGTTCCCTCTGCGGCTCTCTTGCGCAGTTGTCTTCTCCTTTCTGTTTGAGCCGTTCTTCTTCCTTTGTTCCACACACACACACACACACTATGCTCTCTGCTGGGGAAAGGCTTCAACCGCCTATAAATACCAATGCGGTTGTAGATGCCTCTCGGACACCAGTCACCAAAGTTTCTCTGAATCACAACTCGGCCACCTCAATGCGGACAGAGACATCCAAAGCAGAGAACATCCAACATATCTGGGTCGTCACCGGGCCTGCGGGATGCGGGAAAAGTACCGTTGGACGGATGCTGCAGAAGGAGCTGGGTCTGCCCTTCCTCGAAGGAGATGATGTAAGTGCTTTTCATACACCCGATATTGTATCTATGGCCTTTGGCAAAATGCGCAAGTCGAACTAACAAACACCCATACAGTTTCACTCACAAACCAACCGGGAGAAAATGGGCAATGGCATCCCTCTAACCGACGAAGACCGTTGGGACTGGCTCATCTCCTTGCGCAAAGCCGCCATCGAGGCTCTCTCCCCTTCACAAGCCAACAAGTTCCAACCTTCGTCCGGCGTCGTAGTCGCCTGCTCGGCCCTCAAGCAGAAATATCGAGACGTCATGCGCGTAGCCGCCTACGGCTCCCCCTCCGTCCAGATCCACTTCATCTATCTCAAGCTGGACAAGGACGTCCTGATCGAGCGTGTCAAGCAGCGTGATCCCTCCCATTATATGAAGAGCGGCATGGTCCACTCCCAATTGCAGGCTCTCGAGGAACCCCAGGGCGAATGGGATGCGCTGACCGTCAACGCTGATGGTCCCCGCGAGGAGGTTCAGAAGACGGTTCTTCAGTTGGTGTCGGAGAAGCTGGCGGAATACCAGTAACCGGATTATCATTTGTCTGCGTGGTTTATGATTTTGCTGTTTTTTGGCTGGGTTCAATTGCACGAATTGCATGGATCTCTTGCGCCGTCCGGTGTCTTTGGAGTTTTAGAGCTGCCTACTCATGCTTTTGGAAGCATCATGATCTGTCATTGTGTCTACGGAGTCCGCATCATATCCTGGAGTTCCCATCGGTTTGAATCTTTATGTCCTGTCATGGTGATCTGTCTGCTGTTATGATTCATGTACACAAGAGGGTTTCCCTGCGTTAGGCGTAGCTGATACCTTGACTAGAAAGATGATTGCCTTGTTTTCTACATCCTAACTTGATTCACATTGTTCTGAACGCTGGTATAAGCGGTTGATGGGAACTGACGTCATCATCGGTGGTTCCCTTGAAGCCGCCTTCCTTAGCCACACTGGGGGGGATTCACATCGTTCGCATAACTTTACACAGCTGACTTTAGCCTTGCAGGATATCATTATGATTCTAGATGGCTGAAGTTAAGCACATAACCATAGGGTGTAAACAACGGGGCTTCCCGCACCCCCAGCCGTACTTAATCCTCTTAGGAACCTCAGGTGTGTAGCATGTGATACAAACTAGTGTCCGCTTTGTCCATTGTTTACCTCCCTAGCCTAGATCGGCTAGACAGGGGGCTGATTGTACCAATTCTGTCGTCGCAAACAGCTGGCCTTTGTCTATTTTGTTTCTCTGGTAAATGAGTATACCTGGCATGCTGGTACTTGCAGCCCTCCGCCATGGACCGAATTGACAAGACGGATTACTCGCGCTGGCGCATGCTGGACGAGGATGGAAAGCACACATGGCATTATCTCGACGACGATGAAGCGGCTCGGAAATGGCCCCAAACACACGCTGATAAGTATTATCTAGGGCTTCCTCTGGTATCTCCACCATACGCGATTAACGTTCCCGCATGGCGCGTGCTCCAAGCAACCAATTCTAATTCGATGTGGGACAGGATCTCCCGGATCTTCCTACTGCTACTTCACCATTAGAAAGTGCGATTAATGGCTTGAAATTCTTTTCGAAACTACAGCTTCCACCGGGGAATTGGGGCTGCGAATATGGCGGGCCAATGTTCTTGCTTCCCGGGGTGGTGATTGCGTGGGTGGTGACGGAGACACCCATTCCGCCGGCCTATGCGACAGAGATTAAAAACTACCTGATTGCGCGCGCGAACCCGGTCGATGGAGGATGGGGTCTCCATTCAGAAGGCGACAGCACTGTGTTTGGCACATCGCTGAACTACACCGTGTTGCGGCTTCTTGGGGTGGACAGTGAGCACCCGGTCATGGTGCAGGCGCGAGGTCTTCTCCACCGGCTCGGAGGCGCCTTGAATGCGCCGCACTGGTCGAAGTTCTGGCTGGCAGTTCTAGGGGTGTGTGACTGGGAGGTTGTTAACCCTGTTCCTCCCGAGGCATGGCTGCTGCCGGACTGGGTACCAGTGGCCCCATGGAGATGGTGGGTGCATATCCGACAGGTCTTTCTCCCAATGTCGTGGATCTGGTCTAAAAGGTGGACGGCCGCGGAAACGGACGTTGTGAGGGCCCTGCGACGGGAGCTGTTTGTCCAGCCGTGGGAGAGCATCGAGTGGGCGGCACACCGCAATGACATTGCCCCGACCGATAATTATCATCCCAAGTCGTGGATGCTGAACTCAGTCAATTGGGTCCTGTCGAATATCTGGTCACCTTATCTTCGACCGAGAAGCCTGGCTACACGGGCCGAAGACTGGGTTAGTAAATTGATTGACATGGAGGATGCGAATTCAGATTATGCCGATTTAGCATCCGTGAATGGACCTATGAACATGATTGTTTGCTATATCCGCGATGGGCCCGATTCCTATTCTGCGCGTCGTCACCGGGAGCGCATGGAAGAATTCCTCTGGGTGAATAAAGAGGGGATGTTCGCCAACGGGACGAACGGTGTACAATGTTGGGACACAGCGTTCCTGATTCAGGCTGTGTGGTCGGCTGGTCTAGCTGAAGACGCGCAGTTCAGGCCCATGCTGGTACAGGCGCTGGAGTTCCTGGATCGACAGCAGATCCGCGAGAATTGTCAGGATCAGGACGTTTGCTATCGTCATTTCCGTAAAGGGGCCTGGGCTTTCAGCAATCGCGACCAGGGTTATGGGGTGAGCGACTGCATTTCAGAGGCGCTGAAGGCTGTTATTGTACTTCAGAAAGAGGCCGATGGATATCCACAGCTGCTTGAAGACCAAAGGATCTTTGATGCCGTGGACACGTTGCTCACTTATCAAAATCTGTCGGGCGGTTGTGCGTCTTATGAGCCGACCAGGGGAAGTGAATACCTCGAAATGTTGAATACGGCCGAGGTCTTTGGACGCATTATGGTTGAATATGATTATCCTGAGTGCACAAGCGCTGTGCTGACAGCTTTGGTGTTGTTCTCCAAACACTGGCCTGACTATCGGCGAGGAGAGATACAGACATTTATCCAACGGGGAGTGAATTATATCAGGAGGGCGCAACGCCCAGATGGCAGTTGGTACGGAAGCTGGGGAGTATGCTTTACATACGGCACGATGTTTGCTTTGGAATGCCTGGGATCAGTTGGGGAGACTTATGAGAACAGTGAACATGTCCGCAAAGGGTGCCAGTTTCTGCTTTCAAAACAACGCGGGGATGGTGGATGGTCAGAAAGCTTTCAGGTGAGTACTTATATCAATAAGCCCTACACTACCCCTATGCTCCGATAAGATATCCGAGAACTAACCCCATTCAGAGCTGCGAACAAATGACGTATATCGAGCATTCTATGGGGTCCCAAGTTGTTCAAACTGCATTCGCTGTCATCGCACTCCTGAGTGTCGACTACCCCGACGTTGAGCCTATCCACCGTGGAGTTCGCTTGATTATGTCTAGACAGCAGCGCAACGGGGAATGGCTGCAGGAGGGTATCGAAGGCATCTTCAACAAGAGCTGTGCTATCACATACCCGAATTACAAATTCATCTTCTCGATTCTTGCATTAGGCAAGTTTGGGAGAAAATACCCCCACCTCATGTAGGAGGTGGGACACGATGGATCAATCAATAAAGCAGTAAATATTGTCTTCCTTTTTCAATCGAGGACCCCGTAGATACCATGACTAAAGCTTGAGTCTTCACTTGATATATGTCATAGACAGACCGGATAGGGTAAAAGCAAGCATGTTGTATACTATCATCCGCTGCACGCAGCTAGAGAGGCGGGCAATCGGCCCCCAAGCCTATTATTATAGCCCGTGCCGGGCCGCCCGCGGGCCTGCAGAGTCTAACCCAAGGCTAATTGTTATTGTTCCCAGGTCCAATCTCCGCCTCGATTTGGATAGTCTGTCTGCATCATGATCTCATGTAGTTTGTGCTGCTCCCAAGTGAGGCAGAAGAGAAATTGATTAAGCCGGTCAAGGACGCACTAAAGTTCCTCAAGCGCTAATGCTCATCCTGGCTGTTGTACGTTTTTGATTTATTTTTATTTTTATTTATCTTGCTTCGTTAGCGAGGTATAGTCAAGTGAAACATTCCACACTGATCGGAATGCTTCATAACCTGCCGGTCATTCATACATCTAGGTAACAAATATTCATTCTCTCTGTGATGTACCGACTTCCACAAAGGACGGTGCACTGGAGGAGAAACTGATATGATAATATCAAACAGATAGACAGCAAGGAGCTGGACAGATAGGAGAGGAATTATGTAGGATCGCATCAAGCTACTAAAGCAAATGGCTGACTCAATCTGACCCCCACCTGTCCGTCAATCTTCGTGCCCTTCATCGTCTTCTTCATTGTCCTGTCCATTGTTCTCTCCGCCGTCATCTCCACCATCGTCTCCATCGTCTCCTTCGTCCCGTCCGTGGTCCTCTCCAGCATCCACCTCAGCCTCCCGCTCAAACTGTTCGGTGTATGGATTGTATTGTAGTGAGCTGTTTTTACAGAGAGATATGATCCAGCTTTCAAACCTCATCCTGCCATCATCGTCTTTCAGATCAATTGGATCTTCTCCGGTAATGAGCTGGACAAGCCGACTGCCAGGATTCGGGTCAGTGCACTTGGCAGCGATTTCAACCGTGTACGATTTCGCATCCGAGCAAATCGCAGGCTTGACCTCACGATGGAAGACATAATAGAACAGTTTGACTCTTGTCGAAAAGGCCACAATGAGGGGATGACCCCATCTCTGGAACCTATCTCTGGGGCGGGCTTCAAGCTTGGAAAGCTGGCGAACGACATACTGAAGAGTCCGTTTCCACTCTTCTGGAGTTTCATCACGCTCGTGGCGGAAGAATGCCTGAAAACCGCTGCACTGGAAGGGCTCCATCCCTAATTCACGGTATCCAGGGGGCAGAAGGCAGCGGTACAGTCTGTTGCGGAGCATAGTACTGAAGAACCTTGAGTGGGGATCACCAGCGTCTCTTGCTAGCTTGGACAGGTATTGTCCCCAAGCGTTCTCGACAGCACCGAGATACGCATAACTAGGCAGATTGAAAATCAAATCACCATCTCTCTCGTTCGGAGGGAAAGACCAGCCGTACTGTTCTCTACGATATATCAGCTTTACTGCTCTCCTGACAAATTACATATGAGATGTACCACTTACCGGGAAGGACCTTCTTCTGCCTCAGACCACACTGGATCCTTTGGCGTCATGTCCGATAACTGAATGGCCACGTCATCCATGATACTGAGTCTGTCTGTATCCTTGACGCCTATAACAGGACTCAATTTGAGTTCATTTGAAATTGCGCGGCCAAGCCAGTTCTCTTGGTACATGCTGAGCTTAGAATGGATCTTCTTCCCTGAATGCAAGTCTTCTAGGACAAAGGTCTCAGGATCTTTGCCACCCCCAATCACAGCGTATTCATCGTTCAGCCGGAGCTTGTGATGGCTTATCTCGTGGCAGAAAGCAGATGATTGTGCAAGGGCCAAATATGTACGCATATCCGAAAAGTCCATGATCAAGGACAAGATCTCGTTGGGAAACAGAAGAGACCTCGTACCAGCAAGCCTCTGAGCTGCAGCTGCGTTGAAGAAGTGATACATTAACATGAAGGTGAAATACCCCGCTGCCGCTGGGTCCGCTGATCTATCGGAAGCAGCATCGTCCTCTTCTAGGGATGTGTCTTTCGGTTTGGCGTCGTGACTGTCTGGTTTGTTGAGACCTTGCTGGGAGTGAGACGGACGAGTACGAGGCCCATGAGCATATTCAGAGTTCTCGTCAGTAAACTCAAACAGAGGCATGAGAGGAGACCTCCTGATATAGGGCTTTCCGTCACGCCCCTTCTGCACGCGGATCAGAACGACATCTAGAATCGAGAGTACCATGGCATAGAACTCTTCGTATCCTTGACCGAGTCCATCATTCACCACCGCTACCACTGATGCTTCTTCGACATCATCCAGATCAACTCTAGAATCGAGATGAACGAGAATGTTGTGGAACCAGAAGCTAGTGCTTTTCGGTGCTGATCCAGGCTCGATACCAGGAAGGTGACTCTCATGTAAGAATCGCGGGAGCATCCTCGTATGGTATTTTGGAGTCCTGGAATTTGGAAGCAGGTAATAGCCATTTGTCCTATACTTCGCATCGAGGACTTCAGGGTATTCGAAGAACACTTCTCCAGCTGCGAGCGACAGCACAGCGAATGCCATTTCCCTGAACATAAAACAGCTGGGCTCCCACTCAAGAACAAAGCGATCAAGAACCTTCCGATACACCCTACACATCTGCAAAAACGCGGTCATCAGAAAGTTGATGCGGACAGGCATCATTTGTTTGACAGCAGCGGAGGGGGAGGCGGCATCAAAGTCCAAGGGGAGCATAGTTTCAGCAGCAAAATCGGTAAGCGAGAGAAGTTCAATGTTGAGAGCTTGGCCCAAAACCGTCAGGTTGGGATCGATGTTTGGTTTCCAGGAGATATCAGCAACAATGTCCTTGGGTGTATTGTCACTCAGCTTTCTGCGCCGCCGGGCGTCCTCAGCGAGATATCGGATCCACCGACCCCCGTGGGGTATATTGAACAGCTTGAAGCATGCGGCATCATCAACAGCAAACATCTCCCGGTCAAGGTCTATGGTGTAAGTCCATTCAATGAAGAGGTCATTGGAGAATCTGTTCATGATCGTCTGAATTGGAGCATATTCAAGACGGTCATCGACAGCCAGATAACTCTTTGCATGCCGCTCACTGATGCTAAGATCGTCTTGCTCGATATTGGCATCCACTGTGAGTATCTGATCTTCGAACTTCTGTGCAGAACGAGAATACATCTCCCTCATCGAATTCAGCCAATCTAGCGAGAACAGATGTGTCAGTTGGTGTGCACAGCTTCCAGAAGCATAGCGTTTCTCTTACTGCGGTAGCCCTCAGGATCAGTTGGTATTTCATGAACAATAGCATCTCCGAGTCCCTCAGGATAGCTGTCAAACTGATTCCAGATGACGAAGTATCTGCCGCGGCAGCGGATGAAGAGAAGTCCTCTTGTCCCCATCTTGACAGTTCGGTGTCACTATCGAGGACAGAGACAAAGGCTACGAGGCAGACTGAGGGTTACACTTCTTCTCACAAAGTAGCAGCAGTAGTGCAAGAGGAGTATGAAATGAAAGAAAGAGAATACGAAGGAGACAAATCAGACGTTAGAGGTTGGTGTGTGGTGAGAGGCTGAGAGCTATGAGGAGGGGTTGTTGACGCCAGCACGCGCAGCCTTGAGCAAACAAACGAAAGAAGATCCAAACACAGAAATTCAAGAGGAAACAAAAATTCACTGCCAACGGCCTTGGGATAAACAACTCTTCATCGAACGCAATAGTAGGACTTGGTGTCATGGCTCCATCACAACACAGACTCAGAAGCAAAATACCTGTTGACTTTCAATCGCTTTGTCAGGTAAACTCTATAACTACTATATTTTAGAAACAGGTATCACTGTGATGGAAGAACCGCTCTTGCTCTATTTCAAATTCAAAAGCATCAGCTCTGGCGACTCGATAAACTCGCGAACTTTGTTGGCCATTCTTGCCATAGTCGCCCCATCCACAACTCTATGGTCTGCACTCCAACTGAAATTCACTAGCTCGCCCTTGGTGACCTGACCAGCATCATCAAAGACTGGTACTGTTCTTGATTTCCCAACCCCCAGAATAGCCACTTCAGTTGGTACAATCACCGGTCCAACGTAGGTGCCGCCGATGTTACCAATGTTTGAGACAGTTATCGTGCCACCACTGAGGTCAGCGGGTGTGAGTTTACCCTCTTTGCCCAGTGCACTTAGCCGCCTGATTTCTGCTGCTATTTCCATGATTGTCCGGTTTGCGACATCTTTGATGTTCGGAACGATCAACCCCTGTGGAGTATCCAGAGCAACTCCGATGTTATGCTTCGGCCGCATGATCAGTTTCGGCTTTTCAGGATTGCTCAAGTCCACCTTAGCGTTAAGAAGCGGATATTCGTTCAAAGCAAGGGACACAGCCTTGATGACAAAGGGGAGGAAGGTGACCTTTTTGGGATCTTTGGGGTCAGATGCCAGCTTCTTCCTCAAAGCCGTAATGTCGTTGATCTTGAGCTCATCCGCATAGAGGAAGTGCGGGATAGTGAGAGAGCGGGTCATGGTCTTGAACATTTGCGATTGGATCGGTGTCAGATTAACCGTGGTTTCTGTTTGCTGACTGGGAGGTGCCACAGAATGCGCTTGCGCTGCTGCGTCGCGCATGGCAATAAATTTATTGACGTCTTCTTTAAGAACACGACCGTCCTTCCCCGTCCCTTTGACATCAAGAATATCAACATTGTAAGTCTTCAGCAGCCCACGGACTGCTGGCGTAGCGAGAGAGGCATACTTTGACCGTGGGGCTTCAGCGGCGGTCTCATTGACCCGTGAAGGGGGCAACAGAGTCGATGCTGTTGGCTGTACAGAAAGAGTATCCGCAGCAACGGGATCTGGCTGCAATTGCTCGGGTTTGGGCTCAGTAGGCGTGTGATCATCTGGATATTTGCCATCTTCGACTTCTATGTCACAGAGTGCCTGGGAAGAGCATAATGTTAGACGCGGATAGTTCTCGCCTCCCAATTGTACATGAACATGCATACCATTCCTGTGGGAACAGTGTCATCTGCTTGAAAGTGGAGCTTCTTGACTACTCCTTCGTATCTCGAAGTTATCTAGATTGGTAAATTGTCAGATAGGTAAATAGCGGGATAGGGAAGAACTCGCTCACATCATCGACTGCTTTATCAGACTGATACTGGCACAGTGGCTTCCACTCTTCTATATGAGCGCCTTCCTCGACATACCACTGAATAATCTGCACTTCGGTGATCCCTGCGTAGAGAATCTGGGTGAGCAATTGAATGACAGACATGAGAGTTGCGTAGGAAAGAAAATACCTTCGCCCACATCCTTCAATATTTGAGATTTTATGCCCCACAAAGGTAATGCAGCGTGGAATCTCCGTCGAGGTATTGATATTTTTGACGATGGGGTGGTTGGGATGACCCTCTGAGGCCGAGAGGATCTGAGAGCCCCCAGAACACCTCTGTTGCAGCGCAAAAAGCTCATAGTCGATTACGAAGCGACCGGGAAATGGGAATATAGAAAGAGAGTAGTTTTCCAAAGAAGAAAACCGCGAGGCATCATGGAATTGTCCCTATTAGTAGGAGGAGGACTACACAGGGTCTCTCCGCATTATTGCTCCCCATCGCCGATAGTAACCGAGCGCAGCGTCACCCCACGTGATTTACTCCGCATAATCAATCGAATACTCCGTAGTTCGGTCCGTCTATTCATCCGGACTCAAATACTGAGAGCTTCAACAATGGTACCTTGATAAACATCTCGGCTCCATCCTTTCCTCCTTGTATGAGCAAAATATTGTGGCTGAATTGAATCTGAGTCGAATTTTGCGAGTCAGTTAGGACGAGCCCAAGCTTGCCTCGACTCAAGTTCGGCGACAACCAACATTCACTGAGTGCTCGTTTGATTAGAGCAAAGATGTCTACTTGTTCAGCAAGGATATTTGCTGCAATCCATGCAAATACTTTCTTCATTATCAAGCAGAGTTATCTGATATCCAAAATTAACGACGATGATGTCCATGGTTGAGATTACTATCTCCACGACTAGTCTAACTTCCCCTCCGTTTTCCATTATTTTATGAAACCCCACCATTACCTCAGCACAGTGGAGCTGAATAGGACAGTGAGCGATAACAACCGACCACCATCATTCCGCCTATGCTGTGATCCAGGGTCTCTGAGTATCTGACTTTGATGGCAGTGAAATTGCTATCTGATCAATAATGCTCACTCTCCAGCTCAGAACGGGTAAAAGTGCCTGTTGTCCGAGTACAAATTGGTGTGTCTTAGATGCACCTTAGGGTTCCAGCTACCGGCAAGATGAACGTGGGACTGGGAGATCGCATTGCGGAGAATCGAACCATCATTGGTGCAACCTAATCTTTTAGCCCTGTCAGGGCCAAGCACCCTCCCTGAGGGTTGAGAAGAGCAGGCGGCAGTATTCTCTTTCTCACTCCAGCTCGTTCTCCGATCCATCTGGTTCATATTTTGGATTCAAGACTGGCTTCGCTGTACTTGATAGACCGTTCAATTGAGCACTGACTTGCTGCACAATGGTGGCCGAACACTTGACGATTCGCAACATCACCACAACCCCGATAACCCTCAAGCTCATTGAGCGTTTTCACCCCCACAAGGATCCTCGAGATGACATGCAATTCTTGGCCAGGAATTTCACTCGAATTCTAAGCAATGTCACTCGCACCAATGAGACCGTAGCCGCGATTACTGATGACAATGAACCATTTGCTCATGAAGAGGTTGATATTCATGTGGAACCTTTCCAGACAGTCCAGACCGAAGTCCGTGCATTCATTGATTCGGACAAAGAGCGCCTCCGCTGGATCTTTGAAGCAGAGGGAGAGCGACATCAGATTCAGACACCAGTTCCTACGACGGAGTCTGCTGGAATGAAGGCGTTGTGCGATAATCCTCGATTTCGCTTTACTGGCGTCTACGTGACACCTGACTCCCATCTTGCAATCTACTCCTCGGCCAATCTGCAAGCATGGATGGGAGAGCTCAAAGATAGCACATTGCTCTCCTCGCTGTCCATTCCAGGAACACACAATTCTCCTACGTGCCATGTTGCGGCTCCGTCTGTTCGCTGCCAAGCGGTCAGTCCACGCGAACAGCTCCGAAATGGTGTTCGCTTCTTCGACATCCGCGTGCAGCCTCAGTTTCCTGAAGATCCCTCCAAGGACGAGCTTATCCTAGTGCACAGCGTGTTCCCCATCTCCTTGACAGGCAACAAGTATTTTCGCGATCTGATGCGCGATGTGAATGAGTTCCTCGACGAGAATCCATCTGAGACGCTCATCATCTCTCTGAAGCGAGAAGGCCCAGGAAATCATACCGACGAACAACTGAGTCGGATTGTGCGCGACCATTATGCTCGTCCAGATAGCCGGTGGTACACAGAACCCAAAATCCCTACCCTGGGCGAGGTGCGCGGGAAAGTTGTCCTGCTTCGCCGGTTCAACATGATAGAAGAGCTAAAGAATGAACACGACGGCCGCGGCTGGGGCATCGACGGAAGCGATTGGGCAGATAATACTCCAAGCGCAACCTGCAGCAGTGGACAACTCTGTATCCAGGACTTCTACGAGGTCCTCGAGACGAAGAACATCGACGTCAAGATCAAATATGTAACGGAACACTGTGATCGCTCCAGCGAGCACTGTTACCCCTTCGGTGCCCTCCCGGATCCTGAAGCCAGCAAAGCGCATCCATTTTATATCAATTTCCTCAGTGCAAGCAACTTCTGGAAAGTCGGAACGTGGCCCGAGAAGATTGCAGCGAAGCTGAACCCGGCAACTGTTGACTATCTTTGCCGGAGACACAGCGATAAGGACGGTGACTGGTCGACCGGCATTCTTGTCACGGACTGGGTCGGCCACGAAGGCGACTGGGACCTTGTGCGGTGCATTGTTGGCATGAACGCTAAGCTGAAGATGAGACAGATGAGAGAGGAGCAGGAACACTAACGGCGATGCTTGATTTGTGCTTTCACGCGTGCCCTCGTCGACATGGGCAGCCTGATCATGCAGCTGATCGTTTCCCATCAATGCTTTATATGCTATTATGATATGTCAATAATTTGGTCTCATACATGCACCCATGTGTAAGAAGGAAATACATTACACCGTATGAGGGCAGAGCGGAAGGAACAATAACTGATCTCACGGAATGGATCCTGATTGGACAAAGCTATGCTATTCAAGTTCGAGAAATGTAACCGAGCGGTTTTCCGAGGAAATCTAATTGAGAAGTACAAGAAATATTATACATGGATGACCTGACAAGATTTGCTATGTCGTTAAGATTCGTTCTTGTCACCCTCGGGACCCTTTTGCTCATCTTCCAGAACGTTCCTCCTGCTCTCGAGGGTGAAATAGAGGCTTTTGCCAGCGCCTTCCAGGGCATTCGTAATGCTAGATCCCATGCTCTGTAGAGCCATAATAAGTTGAGACCGCAAGCCATCCATACCACCTTCGATACTGCCGACCCATTTCGTCTGGTCGACATCGAAGACCTGACCGTCCACTCGAGCAGCCAGCAAGCTCAATTTCTGCAATCCATTTTGGACAGGCAGTTCATGCCATGCCGGGTTAGCCCTCCTAGTGGCAGCAGGGAAGCCGGTCGCCTTGGGGGCAAGAACCGACATGGCGGCTTTCAGGTGCTCGGGAGACACCTGTGGGATAGAAAGGACCGCGACGGGGCCCACGAGAAGCGCTGAAAGTTCATGCTTGCCTTTCATGTGCATAACAGCGTCATGGGCCGCACGGGAGAGGTCATGGGTCAAAGCCGGGTCGTCCTTGGATCCCGACAGAGGAATCTCGGCGGAGGTCTGTGTAACGGGGTCGACGGCTCTGGGAGGTTTGGCATTGGCCACTGTGGCCCCATCTGGGCGGAAATATTCGACAATGCGGAGAGCGACCTCGAAGATGCTGGTCTGCACGATTTGCACCTTGATGTGCGGCGCCAGTGGTTGAGCTTGCCGTCCCTCAGCGGCAATCTTTTCATCAACCTTCTGCATGGCCTTGCTCAGTTCCCGTCGAATTGCGGTCCATTCCACCGACTGAAGGTTATCATGCTGGAAAAGAACCATGAGAGGTGTAGTGCGGATAAGCGATGTGTACTGCCGGAGAAGCTGCGATCGACGGTACTCGGGATTGCGATGAGAGGGAGGCTGAGAAGGGGGATATCTAGCGATTGGAGGAATGGAGGTTGTCATCTGTTCAATAGATGCGGCCGGAGTCGTCGCTGTAGCTGCGGTGCTTGCATAACGAGCAGCGACTGGTATTTCGAATTGACATAGGACTCTCTGGCGTCGGAACGACTGACAAATGCGGCCATTGGCGAGTCGTAACCGGGGCGGCATCATGAATCGGAGTGTAGAATTTGGTTTTCTGCGAGTGTGATGATATCCGTGAAAGCCCTCGGGAAATACAGGGCGTGATATTCTCGCGCAATGGTTGGCGCCGATAACCTTGGCCGATGAATTATTGAAAGCACGCAAAGAAACCAAAATCTGGAAGAAACAATGGCCGATGTTCCCATTGCGGTATAGTCCATTGGATGGGCGGTGAGATTCTGCCGGGTGCTGATGACTCCTCCGGTGATACAAGCTGAGGGGCTGTTTGCTACTTCCACCTTTCCTTTGTCACTGCTGACATTTGGAGTCATTTTCAAGTGTCTTGAAGAGTAGAACTCTACTCAAGTCACCATGTTGTCTGCGCATGAATTTGACCAGAAGCCTAATCAGGTTTCGATCTCACCCCTCCTTCAGAAACTTGCCTACCCCACTACGCAGGTCCCTGTTGATCCCGCCGAAATCGCGTCAGCATTTGCATTGATCTTCGAAGATCGTCTATCGGCCATCCAGACGGCCGCTCTTTTGACCCTTTTGCATTCTACTGCAAAAGATCGAGATGCGCAGGTCATTGCATTATGTTCGCTTCGCATGAGAGAGGCAGCTCGCCAGGTCGAGAAGAGCTCTTTGAAAAAGGCCATCAATGCTCGTGGGAAGAAGGAAGGAAACTATGGGGGCGGCCTTGTGAGTGAATTGAAGCTGGAACTGATAGCTTGACTGCCTTGCTTATTCGACAATTTTGTTTTGTTCCAGTGTGATATTGTT
The DNA here is from genome assembly GCA_012656285.1 of Aspergillus fumigatiaffinis. Lineage (NCBI taxonomy): Eukaryota > Fungi > Ascomycota > Eurotiomycetes > Eurotiales > Aspergillaceae > Aspergillus > Aspergillus fumigatiaffinis. The sequence goes on along the minus strand of JAAAPX010000070.1, from coordinate 14,633 downwards.
GGAACCGGCGGTGATTCACATTCTACATTCAACATTTCGACGACTGCCTCTATTATCGCCTCGCCGCTCCTTATGATGGCCAAGCACGGCAACCGCGCGCAAACTTCATTCTCTGGCTCTGCCGATGTCCTGAACGCAATCGCCCCAGTTCCCCCGAAAATCTCCGCAGTTACTGCCGAGAACCTTGCCCAAGTCTACGAAGCGACGAGCTACGCGTTCCTGTTCGCCCCCAATTTCCACCCCGGTATGATGTACGCCAACCCAGTGCGTCGGGGCTTGGGCCTGCGAACTATCTTCAATCTAATGGGCCCATTGGCAAACCCGGTCGACTGGGCGCTGGAAGCGAGAGTGGTTGGTGTGGCTTATCAGAGCCTGGGGCCCGTGTTCGCAGAAGCCTTGCGCTCCAGTGGGGTGAAGAAGGCCCTTGTTGTGTGTGGTGCGGAGGACCTGGACGAAATCAGTTGCGCGGGTCCAACAAACTGCTGGAAACTTACGGGATACCCCAATCCCGACTACGACGGCCCTGATGAGGAGTGTTCCTGCGACGAGGATGAAGATATTCCCCGGACTTTGGTCAAGATAGAAACCTTCCAGCTTCACCCGTCTGATTTCGGTCTGCCTGCACATCCTCTAAGCGCAGTCTACGGTAGAAAGATGCCGAAAGAAAACGCAGCCAAGATCATGAGTATTTTGCGAAACGAGCTACCTCCGGATGACCCCATCCTTACATTCGTCTTGATTAACGTTGCCGCCCTCCTGGTGATTTCGGGCCTTTGTGAAGCCGACACCAGTAACATGGGCCCCGGTGATGATGGCAAGGTGATCACCGAACGTGGTCCGGGCGGTGGTCGCTGGAAGGAGGGTGTTCGACGAGCAAGATGGGCCGTCGAAAGCGGTTCGGCACTTAAATGCTTGGAACAGTTCATCGAAGTCACAAACAGACTTTAACAAAACTGTCCATTGATGACGCAGGGTTATGTGTGATGCCTCATGCCTTCCATTTCGGGGTTGTTTCTTTTAATTCTCGCTGGGACTGCTTATGTTGGATAGAGGTTAGGTACATACTGGGTTACGAGATTTTGGAATACCTGGGGATTACTCGATATTTCGAGGGACGGAAATTCAACACCGTCAGAACGGGGTATATTTTAGCATTGAATCAGGTCGGACTGCAAATATTTGTGAACATAATATAGCGATGTTGCCAAACATATCTGCTGGCTGTTGTCCTCAGCGCTGCCTTTGCAGAACAATAGGCATTCCCGCAGTTCTCAACTTTAAAATTAACCAACTCCAAAGCGCCACAAAATGCACATCACTGTCGTAAAAAGGACGAGATGGGCCGAGGCCCTGCAAAATCTTGGTTCGAAACACTTCGTCATGCGGATTCTTTTAACGAGCTTCGAACTGGACCATTCTATTCAAAATAGAGCTGTTAGCAACCGTACACGGACAGATCTTGACTTCGCGAAGAAGTAAAAAGACACACCTCTTCGTTCTCTCCTTGTAGAGCACACGGTGACCGCAATCCTTGCAGCGGATCTGGTCGCCTCTCTTCAGAGAGACGCGCGCATTGCATTCGCCGCACAGATAGGCGACGACAGGCCCATCCATCGAGCCAGCGGCCATACCCTCGGTGCCAAAGGCATTCTGGGCGCCGAGAGAGGGGACCTGATAAGCTTCGCGGGACATGGTGTTCGGAGGTGGTCTGTTCGAGGGCGTCTCCTAGGCAATGATATATCGCTGGTGAAGGTATCGCTCGAGTATGAACTGGGGTGTGGGTGATTGAAGGCGAGTTGAACAGAGTTCGGGCTTGGATAGAGCACTTTTTCTGCCGAATGCTCTAGGCTGCTTTGTCATCCCGATGGAAGGTTCGGGGTGAATGAGCTATCCTATTCGGGACTAGCGCGTTTATGCCTCAGGTACCTACTCTACCACATGTTTACTCCGTACATTGCTTTTATTGTCCGCAATCGAAGTATTGAATTCAAGGGTTTGACCATGACCGTAGTGAAACAGCTATGGCGGCATGCTTTACCCTGATCTATACGTCTATGGAACTTCCTATAGCAATCTCATCACCGATAAATCCTCTCAAATGCCCAACAAACCTCACATGAGAAATCTATAATAAAAGGGTATCTCTCCAAATGCGTAGCATGCAACCAGTGATGCAAAAAAGCGCTCCTCCAATAACAAATTGAAGGCTATAAATATTATATGCAATGTTTTCCAGACAGCGAGTGCTGTTCACCAACCACCTCCGATCTTTCCTGCCAACTCAACAACACGAGCAGTTTCGTTGGGCGCATTCTGCGTCTTACCCACGTCACTCTCCACTTCGCGATAGGACGTGTACGCCAGCTGGGAAAGGGGTATATCAATCTTCTCAGACCAATACTTCAAGAACTCATGAATCTCTGTATCCCTTGACAGGACAGAAACTGGCTCAGTCGTGACAGATCCCTCGCTATCCGAGTCCGCAGAGTAGTACGCCTCATCTACCCGGGCAAGCCAGGCACGCTGCTCATGCGGCGTGGGTTTCGACGCAGAGACAGGAGCTTCAGCCGAAGTCTCTTTTAACGTGTTCGGAATAGCTTCCCGGGCATCTTCAATCCTAATTTGCCCACCTCCATTGGTACAGCCGCCAGGACAAGCCATGACTTCAACATATGCATAATCAGCGCCTGTTCCAGCTGGGGTTGCGTTTCTTGACAAGGGCTGTCGTCGACTGGCACTTGAAGATACTGCTTGCGGCTTGGCGCCTGGAAGCCTCGACACGCGTGCCGGTTTAAGCTTTCTGACAAGGTTTTGGATATTCCTGAAGCCATAATACCGAGCTGCCTTCAAAAGGGGCTCGTCACCAGACGACATGAGCACATATTCCACAACATCGGCATTGCGTCCACGCTGTGTGACAATCTTGCTGCCAGGGTTTCTGGCTTGGAAGATTTTGAGGACGTGATGGAGATAGCCTCCAGATGTCCCCGATTCGACTGTTTGGCCTGACGAGCTCTTAGAGAACAAGAATGAGTCTAAGGCTTGGTCTGGAAACGGCGTGGAACATGACGCGGGCAATGCTTTGAGCGGCAAACTGGGTAGAGAAAGCCCCCTAGCAGAAGCTAAGGTTAGTAGCTCACGGGTGGTTATGACACAGTCAACGTCGCGGACGGGTGTTGTCTGTGACTCGGTGGAGGTTGAAGCCCATGCAATGTCGGTGAGCTCTTCCCGGCTGGCTTCCAGCTTCTTGTCGAAGCATGGCATGATGGCTAAATGCCATATCTGAGAAGGCGAGACCCCAAGCGCCTTGCTTAGCACTGACTTCAGAAATGTGCCGCTCAAAGCCTGAGGAGACTTGAGGCGAGATAAATGAGGAAGAATGAAAGGGTGTGTTTTCTCAGCATAACATATCCAGCCAGGGCAAGCGGACGAAAGGATTGGACGCTTGGGAAGGCTGCCCGATTCAGTTGATAATAAAGAGCTGGTGACCTCGTCCGCTGTCAAAGCCAACACTGCTTCACGCATAATGTTCGTGTCCACAACCCACCTAAACCCATTGCGATGATTTCCGCCAGCTCTGAGGCCATGAGGGCCCATCAGAAATTGATCAATCATATATTTTGCCTCCCGCTCGGTGATTCCGTATGTGGCTGCCAAGCTCGCCCTGACTTGAGGACTGACACTAGCAACAAAGATACGGCCATCGCTGTCGGCTGATTCCACATTTTGTGTAGCGCTTTGATCGCCTCTAAAATCCAGCGGCAATTCAGGATACGAATCAAGAGTGTTGAGAACCTCCGTATGTGATTGCAAGGATATCAACACCGCTTCCGCAGACGTGACACATCCGGAGCATGCAAGGCAATCAGTCAATGAAATCTGAGCCGGGGGAAGGTTTTCCGGTTGAACTTTGTCTTCCTTTGTCACTTCATAGGGATTCTATAAAATTGGAAATGAGCGTTAGCCTATTGGCCGATAACGACAGTTGATTGGTAAGATAGCAAACATACCTCCGACTGGGATTCTTTCTGTGGTAGACTCTCAACGGGCTTGATGCAAGCAACTCCGGGAGAGATGAAATCGTTCAAATCGTCTGCAGAAAGGATTGCACTCATCGTGGCAGGGGCTCTTGGTCGAGCTCCCCGCGGGCTATGCGATAAGGACGAAGAAGAGCGCCACCCAAGAAGTATGGATCTCGCAGCGGTCTTCGAGCCCGTCTTCTTTGTTGTAGATGCAATACGACGGAAATAGCGGCAAAGAAAACAGTGAGGAGCTGGTGAACAGATTGACCGGAGAAGCGCTCTTTCAGAAGATAAAGAAAAGAAAGCCGACAAACCCAAGTCTCTTTGATAAAAAAGTAGGCTGTTTAGTAAAGCCAATCTTGCGCTTTGTCATGCCACCGAAAGTGGCGACAGACTTGATTTGCTGCTCCACCCCGCAATCGGCGCTGATAAGCTCACCGCCCGCGTGCTCAAAGAAGATTCCGCCTTGTTTATGCTCCTCATTCAGGCGGTTCTGCCGTTTCTTTGTCTAGTGACCTCAGGCTCCAACAGGAGACGCCGGTTTGCTTTTGCTCTGTTCTGCCAGGCTACAGGCTTGGGATTCGATCAAGGACAGCGAGAGTGATAGACATATATAGCTTAGGAGAAAGTCTCAGAATCCATAACATCTAGTTTCCTAACATTCCGACTACTCCCCTGTGTATACTCTAAATTTCCTACCAATCATGACCGGTGCACCAGCGGATGGCTCTAAGCAGCCAGTAACTGTCAAAACACAGAAACGGCGCGCAGAAGTCAAGGATGTGCCTGAAGCTTCCGGCGCAAATGGCTCGAATGTCCGGCAAGAAGCCCAACGGCCCGCAAAGATACGGAAAACCGATGAAGGCGAGGAAGACAGTAAAACAAGGAGAGCGCGCCTGGTAAGAGTCGCCCAAGAAACAAAGAGCATCATCCCGACGATATTGACGGTGACGCCTGACGCTCCGCCCGCCGGGCATAAATATTCGCTCGATAAATTGCCCCAGTTGGATCAGAAGAACTGCCCCAATGTCCGCACATTGGTCAAAGTTGTGGAAGGAGACACCTTCAACACCGCGATCAACCTTGCCAATGCCGCCCAGTTCCTCGATCATGAGGATACCAAACCTGTCTGTGTTTTGAACATGGCGAACGCGGATCATATCGGAGGCGGTTGGGAACATGGAGCAATGGCTCAAGAAGAGGAGCTCTGTTTCCGCAGTAGCCTCAGCTTCACTCTCAAAAAGCAGTTCTATCCCATCGGTAGCCTTAGTGCTATCTATTCACCGACCATCGTTGTTTTTCGGGAAGACACGCGAAAACGACATCGCTGGATGGACTTGGGCAAACCTGAGTGGCTCCCCATAGTCGGTGTCGTCAGCATAGCAGCAGAGGTGGCACCGGCTGTCGTGATCGATGATTCCAAGAAATATCGGTATGCGAATGTGGAGGATCGAGATTTGATCAAGGGTAAGATGCGCCTTGTCCTGCGCATTGCTGCGACCCACGGTCATCGGAGGCTAGTTTTGGGCGCCTTGGGTTGTGGCGTGTTCATGAATCCCAAGCATGACGTCGCGGATTGCTGGTTGGAAGTCATGAAGGAGAAGGAATTCAAAGGATGGTTTGAAGCAATTGTATTCGGCATTGTGGATCCCGGTCATAGAACAGGGAATTTGAGTATCTTCCGAGAATGTCTCGATGGAGTGAAGTTGCGATGACATACTAGGGATATCTTTGCTTTGTGTTTCTCATGGCCATATTTGAAGTTTAATATGTTTCAAGATATGTATATGAAGACAGATGGAATTGCGTCGCTATAAGTTCATGCCTCTGCGTGTAGAAGAAAAGTCTTCATTTTCTGAGGCGCGTGGATCGTCTTCTTCCCTCCTGCTTCGGTTCCTCCTTGATTTCCACTGCATCCTCAGATTTTCTGGACCGCGATCCATGTTTCTTCGATTTGGGCTCCCCCTCATCGTCATTCACATCATCCTCCTTTTTAACAGCCGTTACCCGCTTTCGTTTAGTCTCGGTCTTAGGGCTATTGGCATCCTCGTCGCCAATATCTTTAGCAACGGGGCCCGTTTTCTTCTGAACACTCGGCACAACGGCGCTCGTTCTACCTCCGACAGTCAGAAAAACAATCTTTTCGCCATTTGGCAGGGCCGATGGCTTGTTCTTCTTTCCCTTCCCCCATCGATGCTTGAACAGCCAATGCTCGGGAAATTTCTCGGACTCAGCGAGCACATCTACCGAGGTAGTACAAACATAATGGATGGAGGAGTGAAGTTGTTTGATCTGCTCATCGTTGAGAGTATTGCTATATTGCTCCGGGTGTATCTTGGCATGATATAAGATCTCGTCACTGAACAGCTGTCAGCTCTTTAGGCTCATCAAAGCGGCAGCATACATCGTCGTGTAGCCCTACCCCATCCAATTACCAATCCCACTGATATTAGCCTGGTCCAGGAGAAGGGCCTTGATAGGAACCTTTCTGCTCTTGAGCTTGTCTGCCAGCCACTCTTCCGTGACGATGTCTTTATCGACCACCGGGTCCGGACCATTCTCTTTGAGTGGGCTATGTTTGCGGATCTCTTCTGCAGGACAATCCACAAGTCGAACTCGACTTAATCTGCGGAAGTCAACGAAAGCTGCCTCGGATTTCGGGTCCCCGTCTGTTTCCAACAGGAACTTCCAATATTTCGGTGGCCATTCTTTATCTTCGGGTTTCTCGATGCGGTAGTAGTATGTGTCGGCGTCTCGAATCTTGAGCCAGCCTGCCATTCCGAAATGCATCACTGCATGAGGAGGCTCGTTCATGATGAGCCAGAAATACTTTCCTTGTTGACCTGCGCCGACGACCTTTTTCCCTTCCATGGCCTTTTGAAATTCAGAGGCGCTGGTCCCAACTTTCCCGTAGACGATATCATCGTTCTGAGCAGAAACCTTTGTGAGTGTCTTCCCAACAAGATGTTGATCGATAAAGTGAACGATGCGCGAGACTTCAGCTAATTCAGGCATGGCAGCTGGAGTACCTCTAAAGAACACACCTATTGATGTATATGCAGAATTATTAGTTTAGATGGAAGATACTGTACTCGAGGTTTAATAATAATTATATGAGAGACGTCAGCTTATTTGAACACGAAGTTGCTATAGAGACGCGTCGATGTCACGAAGTCCCGTGATCCATAGCTCCCTACTCAATTTGGATTAGCCACTATCGATAAGACCATCAGTCGTTGGATTGCCGCAGCCACCTGCAATACCCAGTCTCATCCTTACGTCTTTCGGATTGAAGAGTGTTCAGTCTGCCACATTATTAGACTTGGAAGATCCTCGTGTTCGTGTGCTTGAGAGCTCTTTGAATCAAGAGACTGAACGTCATTCCCATATCCCGCTCTTGTGCCGCTGCCCAAGTCAACCTACAGCTTACTTCCCTAGCCTTTGTCTTAAGTCTACAAACTGGAGTGGTTTTGGGCTCTTTCGACTTCTGGAAAAGACGGTGGGCCTGCACCGTCTAGGGCTGGCGAAATGTCTGGGGCATCATCGACATCAACCCCACAATTAAGTCCTCAGTTCTGCTTCAATGAGAGGGTACTCTTAGGTACTTGATGCACAGCCCAAGATCGCGCACAACTACAGCAGAGTAACATCACTGACTTCGCCGTTTCTGGATCGAGCAGATTTTCTGCGGCTTTCTAGGGCGACCATTGATGACTCCATTTCGCAGAATCTCAATGCCCTAGTCACCCCGGCCAGGGAGGGATTTGATCCCTCGTCAACTGCAATCCGTCAAACGGACTCCAGAGCCGGAAGGCCGATAGATCCCGAAGCATGCCGGAACTTCAAAGACAATGTCCTCTTCCAGTCATGGCAAACGCGGTCTGATGTACTGAACTTTTGCGCTGGGGTGGCGACCAGTCCCGATCCCGATGATCCGGATCTTATTCTTCGACAGGAAGAGTCGGCAAAGGAACGGGAAAAGATTGTCGATGAAAGATTGGATCCTTACTCTGCTCGATATTTCCCGAAAGAGCTGAGGACAGAGTCGCTTGCGAACTTGGTTCGGAACCAACGAACAGTGGAAGAGATCATACGAGCGCGAACCTGGGGCGTGGTTACTGAGAGGTGCAGTGACTCGGCTTCAACCTGGGAGGAGGCTTTGAACAATTGGCGCCAGAGGAAGCAACGGTGAGGGTTGTGAACGGCGCCAACCGAGACCGGTATCCTTACGCCGAAAACATGAAGGATACTGCCCCATTTATTATTCTGCTGGCACAGCAGATGTTGATATGATTCGAGATTTTATATCTCTTGATGTATATTTCTGTATATTATACTTGCATATCTCAGGCGTTTGGTATCCAGACAGAAGCTATCTGAGCGCGCGCCGTTATGACTATCTCAATTTGTCGAATAACCATAAAGCCAGGCATATACCCAAAGAGAACAAAGGTGCGGTAGCACGACAACGGACTTTAATTCGTAGAGGATTTCCTGGGCGGCATATGCACGCAAGCGTCGTCTCGGATACCTATGCTGACTGACGCTGGTCAGCCCTCGTCGGTTGAGCGGGAATGCAGCTGGAGAGGGAGAATTGTACAGGCAAGCCACCCATTGTGTTACAATAAATTTAAGCAGAGGAGAGAAAATCATCCATTGTCTTCGATCAAGTAAATAGATTGCGGTAGAGTCGACGTTGATATTGTTCAGAGCCTAAGAAGAATAATATACGTGCTCGTCATTGTTTCCGGAGCGAAGAGCCCACTCCCCGCACAACTTCCACCAGCTTTATCTACGCACAAGTAACTTGGCACCTTCAACTCCGCCAACCTTGCACAACAGCCACCATGCCGCAGCCTTTGAGCTCCAAGGATGCGTCCTCCTTCCGACAGGTGGTTCGCCACTATGAGAACAAGCAATATAAAAAGGGTGGGTTGGGGACCGAATTGAGTCACTCAAAGTTTCCGGAAAGGTGGACTCGAGAAGACTGACTCCGTTCCGTCTTATATAGGCATTAAGCTCGCCGACCAGATCCTTCGAAAAACCCCTAACCATGGCGATACGCAGGCGATGAAGGCTTTGATCATGAGCAATCTTGGACAACAAGAGGAGGCATTTGCGTTGGCCAAGGAAGCCCTGCGGAATGACATGAAGTCGCATATTTGCTGGCACGTCTATGGGCTGCTGTACCGAGCAGAGAAGAACTATGAGGAGGCAATCAAGGCATACAGATTTGCGTTGAGGATCGAGCCGGAGTCCCAGCCCATCCAGCGCGACCTCGCTTTGCTCCAGATGCAAATGCGGGATTACCAGGGTTACGTCCAAAGCAGGAGTGCGATGCTGCAAGCCCGTCCGGGCTTCCGCCAGAATTGGACGGCTTTGGCGATTGCACACCACCTTGCAGGTGACCTCGAGGAGGCGGAGAAGGTTTTGACCACGTACGAGGAGACGCTCAAGCAACCGCCGCCGGTATCTGACATGGAGCACTCAGAGGCTGTTTTGTACAAGAACATGATCATGGCGGAAGCAGGCAAGGTCGAACAGGCCTTGGAACACCTTGATACTATTGGATACAGAATTACGGATGTGCTCGCGGTCATGGAAATGAAGGCAGATTACCTTTTGCGATTGGACCGAAAGGCAGAAGCCGAGGCCGCCTACACTGCCCTTCTTGAGCGGAACTCGGAGAACTCCATCTACTATGACGGTCTAATAAGGGCGAAGGGGATCTCAGAAAGCGATCACGCGGCGCTAAAGGCTTTCTATGACGCTTGGGCGGACAAGAACCCTCGAGGAGACGCTCCTCGCAGAATTCCACTGGATTTCTTGGAAGGCGAAGAGTTTAAGCAAGCCGCGGATTCATACCTGCAGCGTATGCTCAAGAAGGGTGTGCCATCACTCTTTGCAAACATCAAATCTCTGTACACCAACCCTAGCAAACGCGACACGGTACAGGAGCTTGTGGAAAGCTATGTGTCTGGTAATGGGACGGCACAATCAAACGGCTCCGCGGAAGGAGAGGCAGCTAAGGATAACACTGAGTTCCTCGCTTCGACTTACTACTTCCTTGCGCAGCACTACAACTACCACCTGAGTCGCAATTTATCGAAGGCCATGGAGTGCGTCGACAAGGCCATCGAACTAGCCCCCAAGGCTGTCGAGTACCAGATGACCAAAGCCAGGATATGGAAGCACTATGGCAACCCTCAAAAGGCTGCCGAAGAGATGGAGAAGGCCCGACTCCTGGATGAGAAGGACCGCTATATCAACTCGAAAGCGGCTAAGTATCAACTGCGGAATAACGACAACGAAAAGGCACTTGACAATATGAGCAAATTCACAAGGAATGAGACAGTTGGAGGAGCATTGGGCGACCTTCACGAGATGCAGTGTGTTTGGTATCTTACCGAGGATGGCGAGTCATATCTACGACAGAAGAAACTTGCTCTTGCTCTGAAGCGCTTCCATGGAGTGAACAACATCTTTGATGTTTGGCAGGAAGATCAGTTCGACTTCCATAGCTTTTCTCTTCGCAAGGGCATGATCAGGGCGTACGTTGATATGGTTCGGTGGGAGGATCGTTTGCGCGAACATCCCTTCTACACCAGAATGGCTCTCTCTGCCATCAAAGCATATCTTCTACTCCATGACGAACCGGATCTGGCTCACGGCCCGCTGCCTAGTGGACTCAATGGCTCCAGCGACCAAGACGACGCCGAGAGGAAGAAGGCCCTCAAGAAAGCCAAGAAAGAACAGCAGCGTCTGGAGAAGATCGAGGCCGAAAAGCGAGAGGCAAGAAAAGCTGCCGCCGCTACTGCGAAGGGCTCCGATGGGGAGACGAAGAAAGAGGACCCTGACCCGCTGGGCAACAAGCTTGTCCAAACGCAAGACCCGCTCAAGGATGCGACCAAGTTCTTGACGCCCTTGTTAGAGCATAGCCCTAAGAATATCGAGGCGCAGTGTCTTGGATTTGAGGTGTACCTCAGACAGAGTAAGTACAATCCTTGGCATACTTCTGAAAATTGGCTAACATGTTTGATAGACAAATACGCACTTGCGCTCAAATGTCTTGCCGCCGCCCACCAAATCGACGCAAGCAACCCCACTCTCCATGTTCAACTTTTGCGCTTCCGCAAAGCCCTTGACAGTCTTTCTGAGCCTCTTGCCCCTGAGGTCGCTGAGGTTGTCAATGCTGAATTCGAAAAGCTGCTGCCCAAATCGCAGAATCTCGGAGAGTGGAACGACTCTTTCTTGTCCACCCATAAGGAGAGTCCTTTGCACACACAAGCCGGCCTCAAATGCCGCCACATCCTGCAGCCTGACTCCAAGGCGCAGTGCGAGAAGGATCTGGTCGCCACGCTTGACTTGAACAGTGCCTCCATCGACACTGCGCTGGCGGGTCTCGAGATTCTGTACGAGTGGGGAAGCGATCAGGCTGCGAAGACCGCATACACCGAGAAGGCCACCAGCAAATGGCCTGAATCGACGGTTTTCCAGCTCAGCTGAGCCACTGCACGATTGATAAGAGGGATCATTCCATCATCCACATATCACGGCGGTGGATATCTGGGGCTAAGGGTTAGCCAATCCATTACTCGGATTCGCCCCCGTCTCATCACGTTGGGAATCGATGGACCTGTGGTTGAGGGCTCAAGGGGACAAGGAATCTAGTCCAGAGTAGGGAAGAGATACAATGTGATTGATGTATGAGTAGGATACTATCTATACTTCTCTTATCTTTTCCTGAGGCTTGAATATAAAAATGAGATACGACTGGCTTGAGCATTCCTTTGTCTTTGTCCGGAAAGGATTAATGGTCTTGTAACCTATGCGCCATTGATCGTTGACCTCCTAACTCACTGGTATCAAGTGTCATCCGAGTGATGTTTGCCGGAAACTGGACGCTGCCTTAGCTGTTTAAATAAGAGTACCTGTGGCGGGCTGATATTATACTATGATGTCGTCCTCCTATTAGAATATTTAGGAGTCAGCGACATGGTCATGTACCTTAGTCAGGATAACCTACAATATATATGACCCTCAGGGTCGCACTAATATACAGTCTAAATGGGAGTGTAATGATACATCAAGGAGTCGAGAGGTTCATCCTCCAATGACAAGACTCATCTTCATTCACCATCCGCTCCATCAAGATTACCAATGATGGGCTTCATCTTGATAGTTTCTTCGTCCTCCCCATAGCCATACTTGATCCACATCCGCTGCCAGAAGGGAACAAGGGCGGGCCTCTCTTGTCCGAGAATGTACTCCTTGCCCTCGGTAATGCGTTGTGAGCGTGCCTCTTCATCAGCGGGGAGAAGGGAGCGCTGCATCCGCGATGCAATGCGTGGGTCCAGGACGATATCATCTAGCCACTCGCGTTCCTTGTCGGGGTTTTCCTCGTCCCGCTTACGCACTGATTTGTGCCATTCGGACTCTTCTTTTTCGAGGACGGTTTGCTGTTCGTACTTTGCGGAAGAGGAAGGCATCAAGCCATCGGATGAAGAGAAAGGCGAAGCACCAGCGTCGACACTTGCACCGCTCAGTTCGGAGTCGGAGCTGAAGGAACTGTCATGATATGGTCTGCTGGACGAGGCGAGGACAAGGCCGGCGACTTCCCGTCCGATCTCATCGGCTAGATGGCGTCGGTTCAGGTAACGGTAGAGTCTGATCGGTGTATTCAAGAAACCCAGCAAATGTGGGAAAGGGATGGGGACGGAGCTCTCCAAGGACTGTGGGAGGGTGGGTGGAAGACTCCGCGATGAATATTCGGCCGGACAGATATATGCTGGTGTCGGTCCACTAGGTTTGGCGGGTTTGTCATCCTTCTTCTCCGCTTCCTCCTTCTTCTCGGCGTTCTCTGCAGCGGACGTGCCATCGGTAGGTATCTCTGAGCCTTCGACAGGTATCGACGGTTCTTCCACAGGTGCAGCTGGGGGGCTCGGAGGATCAAGGGGGCCAAGCCAACCTTCGTGAAGCCCCCGAATGTATTCTTTCCAGGTATGCCGTCCAATTACCAGGTCACCTTTTGGACCTGGTTCTTCAACGACTCCGATCTTCTGTCTCGCGTCGGCGATGATGTCTTCGTTGCCGATTTCCTCCACAACCGAGCTTGGCTCGCCAGCCTTCCTTCGGTCCTTGCGGATTCGTTCCGCGAGTGTTGCACGCACGTCGCCCTCCCTTCTGCCCTCAATGATCGTGTAGTCCAGAGCTGCCGCGACTAATATCGGCTTCACATATTCCTTAAAATGTTCACGGGCAATGCGAAGTCCGTCGCCCGGCGGCGCGGCCAAGAATACCGTTAATTTCCGCCGTGTCTGTTCAATGGGGAGGGTCTCCTTGGAGAGGTGTGCGACCAAGTCACACCACTTCTGTTGTACGCGACGTCTTTCCCGACGATCATAGACGATGGCAGCCGTAAGTGAGCCGGTGATGGTGAAAAAGATCATCCAATTCCGAGATGGAAGCTTGAAACGGAAGTTGGGCAATCCTGTAGAGCGATTGATGTCAGCTAAAACTAGTGAAAGAGATCGATCAGCAATTACCTAGCATCCTGAATGCTGGATTGGCTGGCTTGGGCGTAGCTTTCGAAGCATTTTGAGCCTGGCCCGTGGCAGCGGCGGAACTGGAGGACTCCGCCATGGCTCAAGCTGTTGATGGAGGTAATGGGGCGCAAGTGTGAAGGTCAGTAATTTCAATTTCATGAATTGGGCAAAGCCTGGTGAAGGGAATTTCTTTAGAAAGTGAGCAGATCCTCTTTCAAGAACCCTGCGTAGCTTCTGGTAATGACTCGAGATAAGTCCAAAAAACTTCGGGATCCTCCAAGATGCACGGGACGAGGTTTATCCGGGCGGTATATAGAGCACGTTTGAGCATTGCTCTCAAGTCAGTGTCTGCCCAAATAGATAATTAAGAATGTTCCCAAAAAAACAGACTACATTGATTGCAGACAATACAATAGATATGCTATGTTAATCTAAAGTGTTTGATGACTTCAGTGATATTGACCTTGTTTAATGATCATCTAGTTCAAGTTTCTAGGTCTTGTCCCACTGTTTGATGTCAAAGCAAAGCCCTTTATTGTTGTTGGTTGAAGGCCTAGTATTTCAAGGTATCTTATTGATCCGCGAAGGCGAGTTCCTAGAACAGAACATGAGCAGATAATGTAATGCGCAGTGGAGTGTGCTAAATCATTTACAATCCGAGGTTGCAGATATGGACTATCCATTGAATAAGAGCCTCAGGAACCTTCTTGACTACTTAGATTTGTGCCTGACTGCCCCAGGCCAACAAGCAGCCCCTGTCTTGCGTAGTTGGTCTCTGTAGGCTGCCGTATCCCGACAGTCCAGACTCCGCAAAAGTCGCAAAACGAACCAAACATCGCGCAGAGTTGGAGTTAGATAGACACAGTAGCCTCTCGGTCGTTTGGCTCTGACACTCGTTGTTTCTCCAGATTCTACCTTCTACTCGTTAAATAGAGGCAAATTTGTTTAAAGCATTCTTGGAACTTGCTCAGATAGACACCATCATCTCTTGTCCTATTTCTCCTGAACGTGGAGGACGGAGCAACGTGCGGCTTCTCCTCCCCCGTCCGGCCCTCCCCCTCTCTTC